>CANTUQ010000060.1:5375000-5975000 GCA_947683425.1 Excoecaria cochinchinensis
TGAAATTTGCATCTATTGTGAACTACAAAACGTCGTTTTTATTAGTGCGTTATCAACATACTTCCCATAACAATAATTATGCTCAAGGACAGAAAGTGATAAGATAATCAGAACCATCACTGCAAGTGAAGGTGCTAGTCTTATCATCATAAGCATAACTATAAGCCTCGGGACATCGACTCTTAAAAAGTTTAGAATAAGTCGTCGGCTGACATTTCTCCGGCGTACCATACATGCCGGTGCAACAATATTCCGGCTTATTAAAAGCCAAACAAGCACTCTTGCAAGAAATAACACCTCCAGTTCCCCCTCTCACCGCCAATTCCGACGGACAAACGGAGTTCAAATTCGCCGAACAACTTGAGCTACTACACCCGCTGCTGTTTTGTGGAGTGATAGAAAGGGGCAAGTTAAAGCCATCAACAAGACTAACATCGTAAAAATCTAGTGCATTAGGCTTTGCAGCTAAAGTGAATTCGATTAAGGAGGCTGGTGGAATTGCACCAGCTCCGTTACACTCAATTTGGCCGGAGTCGCAGTCTGCAGTGGCACAAGTGAACTTATTTGATGGGTCGACGGCGCAATCGGTGCGACCCCAAAACCGCCCGCTCCATGAAGGCTGAGCAATTAAAGAATATGATGCTTTTGGAGCTAATTTGAATCCGGTTGAGGATAATGGAGCCCCGCTGCCGGTTAGGGTTCCGGGCCATACCGTGTAAGAGCAGTTATTTATGAAAGTAAATGTAGTTGCCTCAACATCTGCATGAAAAAAAAAGGGAATGAAGAGTAGTTAATTAATTAAAAAAATATATTTCTATGTAATCGTATAAATTAGTCAATTCAACCATTTATTAAATTTTTCTTTCATTTGTTATCTAAATACGAATCTAATTAATTTGATGAAAATTCATATAAATTAATTAATACAAGTAAATCCATAATTCTAACACCATGTATTCAATTTTTTCTTTATTTGGTATGCTTATACTGGCTCTGTTTTTCATATACAGTCATTTAGAAAGTGAAATTAGTTTCATTTAGTTCTTTTTATGCTGATATGATAGTTAAATGCTTACGTCATTTTGACATTTCATATCAGTCTTATTTTAGCTTTATATTAACAATTCCACTTTATGCATGTATTATTAAACATACTTTGAAAATGAAACTTTTCTTTCTTTTTTTCTTTTAAAGCACTAACCAAAACTATTTAATAACCTATGCGTGGTACCGATTTTTCTTAGTAAGCATGAAACGTAACATAATGTACTATTTAAATACTAGATATTTTGAAAAAGAAAAAAGAAAGATTCAAATAAGAATATATATATATATGAAAGTTTTAAAGGAGAAGTTACTTACTTATAAAGCAGAAGATGATAGCTGAAAAAAGGCCAAAAATTCCTCTAATCACCATTGTTGCCAACTTTATCAATGTAATTTTAACTTGAGTGTTATGATATGTTTATATGTAATTTGGAGTTTATATATACCCAAGGAATTTAGCGATAAGTGAATTGGAAATGGAAATAAAGAGCCATAAATGTAGAACAAATCTGTAAAAATTTGCAACCATTTATATTTTGCAATTTGTATCCCAATATATCTTTTTTTTTGGTGTTACTTTATATATATATATTATATTTATAGATTCAATGGTATACGACTGTTTCACTGCAATTTAACAAAATTCACTTTCCTTATTGGTTAATATTATCGTATATTATTATGTGTGTACTGTTAGATATATTGTATTTATATTTATGGTGTAGTAATTATTTTACCATAGTAAGGTTAGAGTAGTCTTTTTATTAGTCTTTTTATTTTTTCCTCTTCTTTTTCCGATCTTGGTGTTTGATGATTTGCGATCTGGGTTTTCTGGTGATCCGATCTTGGTGGTTGACGCTTCGCGATCTGGGTTTTCTGTTCCGATCTGGGTGATTGATGGTAAGCGATCTTGGTCCGATTCTTTTCTCTTTTGCAGAATCGAAGAAATAATCTATGTGGTTAACTGTATTTAGATTGCTCGATATTTGTTGATGTGGTGAATTGTATTTGGATTGTTAGATATTTGTTGATAGTAGTGATGGCTAGTGAAAAAGATGACTCTTTGCAGTCCATTAGTGTGCAATTGAATGGACAGAATTATTCATACTGGAGCTATGTCTTGAAAAATTTTCTGAAGGGTAAAAGAATGTGGGGTTATGTTGCTGGAACTATAAGTGAACCCATTGATAAAAATGATGCAAAATTTGCAGAATTGTTGGATACCTGGGATGCTAACAATTCAAAAATTATCACATGGATTAATAATTCTGTTGTGCAGTCAATAGGCGTGCAATTAGCAAAATATGCAACTGCAAAAGAGGTTTGGGATCATTTAGAAAAATTATTTGTTCAGTCAAATTTTGCAAAACAGTATCAACTGGAGATAGACATTCGTGCTCTTAAACAGAATAATATGAGTATTCAGGAATTTTATTCTGCTATGTCTGATATTTGGGACCAGTTAGCCCTTACTGAACCTGCAGAGTTACGTGCCTTTGCACCATATATTACTCGTAGAGAAGAACAACGCTTGGTTCAGTTTCTAATGGCACTTCGAGATGATTTTGAAGGCATTCGTGGAACAATTCTGCATTGTAAGCCCCTTCCCACAGTTGATGCAGTGGTTAATGAATTGATGGCTGAGGAAATTCGCCTTAAAACTCAAGCAGAAAAAGGAAGTGCAGAAAAAGCAATTCTCCCAACTCCGAATCCTTCTGTCTTTGCAGCTTCTCCAAGACCTTTTCACAACAATCAAAATAGAGCACATGGAAGGGTTGGCACTGATGAATGTAGCTTCTGCAAAAAGAAGGGTCATTGGAAGGCCCAATGTCCAAAGTTATCAAATAGACTCCACCAAACATCACAGACCACTCAATGGAGACCTCCCTTTCAAACATATCAACAAAACTTCAGGCCTCCGAATACAGCAGCAGTTGTGCCATCAACACATTCATCTGTTCTTGGGAATATGACTCCATTTGAAGCTTCATCATCTTCAAGTCCTACGGTTGATACTCTTGCAGAGCAGTTTCAAAAGTTTCTTGCCACTCAACCACATGCCATGTCTGCCTCCTCAAATATAGGTTTGCCTTCTGCTTCACAATCCTCAGGTATACCTTCATGTATATGGATTCTTGATTCTGGAGCCTCTAAACATATGTCGCCTAATTCCAATTCTTTTGTATCCTTATGTCCTGCATCATTTGTGTCAGTCATGACTGCCGATGGTACTCCTATGCCTTTGGCAGGAATTGGCTCAGTTCGTTCAACAAAATTTTCTCTTTCAGATGTTTACCATATTCCTCGTCTTACCTTATGTCTTGCCTCAGTGGGTCAGTTATGTGATTCAGGTTTTGAAGTCTTATTTACACCAAATTCTTGTCATGTGCAGGATCCGCATTCCAAGAGGCTGATTGGGACAGGCCATAGGCAGGGGGGACTCTACATTCTAGATGAGTTAAAAGTTCCAGATCTTACAAAAAATCGTCGGGTTGCAGCTCCTACCATTGATCTTTCATCTTTTCGTTTGAGTCCATCTTCCTCTGATTTTTATCTTTGGCATTCTCGTCTTGGGCACGTTTCTGCTTCTAGGTTAAAGTACTTAGTTTCTACAGGAGTTTTAGGAAAGTTGAATTGTCATGACATTTCTGATTGTTGTGGTTGCAAACTTGCTAAATTTTCTGCCTTGCCCTTCTACAAAAGTGTTTCTGTTTCTATTGCACCTTTTGATTTAATCCATTCTGATGTCTGGGGACCATCTCGAGTTGTCACAAAAGGTGGCTCCAGATATTATGTTTCTTTTATTGATGCTTGTACTCGTTATTGTTGGGTTTATCTTATGAAACATCGCTCTGATTTCTACAATATTTATCTCATGTTTCGTGCACTTGTCAAAACTCAACATAATGCTGTTATCAAATGTTTTAGATGTGATTTAGGTGGTGAATTTAAATCTAATCAGTTTTCTGAATTGCTTGCTTCTGACGGTACACTCCATCAAACTTCATGCACTGACACTCCTGAACAAAATGGTGTTGCTGAAAGAAAACATCGTCACATTGTTGAAACTGCCCGTTCTATGTTGTTGTCTGCTCATGTCCCAAGTGAGTTTTGGGGAGAAGCTATGCTTACTGCTGTCCATGCTATTAATAGAATCCCGTCATCCCTTACGTCAGGTTTGTCTCCATTTGAGAAATTGTATGGTTATGCTCCTGACTATTTCCATATGAAGGTCTTTGGTTCTGCTTGTTTTGTCCTTCGTCCGCAGGTTGAACGCAGTAAACTATCTTCTCGTTCAGCACTATGTGTTTTCCTTGGTTATGGTATTGGTCAAAAGGGATATCGTTGTTATGATCCCACCACTCAAAAACTCTATGTTTCCCGTCATGTTGTCTTTCTTGAACATATACCATTTTATTCCATTCCTCCTAACTCTCATAATCTCACAAAACCTGATCTCATTAACATTGATCCATTCTGCACTGATGCAGATTCTACAACTCCCCAGGTAATCTCTCAACCAAATCATTTTGACATTGTGCCTTGCAGGGTTGACATTACCAGCTCTACAGATATTCCTCTTGCTGATGTCCCTTCTGTCCCTACTGCCTCCCATGACACCTCTGAGATAGCGGATTCTCTTCCTCCTCCTCGTTATCCCTCTCGTACTCGTAAGTCCACTCAATTGCCAGACTTTGTTTATTCTACTTACTCTACATCTTTTGTTTCTTTATTGTCCTCTATCCATAATCTTTCTGAGCCCTCTTCCTATAAAGAGGCTGTTACTAATCCTTTGTGGCAGCAAGCTATGGCAGAGGAACTTTCTGCACTGCATAAGACGGGTACATGGGACCTTGTAACTCTTCCTCCAGGTAAAAGTGCAATTGGTTCTCGTTGGGTGTATAAGATCAAGACCAAATCCGATGGATCCATTGAGCGATATAAAGCTCGTGTGGTGGCGAAGGGATATTCTCAACAATATGGTCTGGATTATGAAGAAACATTTGCCCCAGTTGCTAAAATGACTACAGTCCGTGCTCTTATTGCAGTTGCTTCAATAAGACAATGGCATATCTCTCAGATGGATGTTAAAAATGCTTTCTTGAATGGTGATCTTCAAGAAGAAATTTATATGGTTCCTCCACCCGGCTATCCTCATAATTCTAGTGAAGTGTGCAAGTTGAAGAAGGCTCTCTATGGACTTAAACAAGCACCTCGAGCTTGGTTTGACAAATTTTCTATTGCAATTGCATCTCTCGGTTTTTGTGCCTGCTCTCATGATTCTGCTCTATTTCTCAAAAATACACCAAATGGTCGTATTTTAATTGCTTTGTATGTTGATGACATGATTGTTACAGGTGATGATGTTGATGAGATTAAGAGGATAAAATTGCAGTTAACTCGTTATTCTGAGATGAAAGATTTGGGGACTCTCCGATACTTCTTGGGCATAGAAGTTGCCTACTCTCCCCGGGGCTATCTTCTATCTCAATCTAAGTATATTGGTGATATTCTTGAACAAGCACATCTTTCTGATACTCGGACAGTTGATACACCTCTTGAACTTAATGTCAAATATACAGCTTCTGATGGTATTCCCTTGACAGATCCAACTTTGTATCGTACACTTGTTGGGAGTTTGGTTTACCTCACCATTACTAGACCTGATATTTCTTATGCTGTTCATATTGTTAGTCAGTTTGTTACTTCCTCTACCTCTGTTCATTGGGCAGCAGTGCTTCGTATTCTTCGTTATCTTCGTGGTACACAATTCCAGAGCATTATCTTCCCTTCATCATCTTCATTGGAACTGCGTGCCTATTCAGATGCCGATTGGGCTGGTAATCCTACGGATCGTAAGTCTACCACAGGGTACTGTATTTTTCTTGGTGATTCTCTTATCTCATGGAAAAGTAAGAAGCAAGATGTTGTTTCTCGCTCCTCCACGGAGGCTGAGTATCGTGCGATGGCATCAACAACTGCCGAAATTGTTTGGCTACGCTGGCTGCTTGCTGATATGGGTGTTTCCTTTTCTCGACCAACTCCTATGTATTGTGACAACTTGAGTGCTATCCATATTGCCCGCAATTCTGTTTTTCATGAACGTACAAAACACATTGAGATTGACTGCCACTTCACACGACAACACTTTCAACGTGGCACCATCACCGTTCCCTTCGTCTCTTCCTCCATGCAAGTTGCTGATCTGCTTACTAAGTCTCATACCCGTGCACGCTTTCATTTTTTGATTAGCAAACTCTCAATGATGTCCATTAATGCATCGTGAGTTTGCGGGGGGATGTTAGATATATTGTATTTATATTTATGGTGTAGTAATTATTTTACCATAGTAAGGTTAGAGTAGTCTTTTTATTAGTCTTTTTATTTTTTCCTCTTCTTGTATAATAACTCAAAATATGTGAAAAACCTAATAACTCTTTTTGAGTTTTCTTCATTATTTGCAATCTTCAACATGTACATGTGCTATGAGGTTGAACAGCTTTATTAGTTTTCAATTGTATTTCCAAAGGCTTTGATGAATTATAAAAATTAAGAAATATGCTATTTAGTTTTGTTTAGGGCGAGTCATTTAGTTTGAAAATAAAAAGAAGAGAGATTGAAAAATTAAAAGTATATTTATATTTATTCGTGAATGAACAATTAATCTTCAACTTTGAATTTATAAGTAATTAATTCAAAGCTTTACCAAAAAAAAAAAAAAAATTGATCTATCAACTGGTTTAGCTTATGAAAATTTGACGCTCTTGAGTATTAATATTAATATTTATCAATTGAGTAACTCTGTTTTAAATACTCAAGTCTACATTAATTACCTCCTATACTTTAACAAAATTGTTATTAATTTATTCTAGGTAAAACTAGGAATTATAACTTTTTGGAGATATTGTTTCCAAAACAAATAAAAATTAAGATAGAGCCGGATGATTCTATATTTTGCATGTTTAGATTTCTGGATTGCAACTTTTCATTCTATATCATCCTCATATTTTCAACACTTAACTAATTTGAAAAAATTACAAATCCAAATAATGATAAACATCATGACATATATATTCCCATAATAAAAGTAATAACTTTATTTATTTATTTATTTTTGCACTAGGCACTGGTTGACTGTGGGGAAATGCCCCCACTCAAATATTTTAATTTCCATAGCATGTAATGATAATTTATATTAATACCTCATAACTTTTAAGTTTTAAAATTTTTTGCATCCATTAATTAATTCTTTGGACCCTTAGTATTATGCATTTGTAATGATAGCCCAATTAAATAAAACTCATTATCAATTGTACCTATAAATAATGATCCATTAAAAACAATTATACAACAAAAAATTTATTCACTCACTAGCTACTTCTTTTGTTTTTCTTTTTACCATTTCAGAAATACTGCTTCCTATTTTTTCATCTATGTCTTTTAATATTATTAAAACCGAACCGGATAAAGAATCGGAAAGACAAAGAGGTTGTGATTTGACGGAGTTCAACCGGATTTTTTTCTTTTTTAAAATAATATATTTTTTAAAATGTTATATGAATATTATGAAAATATATCACTGTATAAAAAAATAAAAAATACTTTTAAAAAAATACATTTATCATCAAATATTAATTATAAGATAATATTTTCAAGTCATTCAATATTAATAACAAAAAATTTAAGGTAAATATAGCAAAAAACTGTAAATATTCAAAAACATTCATTAAATCTAAATTATAGTTTTTATTTTATTAATAAAATTTATTAAAATTGCCTAAATTTTAATTATTTTGCATTTATATTTATATTTTATTTTTTAGCAAAAAAAAAAATATGTTGTATGGATATTTTGGCTAAAAACTATTTTTTTTCAAATCATTTTTTTCTAATTCAATCCGATTTCCTCTTCAGATTAAATTTTTATATTTATATTGAATATTGATGCTCTCGCTCCTTGTTAAGGAATTTCGATTTGTAGACAAGCTTAAAATTTGATTAATAATTTCAAAAATCATAATCAACATGGGAAAAAGCAATTGGCGATTTTGCCCTGCCATGACTCATGAGCCAATATAAATCTAAATTTCATTGCCTGCTCGCCAGTGTGTTTATTTGGTAACCGGCTCGTAACAAAAACTACACCGTTTTGCTAAAATTGAATGTGCAGAAAAAATTTATTGTCGATTTAGGGCAAAGCTGTCAATTTCTCCCCCCTGTTCCTCTTTCTATTTCAGCTCTCTTAGTATTTTCTGCAGGGGACCTCGTTGCTAGGTTTAAATCTCGACTAGATGCCCCTGAGGTTTTTTTTGAACGAAAAAACCACTGAGGTATGGTGCTTCTTGTTTCTACATTCATTAGCTTTTGTTTAAAGTTTTCGATTTTTTTTTAATCTCTACAAAAGTAAGGCTATGAATGCTCTTAAATTGGCTTCTTCTTCTTCTTCTTCTTCTTCTTCTTCTTCTTCTTTTTTTCCACAATAAGAGGAATAAATTTGAAAAACCTGGTGCTTGACTATGGCTTACAGATGCATGCTTTTTCTTCAATTGTACTACATGGCTATATGATAGATATGTTTTTCACTGCTTTATTGAGAACGCAACAAATGTTAAAATGCTGGAAAGTTTCTCTGCTATATGTCTTTTCTGATTTCTCAAAGCTCATTGTTGCAGGATATTATTAGTTGGGATTATAAGTAGATACATGGACATGATCTCTATAAGAAATTTCTTGTTGTCATGCCCTTAAATTCCCAATTGAACCCACAACTGGTTCTCCACTTTTCTGCTGAGAATTATCCCACACTAACCTCACATCAAAACACCACAACACAGCTCGGGGCCCCAAAATCAGCCTCTCCTGAAAAACAAATACCTTTCATTGTTAAAAAATGCATTGCCCTTCTGCAAAATTGTGCTTCATCCAAATTCAAACTGAAACAAATTCATGCCTTCTCCATGAGGCATGGTATCCCACCCACCAACCCAGACATGGGCAAGCACCTAATCTATTTAATTGTGGCCCTCTCAGCCCCCATGAGCTATGCTTATAGCATCTTTACCCAAATCCAAAACCCGAATGTTTTCACGTGGAATACTATGATTAGAGGCTATGCTGAGAGTGAGAATCCTAAACCAGCTATTGATTTGTATCACCACATGCATGTGAAATCCATTGAGCCGGATACTCACACTTATCCTTTTCTTTTGAAGGCTGTGTCTAAGGCAGTGAATGTTAGAGTTGGGGAAAAGATACATTCCACTACTGTAAGAAATGGGTTTGAGTCATTGGTGTTTGTGCAAAACAGTTTGATGCATATGTATGCTGCTTGTGGGCAATACGAGAATGCCCACAAGATGTTTCAATTAATGCCTGAGAGGGATCTTGTGGCATGGAATACTGTCATTAATGGGTTTGCTCTTAATGGGAAACCTTATGAAGCTCTATCTCTTTGTAAGGAAATGGGCTTGGAGGGTGTTAAGCCAGATGGTTTCACTATGGTTAGCTTGCTGTCTGCTTGTGCTGAGCTTGGTGCATTGGCTTTGGGTAGGAGGGTTCATACATATGTAGTCAAAGTTGGTTTATATGAGAATTTGCATGCTATTAATGCCCTTTTGGACCTTTATGCAAAGTGTGGAAGGGTCAGGGAGGCACAAAAAATTTTTGATGAGATGGCGGAGAAGAATGTAGTTTCGTGGACTTCTATGATTGTTGGATTGGCTGTTAATGGGTTTGGTATGGAAGCACTTGACCATTTCAAGGTGATGGAGGAATTGGGATTAGTTCCTAGTCAGATCACTTTTGTTGGAGTCTTGTATGCTTGTAGTCATTGTGGGATGGTAAATAAGGGGTTCAATTACTTCAAGAAGATGAAAGAGGAATATGGGATTGTGCCTAGTATTGAACATCATGGATGTATGGTTGATTTGTTAGGTCGAGCAGGCTTGGTGAAAGACGCATATGAGTATATTCAGAATATGCCATTGCAGCCTAATGCTGTCGTGTGGAGGACCTTGCTTGGGGCGTGTACAATACATGGGCATTTGGCTTTAGGAGAGGTTGCTAGGCGCAAGCTCTTACAATTAGAACCTAACCATTGTGGGGATTACGTGCTACTCTCTAATCTTTATGCATCTGAGCAGCGCTGGGCTGATGTGCATAATGTGAGAAAAACCATGCTTAGTGATGGAGTAATAAAAACTCCTGGGCATAGCCTTGTAGAGCTGGGGAATAATGTCCATGAATTTGTTATGGGTGACAAAACTCATCCACAAACAGATGCAATATATGCAATGCTAGTGGAGATCTCAAACAAACTGAAATTGGCAGGTTATGTGCCTCACACAGTAAATGTGCTTGCTGATATAGAAGAGGAAGAAAAGGAGAATGCTTTGATTTATCATAGCGAGAAAATTGCAGTTGCTTTTATGCTCATTAATACACCTTCAGGAACCCCAATCGGGATTGTCAAGAATTTGAGAGTTTGTGCTGATTGTCATTTGGCTATCAAACTCATTTCCAAAATTTTCAATAGAGAAATTGTTGTAAGGGATCGCAGCCGATTTCACCATTTTAGAGATGGTTCTTGTTCATGTAATGATTATTGGTAGCTTGAAAATTATTTATTCAATTTATTATTTTTACTATTATTAATTATTGCATGCCTTGTGAATAATTTAGAATCTCTTCTATTGAAATGTATACTTATTAGTACCGTTCTTGTAATTGCTTGATGGCTTAAAATTCTTTTTTTGTAAGAATCAATTTTTATATGGGACTGTATAGTCATTACTAGTTAAATTCATGAATAGTGCACAAACATGATTTAGAAAATAAATTTTGCCATCAATTACTGTCAATATGTGTTCTAACTTTTATATTTTGTACTTTATTTTAATTTTTTTGAGAGAAGATATTATAAACTTAAACGGTCATGACTTTAGAAATTGTCTAAATGTACACCATTCTTCAATTTTGCTGATGTAATGTAAGGCATGCTAAAATGTCAATTTAATTAGTACATCATTTAAGTTTCTCATGCTTTGTGAAAGGAAAAGGTCCAATTTCACTTTTTATAATAAAAATTGAGTGAAAAGAATCTCTAATTTAATGGTTGATACTCAATGCTTAAATTTGTGGCAGATTTAAATGTCAACTAAAAGAAAAAAAATATATATACTAATAAGGTAGAAAAGGGGAAAATATCTATTCCAATTAGTATCTATTTATTTTTTTAAGGGTTTATTTAATTTGATTTTGATTCTCGAAGAGTAAAATTTATCTAATTAAATTACAAAAATCTTGATTGACAATTATGATAAAATTAAAGGGCTTATTTGACTTTTCAGCATTATACCTAGCAACAATTAATTAAATATGGTCAAAGACTTATACTTGAGGCCTTGAACAACCCGCCCCCCCGGACCGGATCACGAGTGAATAGAAAATCGAAAATATCGATAGTAGTGGCTGTTGTTGCCATTTTTTTTAACTTAACAGGCGCATAGTTGACAAGATAGTGTACCATTTTGTAAAGAGTATTGATATTAAACATTTTCCTTAGATATATATATATAATGAATTATATTTAAAATATTAATGTGTTAGTTCGCTTAGTGATAAGGTGAGAAATTTAAATATTAGCACTATCTTTATTTTATTTATGTTAAATGTATCTTCTTTCATTTTGTCATGTTTTTTTTTCCTAATGTTAGGTTTTTCTATTAAAAAAAAGCAAATTTGATCATTTATAAATATGATTTTCAACCATCATTATTGATTTGAATGGTAAGAAATTTATATTTTCTTAATTAAAATCTTGGGTTCAATAATTATTTTGAATATAAACGTACGTCATTAACAGAGTTGCCTTTTATTTTGAATCCGACAGTATTCAATTATAAATTAATCGATATTGTATATTAAAAAAATTTAGACCGAAAATGGATCAAGAACTAAAATGACTATGCATACGGTTTTATCATGCATGACACAAATAACAAGTAATTTCTTTTTTATTTTGTTTTTTTACTTACAAATAAATTTATATTTGATGGATAAATTATTAACAAAACCTTGTGATAAATGCATTACAAAAATAAAGTATTTTAAAAAAACATACAGATGAAGCCTTTTTTTATAACGTATTAACGCCAACAGGCAGCGCCGACAGCTTTTCTTTTAAACTTATTGTTTTTGTTTTTTTTTTAAATAATTGTCTAAATGTCAAATCGGCCCAATTCCGAAGCCTGCAACTACTATTCATCTGCAGTTTACGCTGACTGAGCGTGTTAGGCACGGCCCAACTAGCTCACTTGGGAACCAAGAAGCAAGTCAAAAATTTACGTATTCTAGGTGCACATTATTTATAAAAAGAATTTTCAACCGTTAAGAAATCGGAGCAAACAGATTTTCACTGGCGGGAAGAGATTGTTATTGCTATATTTATTTAATTTTTTAGCGATTTTTATGCCATAAGTTATGGGCTCCATATTCTAAAATATGCTTAAAGTCATTTGCTTATTGCGCAATGTTATACCCAATAAAATTTAGAGGTTAAATAAGAAGTTGACATAAAATGAAGTACAGGTGGAATACGGGGTTTTTTTTAAAAGGGGCGAAAATGTGAAAAATTTGGAAGAAGGAGGCTACAGTGAACATATTTGGGAAAAAGGGGTGTCGGAAACCGGCATAGGGGATGCCGGTTTCCAACATGTCAGAAACCGGCACTGACAGTGCCGGTTTCTGTGCAAAATTACAAGTCAGAAATCGGCACTATCATTGCCGGTTTCTGACATGTGTACCACTCGGTTGGAAAGTGGCAAAAACCGGCACATATTGTGCCGGTTTCTGACTTGTGGGCCCAGCTGGTCAATGGTGGTTGGGCCATTTGGAAAACCTGCGTGCCGGTTTTTGAAGAGCCAATGATTTACATATGTTTTCCCATTTCATTTTCATTTTGGCACACTTCTCTCATCATACAAATATGTACTTCGTTTTTCTTTTCCTTTCGTTCTAACTTCACTTTCCTTTCTATATTCCATTTAGTTGTTTAGTAAATTTTTCAGTTTATTTCATTTGCAACGAATGTAGCCTAAACTAAATTATAGGCAGAAAGATTACCTTTGAAGGTAATACTGTAGTGCTATAAATTTGTATTTTGTTTAAAAATAATTTATATTTATATTAATTTGATTTCAACATGTAAAATGCAGGTACAAATATTTTGGAAAAGGATCAATTCTTCCATTAAAGGTAAGTTATTATATGTGTAGTATAAAAAATAGTATGAATTCAAGTAGAATAGTTGTAGGATAAAATTGATGTAATATTGAAAATATCAATAATATGTAGTTTTTACAAGAAAATAAAATTGTATTAACATGAAATCATAATTTGTATTAGATACATTATTAAAGTAGAAATATAATTATTTTATTTAAAACTGTAATTGACAATAATAATTACGATATGTGCACATGTAATGTAGGTAAAAAATGTCGGTTCCTGTTACTCTAGATATAATATAAAAATTTACCGAATTATTTCATATGGCATCGGATCGATGCCTTTCTTGCAATGATAACAACTCTCCATTGACAAGCCCAGGGTTTATTTGTGCAGCACCTAAATGATATGCATCCCTGACCAAGCTTCCATTTGAAAAATACATACAAGTCAACCATTAATAAATATTTATGCTGAATAATTTCATTTAAATATTTTCTTTCATCATATGTTATACATGTTAGCTAATAAATTATAGTAAAAATCTATACGTTTTTTCGTTGACTATAATAAATTTGAAAATTAATCATTGCATAAAACATTAACTTATTTACTTGCTAATTATCATTTTTTTGTAAACAAAAACTATAGAAATTGTTCTATAATTATATCCATTCAAATTAAACTAAATATAATTTTCTAAACATTAAAAGTAGTATTATCTTACCTTTAAAGTGGACAATCGACAATCTTCAATTTTTTTAACACCTAAAAATAATATACAATCATATATTTATTATTAATAACAATATTATAATTTTTTTTGGTATAATTAAATATTACAACAAAAAATAAAAACTTACCTCTTAATTGTATTACACAAGTTGTGAAACGGAATATGTTTGATACAAAGTTGACTCAAACTAATTTAGCACAGATAATTAGGAAGACAAGAGATGAAGAGCAAGCAAAGATTGATCGAAAATAAAATGAAAAATAGAAGAGAGAGCAAAAGCAAAATGAGAAGATGTAAAATGATAGGAAGATGTAAAACCATTGGAATTATTAACATAAGTTACTGTTGCTCCCTGCACCTTCACGTGGAAGGGCAGGGAGCTGCCAGAAACCGGCACATGCAGTGCCGGTTTCTGGCAAAGCTGCCGCCCATTGCAGCTTTTGCAGAGGGCGGCAGCTTTTGCCGGATACCGGCACTTTTTATGCCGGTATCTGACACACCACCCGGTCAAACCGGGTGGCCCACATATGTCGAAAACCGGCTACTTTAGTGCCGATTTTCGACACCCCTTTTTCCCAATTAAGTTTACTGTAGCCCCCATTTTCCAAATTTTTTCCAAATACACCCCCATTTAAAAAAAGCCCCGTGGAATACTCTCAAAAATGGCAAAGGCTTATCAGTAGAAGAAAGAGCATAATAATGAAAAAAAAAACCATTTTCTTGCTGAAATGGATATTGACATCTTAATGAACCAAAAATTGCACTGCCAGAAGCAAAGATAAACAAAGATAAATGCTTCTAGAAGCTACGGCTTGGCATTGTAACAATTATTATTATAAATTTTTTGAAATTCATGAATCTTATATTCTGAACTTACAATTTATTATTATAAATTTTAACTAACTCAAAATCTGTAAATATATTTTTAAAACACCCAACATTTATAATTTTAAAAAAAGAACATTAAATATAAAATTATCCCAATAAAATGCAAGAATAGTAACTAAAAATAACAAACTTTACCCTTTTTTTTTTTATTATTCATATTTGGCGTTGAATGTATTTTTTTAAAGAGACATACACATGAACAGATAATAAACATATATTTTATTAAGATCATGACCATTTTAAAAAAATATACTAATTTTTATATCTGCGCACACGCTACAGTCACTTATTGATAAAAGGCTAAATTCATTTTATCGTTAATCTTGAATAACAAATTTAATTAAGTCTTGTTTGCATAATAAGAAAAAACTTGGGTTGTGCTCCCCGCCCCGTCTCGTGATTATCCCTGATTGTGATGGACATTTAAGTCAAATTCCTCTAACGTTCTTTCTTTCTATTTCAATATTTTTAAGCAAATTAAAATTACGTCCTTTCCCTGTAGCCCTGTGCATCGGTCGGTTCGGTTCAATAACCGAACCGAACCGAAATAATCGAAAATCGAAATTTTAATATTTAGACGAACCGAACCGATATAATACAATAACCGAATTCAAACCGAACCGATATTTTCGGTCGGTTTGGTTCGGTTAACCGAAAAACCGAAATTTTAAAATTATAATTAAAATAATTCTCTAAAAATTATAAAAAATTACAAATTATATAATTAAAATTAAAAAATTCAAATTAAAAAATATATATATGTTTAATTTGAGTTAAATCCACTTATATTAAATTACAAAAATACAAAAATATTGTTTATTTTAGTAAAAAATGAAAAATATATATATATAATCAAAAGTTCGGTCGGTTCGGTTTTTTATCGGGTTTTACCTTTCAAAACCGAACCGAACCGAAAAACCGAAATTACATTATTTTGGAAACCGAACCGAAAAACCGAACCGAATTAAAAATTTCGGTCGGTTTGGTTCGGTTTTTCGGTTTAAACCGAAATTTGCACAGCCCTATTTCCCTGTTATATTTATACCAAACGGCGCGAGACACGCAAAACTATGGCTTCAAAGTCAAAACCGGATAGTTGACCACATGTCCCTTTTATCTCCTTAAATTCCTCGCTGAAAAATACAAGAATAAACTAGATCAGAGATCAAGTGGTGAAGTGAGTGCTGAGTACAGAACTAGCAATGAAGTTTGAAGACCTAAGAGAGGCGATAGAGAAGGTAGAACTTGTCGATGCTCACGCTCACAACATTGTGGCGCTCGATTCTTCCTTTTCTTTCATCAATGGCTTCACTGAAGCTTCCGGTGACGCCTTGTCCTTCGCTCCTTACACCCTCTCCTTCAAGGTAGTTAACATATTTTCAGTATAGAAACTCTCTGTTTGCTTAATAGTGTGTTTCTTTGGCGGTAATGAATTTGTTATGTTTTAGTTTTGATATTTTCTTCTTTAATGCCGGGAATCTATTCAGAATTGTTTTTTTAAAAGAATGTTTAGTTTTAGCAGTCGGTGCTGTAAAAAATGGTGATGTTGTTTTGTGATAGTATGTCTGTGAGTTTTGTTATTTAGGATATTTGAATATCGGCTTCTATTCTGATTGTATTCTTTGGTTAATTGAAGAGGAATTTGAGAGAAATTGCTGATTTATATGGCTGTGAGAATTCCTTGCAAGCGGTGGAAGATTATCGCAGATCTTCTGGCTTGGAATCCATTAGCTCCAAATGTTTTAAAGCTGCAAAAATCGCTGCGATCCTCATTGATGATGGATTGAAGTTGGATAAGAAGCATGATCTTGAGTGGCATAAGATTTGTGCTCCATGTGTTGGTCGGATACTGAGAATTGAACGCGTGGCTGAGGAGATTCTAGATGAAGTAAGACCCTTTTTTTTTTTTAATTTCCTTGTAAGTAAAATACTAATACTTTCTTTGTATTATTTTTTTTTTCTTATGTTTCTTTTGCTTTTTTCTTTTGATTGTTCGTTCATTACAGTCAGTTTCATCTTCTACCTATAGGGAGCAATTGCTTTTTTTTTTTTCTCGCTGCAGTGTTAGTGTTTCAAATATGCAATTGTTGTCACACAATCAGTATATTTCTTGTTTCTCTTTTCTCTCATTTAGTGATTATGGTTCTGTAAGCATGATCATAATAATGTAGCAAATGATTCTGTTAGTTATCAGTTTCAGCTTCATGAAATAATTAGACTCATAATCATCAACTTCAATGGAAGTATGCCTGGATTTCACCTATTGCTCATCTGGTTGCACTATTCAGTATAAAATTTTCATTCATGTTGATGTCCAATTTCCTTCCTCAAAAAGTTAAAAAGAGTGCAAGACAAGGTCTCAATTTTATTGTGCTATGCCTAATTTAATGCTTTTTAAGGGTAAATGGTTTCCTCATTCTGATAGTTTGAGAACAACAGTTCAAAGCAGGTTTTTAAACCTTAACGTGTAAGCTAACAGTGATTTGTTGGGATAGCCATAAATTTCCCGTTTTGATCCAGATTGTAGAGGTAGAAATTAGTTATGAGCATAGTTGATTTCCTCCCTTTTTGAGTGGATTTATGATATTCTTTGCAACAAATAGAACTTGAATTCATTCTTTTTTTCCCCTTAAAGTTAATATAGTTTTTCTCTATTTTAAAGTCAGAATCTCTTGCTGCATCCATCGACATTTCTGGTCCTTTCAGTTCAGATTTTCATTAGTTTTTCCCTTTCAGGAGATGCCATATGGCTCAGCTTGGACAGTGGATAAGTTTACTAAAATATTTATTGGGAGGTTGAGGTCATATCCTTTCAACTAGTTGTGATAATTTTCTGTTTCTCTTGTGCTGTTGGTAATAAGAAGAGTTCCTTTTTCAGTTAATTCCTTAAAATTGGTTACTGTTGCTCATAAAATAGTTGGATTGAAAAGCATAGCTGCATACCGCACTGGTCTTGAAATCAATACAAATGTCACCAGAAAAGATGCTGAGGAAGGTCTTGCTGAAGTTTTAAATGGTGAGCATACATGGATTAGTTGTATGTTGTTTCAATCAAGGGAGATATTGATACATTCCTTTTTTTCCAGCTGGCAAGCCTGTTCGCATAAATAATAAAAGCTTTAATGATTATATTTTCACACGGAGTTTGGAGGTTGCTCTACAGTTTGACTTGCCATTGCAGATACACACAGGGTAAAAGAAAACTTAGTAGTCTCTTAATTTGACTTCATGCTTTGTTTGATTTCTAGAAAATGTGGGAGGAGGGAATTGAAAAAACTGGAATGCAGTCACCTATGCCGCTGTTAATTAGTTTCAAGTTTTTAAGTCTTTATTTGGACTTAATTCATGCAATGATGGTTGGATGAGCTGAAAACTGTTCTGATATTTTGATATCAGCACTTGGTTTTCCTGTCCTGAGGTTGAACAGTATCAACTTGATCCACTTCTAGGAATTGACAAACAAATCCTAAATGTCCAAGTTACTTTTCCTGATCAATCATAGAGGGCATTTGGTTATCTATATGCTCTTTTCAAATGTATACTTGGTCATTTTATTTATTGCTTTAACCTTTCCTCCCATATTTAGTTTTGGTGACAAAGATTTGGATCTACGGTTGTCCAATCCACTTCATCTCCGAATGCTTCTTGATGATGAGAGATTTTCTAAGTGTCGTATTGTTCTTTTACATGCATCATATCCATTTTCGAAGGAAGCATCATATCTAGCCTCTGTTTATCCACAGGTAATATCAATAATCCTCAATGAATTACTTTATCACATTGCATGTAAAGTTATGATGTTCATGCTGTAAGCTTTCTTTCAAATGATACGATGCTGATTCTTTCAGGTGTACCTTGACTTTGGCTTGGTAATTCCTAAACTTAGTGTTCATGGGATGAAATCTTCACTAAAAGAACTTTTGGAGCTGGCTCCAATGAATAAGGTGATTACAGTTCTGGCAGTGAAATGTTGAAAGAGAAGATTTTGTAGTTTTGTAGAATTTCATGCTAAATTTTAAAGTTGATCCCATTGTAAAAGATGATAATTTATCTCCTCATAATGCCTTTTGTAATGGTGTCCTGATTCAGCCATTAACCATGCTAGGCTGAACATTGCTTGGCTTGTTTTTATGGTGGAATTATTATTCAATTCCAATAATATATTTGATAATTAAACATTATTAAATTTGCAGGTTATGTTCAGCACCGATGGCTATGCCTTTCCAGAAACACACTACCTAGGTTTGTGTAAATTCTTGTCAATTGATATGATATTTAATATTGATGACATGCTCTTTAGTGCTTGCAAACTCCGTTTTTCATTTTCTTTGTCTTCTTTATTTTTATGATTTTTTGAGTTCTTTCTACGTATATATTGTCTTATTGAACGTTTGCTTCTTTGTTGATGTTGCAATTGGTCATTGAATGCAACTATTCACCTTATATTTAATTATTACCCATGCTGTGAATGATAGGTTTTCTTAGTTCCTAGTAGTGCATTATCTATGAAAACTATTGTTTTAAGTTATTGCTTCCTGTTTTTACAGGTGCAAAGAAAGCACGAGACTCTGTATTTTCAGTACTGCGTGATGCATGCTGTGATGGTGACCTCACAGTTGCTGAAGCTATTGAAGTGGCTAAAGACATCTTAGCACAAAATGCAGTCAAGTTTTACAAGATTAACAAGGATAGAAAAGCATTTAATTTGAAGGGTACTGTATCTGACAACTCCACAAACTTTGGGAATAGTACTTCAGAGAATGGTGTTTCATTTGTTCGTATCATCTGGGTCGATGCATCTGGACAACATAGATGCCGTGTAAGTCTTTATTTTTTAATTTTTTTTCTCTAATTTTGATTTCTTAGTTATTGATTGCTTTCTAAGCTTGGTTCTTCCATGAGCATGATTCTATGAAAAACCTCATCATTTGGAAAGATTATTACATACTATTTTCATGTTGAATACATGTGATAAATTGTGGTAATCTAGACTCATTCAATTAGCTTATGGTCCGGATTTTTGTTTTGTACGTCATTTAAATTTTCAGATTGTTCCAGTGAAGCGCTTCAATGGTGTTGTGAAGAAGAATGGTCTTGGTTTGACCTTTGCGTGCATGGGAATGAGTTCAGCTGTTGATGCTCCAGCAGATGGCACTGATCTGACAGGAGTGGGTGAGATCAGGTTGATGGCTGATTTATTAACTAAAAGGAGAATCCCATGGTACTGTTCTAGCCCAAGTTTCACTGGCCTTTTACATGAATGAATGGTATTACCTGCCATTCACAAAATATCTTAGTGCTTTATTTATACTCCTCAATAGTAAGGCGCTAAAAGTTGACATCTACTATAAGTTGTTATTTTCAACTACATTTGCTGTGATTACACTTCCAAAACCTTCTATTTTGTCAGTTGGATTAGATCATTATCTGATGTAAACTTAAAATAGGGATCTGGTGGGTATCTTTTTGAGGTCAGTAATGATCATTTGCATTTAATTGTCATTGGATAATTTTGCTATCATGACCAAAATAGCCATTATCTGCACGTATAATTTCCTGTTGCAGAACTTTTACAAGTCATTATTGGTTCCATTTACTTACAAATGTTCTGTTCGCGATCCTTTATTTTTTGCAGGATATATTTGTTTCTGTTCAACCTTATTTATTTGATCTCTCTTTTGTAATAGGATGAAACAAGAGGAAATGGTTTTGGCTGACATGCATCTTAGACCTGGGGAACCATGGGAGTATTGTCCAAGAGAGGCCTTACGAAGGGTTTGTAAAGTTTTGAAAGATGAATTTAACCTGGTATGTCTCATATTCTGTACCTTAAGACGCATTGAATTTGAATCACAGCTACTTAAGTTTATAAGTTATTTTTTGGACTTTTTAACTGTACATTTTCAGGTAATGAATACAGGATTTGAAAATGAGTTTGTGCTCTTGAAGAGTGTACAAAAGTATGTGATCTTAGTTTTTTGAGAACTAAATGAGGCTATAAAATTAGTATTGAACTTAGGATGTGCAATTTTGTAGGGACGAAGAAGAAGAATGGTTGCCAATTGACTCTGCTGTCTACTGCTCTACATCAGGATATGATGCTGTTGCCCCTATATTTCATGAAGTTGCTGCTGCTCTTGAATCCTTAGATATTAGTGTGGACCAGGTGCAATAGAAAACCCAAAATTCTGTCGACATTTTTATTCAAATTTTGGAATTGTTTAAAACTATTATGACTTAGCCATGCAAAGTCTAACTGGAAGCACTGTAGTTTAAGTCCAATTTCTTGCAAATTTCTATACGTAAAGGGTTGATAAAACATTTGGAATGTGGAATGGGTAATTTTCTGTTTAGAAAATCATCCACTCTAGAAGGAAATATACCGGTCCACTTTGTGAACTCAAATAACAATTTAAAACGCAGAAGAAAACATATCTTTCCTGGCTACTTGGTTTGGCAAGATTAGGGATTGCAATGAGGCATAGTTTTCCTGTTCCAAGAATTTGCTCTAAATGGGCAGAGACCTATGTTAACTTCACCCAACATGAATTATGTTAGGAGTAAATCCTAACTTAGATGATGGAAGAATAATTTTTGGATTTAATTTCCAGAAATGGAGGTTTTAAGGTTAGTACAGAATAGAAGAAGAAGAAGAACGGAAGGGAAAATGAGAGAGAGAGAGAGAGAGATAAAATCTGTATTCAATAATCAGCCAATGATTGGCTGCACTAGAGGACAAAAGAGCATGCACACTCTCTTAAGGTTAGTACAGAATAGAAGAAGAAGAACGGAAGGGAAAATGAGAGAGAAAGAGAGAGAGATAAAATCTGTATTCAATAATCAGCCAATGATTGGCTGCACTAGAGAACAAAAGAGCATGCACACTCTCTTTCCTCTAATAACCTGCTAATACAGCAGTGTAACAGCTTTTTTCTTCTACTAGTAAATAAAACAGAAAATTCACAAACAACAACTGAAATCAACCAAATTAACTACCCCATAAAAATTACTTAATTGCCTTCATACGTTTGTACCTAACAAATTCTCATAACAGTATTTGGCTCAATTAGTGATGGCTACTAGGAGTAAAAACTTGCTTTGCTAGGTTCAATCCTAACTTTTGGGGATCTAGAAAGTATATAAATATACATGATTTTGAGGCTTGGAAAAATCTTTTGGTATGGCTGATACACCATAACAACATGTTGGTTTGGTTTTAAGTACTTTAATTTTTTATTTGAGTATCATGTATTTATAGTATGATTTCTAGTAACTTAGCACCTACAAAACTTGTCCATTAATAGCATTGACTTTTGCTTCATTGTTTGCTGATGTTTGCATTTATTGATGTTTTATGAGTTTTTCTAACCTACTCGTACCAAAGGGCAACATCAATTCAATTATTCTGGATATGTCTTGCATCATCTTTTTCCAAGCTCTCTCTCTCTCTCTTTTCTTTTCTCTTTCTATTTCACCGTGGATGCATGTTTTGGAAACTAATTTGGATATATCCTGCATTTGTTGATTCCACTTCTTGTAAAAATATTGCAGTTCCATGCAGAAGCTGGGAAAGGCCAGTTTGAAATGGCCTTGGGGCACACAGCTTGTATACAATCTGCTGACAACCTAATTTTTGCCCGTGAAGCCATTAGGGCTACTGCAAGGAGACATGGACTATTGGCAACATTTGTGCCAAAGTATGTTACACAATATAATAATGTGTTTTCTTGATCATAAGATCTTAAAATTCAAGTGAAGAAGTACACATTCAGTTAATATTTTGGAAAAAGAAAGTGCTTATATGAAGATCATCATTTATTTATGAATGATAATTCCATAACAATGGTCATGGTGGTTTATTTTTTCCTTAATGCATATTTTATTGCTTAGATTTTGTAGCCACTGCAGGGTGTTACTTTTAAGTAACTCCTCATCCACAGTTCTCACTGTAACTGAACCTACTGCTATTCGGAACTTTCTGCCATATTTATAGTAAAAGAAACATTCACCCAAATCCTAGTAAGAATGTTCTGCATGGGATCCTGATCTCTGCCTTTTGCCTAGGTATGCGCTAGATGACATTGGTTCTGGATCTCATGTTCATATCAGCTTGTGGCAGAATGGGGAAAATGTTTTTATGGCATCTGATGGTTCCTCTAGGAATGGAATTTCAACTACTGGGGAGAAGTTTATGGCAGGAGTGCTGCATCATCTTCCTTCAATTTTGGCATTCACAGCACCAGTTCCAAATAGGTTCTCTCCTGATGATCTTGTTAAATTCCTTACAGTTATGTCATTGATTTGCTTTTTCTGTTCACTTCATAAAGGCTTGATTGTCTGGAATTACATTGCCAGGGCTCAAGGCTTATAGTATTTTCTATGTGATTTGTCGTATTCTTATTTGAGTGGGCTGTTGCTGAAATAAGTGGTGCACTTGATTTTATTTCTGAGCTTTCATCTTGGATACAGAACCTTTCACTAGATAGGCTGTTGGTAAGGTGCACTTTATTTTATTTCTGAGCTTTCATCTTGGATACAGAACCTTTCACTAGATAGGCTGTTGGTAATAAGGTCTATATGCTTAATAGGAGTTTGCTTTAGTGGACCAAGCGTTTCTTTCTTGTGCCAATGCCAATTGTATCTTTTGTAGTTATGATCGTATACAACCTAACACATGGAGTGGAGCATACCAGTGCTGGGGCAAAGAAAACAGGGAAGCTCCTTTAAGAACTGCTTGTCCACCTGGTACCTTAGATGGTCTGGTCAGCAACTTCGAAATTAAATCTTTTGATGGATGTGCAAATCCGTATTTGGGCTTGGCTGCTATAATTGCTGCTGGCATTGACGGCCTTAGGAGGCATCTTTCTCTTCCTGAACCTGTTGGTAAGTTTTTTCTTTGATTATTAAATGTCTTGGGACATTTTATTATGTGTATCATTGTTGTGTTTTATTGAAGTTTAGGATTTATGGGTTCGCTGTGCAATTAGCAGATGACACTGTAGTACTAGTTTTCATTCAGGCTCTGTAGTACTAGTTTCGATGTCTGAAATTCATTGTCTTAGGCTATTACTTGATGCATCAGTAGACGAGAGTATAGTTGGTCTCTTGACTCTACTCTATGCATCAAACAATTTTCCACTTCTATTCCATTTGAGAGAGTTAATTAGAATGAAAAATCTTTATCTGCACTAAGTTTACTTTCGTATCTGCAACAAATTTTGTTTGATTATCTTGCTTGATTTATGGTAATTATTGATTCTTGACCACACGTAGTTTTACTCCCTTGCCACTTATGCCATATTCTTTCACCTTCTGCATTATCATCTATCTATACCAGTCATCGGTCATTACTGAGGCATTAAATTCTCTCTTTTATGGTCATTCTCCATATAAAAAACCTGAAAAATGCATGAAACCGCTGCCAATTTGAAGGCATTAAAAAAAAAAAAAATCTGATTTTACATTTTCTTCTAACTGACATTGGAAATCAGCTTCTGTATTTTTAATAGATCATGTTGCTAAGTTCTGTTCATTTAGCTTTTTTCGTCTTCTTCGTCAAATGTAATTAATTTTTATTTTTGAAATAGATGTAAATCCTTCAAATCTTGACGGACAGCTACAAAGATTGCCCGCATCACTATCTGAATCTGTAGAAGCTCTTGAGAAAGACCATGTCTTGGAGAAACTACTGGGGGAAAAGCTTATGGTTGCTATAAAAGGAGTTCGTAAGGTATGTTCAAAATATAATTCTTAAATGATGACTAAGACTCGTTAATTCTTCTTTGAGTTTCTAATTTTCTGAAGAACTTTCCGACATTGAATTCTCTTTAGTCTAATCATCTCTCTGAACTAAAATATTTTCAAGTGATCTGTCATAATACATAATACATCTCCATCTACTTCATTGACCGTGCTTATTTTGAATCCACCGTATTATAGTATTACATAGTCGTTTATTAGAATTGCCAGCTACGAAATTTACCTAAATTCAAATTTTCTGCCTTCTGAATTCAAATTATGATGAAGAGCATGGCTTGTCGTATGCAGGCAGAGATCAAATATTATTCAAAGAACAAGGAAGCATACAAGCAAATGATTCACCGGTATTAAGTAAACTAGTGGGAGTAAATTTATTTGTGTATTTCCATATGTTAAATTTTATAGTCATACTTATACATGTCAAAATTAACCCAAACCCAACAACTCACCCAAACCCACCCAAGAAAAATTGACCCAAACCCAACCTAACTAAAAAATTGACCCATTTAAACCCACCCAAAATCTACCCACATAAAATACAACCCATTTGGGTCATTCTTCCTTGACCCAATGGGTGTTTTTTTTTTTTCATTATTTCTTGGATATTAAAAATGTTTGTTTTAATGAACAAACTGTCCCGTTGTATTATTATTGTGTAATGTGTATGCATATTTTGTTGGTTAGATTTGTAATGGCCGAGTTATCGGGTTAGTCGTGAATAGTATTTTTTAATGATAAATAGTGCACTGTGAACAAAAATTACACCCGGGGTAAAAAATATTTTATTTGACCATCGAAAAATACTAGTCATAAGGAGTACGACGGTAAAATTTGGAGAAAAAATGAGGTCAAATAGATTTTCAAAAGTCAAAAATAAAAAAAAAAGCCTGGCTCGTTTTAAAGGGTAGCCGGTTTAACCAAAATTTGACCAGACCTCTAAAAATAGCAAATGACCTCTAAAAATTATTTTAATGGTATATATAGACTTAGATTAATATTTAAAAATTTTTGACAGTAAAAAATTAATTTTTTGGCAACACTGAAAATTATCGAAACGGACTGATTTAAATATAACAGATCGAGAAACGGACTCTGTTTAAGTTAAAATTTTGCAGGGAGACTAATTTATATATTTTAAGAATTATAAAATTAATTTTGGGAGAAATTGAGCTTAGAAAGTAAGTGAAATAATTTAGGATTACATAATTGGCTTAAAAATAAAAAAAGAGTCACTTGATTTATGAATTATTGTGTTGTTGTGCCCCTGTGTGTGACTGTAGATTGTTTGAATTGCAGGAAGGGTATGTTCTATATATAGCCATTATACTGCCAAAAGTTTTACCAAATGAATAGTAAATTGGACAGCTATAATTCAACCGATATCCCGATCCGTTTGGATCTCCACCGATCCATTTGAACCAACATTTTTATAATAATTTTTTTAGTATCCCGTTATTATATCGATAATTATTTTTCATTAAAAAAATATCAAATGGGTCGACCCAAATCCACCCAACCCATTTGGGTATTGACCCATTTATGACCCATATATTTTTGACCCATTTATGACCCATCCATTTATGACCCAACCCAAACCCGCCCATTTGCCACCTACTCATACTTGTTCTGAAAAATTTTATTATCATGCTTAATTTTTTATTTCTCTCTAAAAGTCGTGAATTTAATATCTAATACATCTTCATTTCATTTGGCTGTTTAGAGACATTTCAATTGAAAAACTAGTTTTAATATAGCAAGAAGTTTTAGGTGCAAATTTTTTGGTCTCAAATGTTAATCTAGTGCGCATGTATTTTAACTATCTGATCGGTGGCACTCAAGATAGGACAGTGCAGATGTCCGCCCAACATCCTTCCACTCTCTTATTCCTCTATCAAAAAAAAAAAAAAATTCTTACATTCATCATATATATTACTTGTTCATTTATTTTCTTTTATTAGTATTAACATTAACTTAAATCCAACTTCATATATGATCCTTTTATCTTAACATAGTAAAAAAATAATTTTAATTAATGAAAAATAATTAAAAATAAATTAGTAATTAGCATTTAATTTATATTAAAGGAGAAAGTTTTTTAAAGTAATAATATTATTTATGTCTAAAAAGTACAGTTGATAAAAGTGAAATAAAAAAAATATTTAAATATGTCATTTGGAAAATAATTAGAATAAGAATTATTTAACAATTAAAGTTTCAACGGTAGTTATTAATTTTTTTTTTTTTTGTTAAAGGTAGTTATTAATTTTAATATACCGAAGATTTCGTGTTATTCTAATATATGAAGATTTCGGGTTTCAGCATCTGCTCTTTTTCTTATATCAAAAGTCTTCAAGAGAACAAAATCAAAGAAAAATAAGAATGCGATTGAATAAACATTATTAGAAGAGGACCAAATTATGTATTTTCTTTTCCAAAAGAAAAAAAAAAATCCTTTATTACTCCACTTTATTACCGTTGATTTATAAAGGTCAAAGTAGACATAATCGACTGGTGCACTTACTATGTAGTACATAGCAATATGTCACCAAACAAATACTCCTTCTAAGAAGTGTAATTTTTTATTTTTAAATAAATATCTATTTTAAAAAATAAGTTATAATTATAAATTATTTTTTTATATTAATTTTGTTTTAATAAATAGTTATTGGTGTATTAAAAAAGTACAATATTTTATAGGAAGTTAATTTGGTAAATCAACAAATAAATTAATTATTTTTTAATTTTGGTAAAAAACTAAAAATGAATAATTAAAAGAAACTGAGAAAATACTTAAAAACTCCGTTATTCGCTGAACTTGGCCGCACCCAATCACTGATACTAAAGCCATAGGCGGAGACATGGGGGGACTTTGAGGACCAATAATAAAAATCCACCTAGTATATATTTTAGAGTAAAAAAAAAAAGAAAAGAAAAAACTTAATCCTATTTTTTCACATATCTCCGTCACACTAAACTAATATATTTACAAAAAAATCTAATCAATTAATCTCTTTTACTTTTATTTATCCGTCAATTGAATATTTACTCAATTAATTAGTTTTGTTTGTTCTTTCACTTAGAAGCCGTAATTCGCAGCAAAATGGAGCATATAAAAATCGCGATTCGCAGCAAAATGGAGATGATTTTTTGACTGATATTTTGACTCTCTTTGTCGAAACGACTTGACTAGAAAAATATATATAAATCTAGTTATTAAGAATTTTGATTATAGAAAAACTTGTCGTATACGGTTAAAATAAAATTTTTTATATATTTTATTAGTATGATCTAATTTTTAATGATAATTTTTTTTATGATTATTCTAAGCTTCTCTCGTGGACTAATCCTGGCTCCGCCCTTTGTTGGCCCAAGGTCACACTCTAGTTTTGATGATTATCAAACCTTAAATAAACTTTATTAAGAATTCTATTCTAATCAAATTTCTGCAGGAAACTTTCTATGAGTTTGTTTGAGGATCACATTTCTGAAGAAAGCGTGAATTCTATGTTGTAATATTTATTTATTGCTTTAGATTATTAGGAAATTAGGTTATTAAAATATAAGATCAAATTGAGGCAAAATATTCTCACTCATGCATGCATACTTTAGTTTTAAAATTTGCACAAAAATGTTTTTAAGTTAGAAAATGAATGTGTGATCAAAACTGGTTTTTGTCAGAAAATGATACTTTAGAAAATGAATTTCTGCGTATCAGTTTTCTAAATGAATTTCTATCTACCATTTTCTAACTGAATTTCTGATCATATTAGAATTCTGGGCAAAACTCAGAATCGCACAAAAAGACAAAATAACGGCTAGTTGAGTATAAATACATGATGTTTTACTCATTAGAAGGTTAGAAAAAGTTTGGAAAGAATTTCTACCTCTTAAGAGAAAAAGCTTAATTTGTTATTTTCACTTTCCACATCTTTGCACTTAATTCTTTACTCATACTCCTCAATTTGGTTATAGCTTCTGTTGTAATCTTAGTGTGAGGAAATTTTATTGATGAAGATTATGAGTTAGGTTGACTAGAAACCTAAGAGAAATTATTCTAGTAAGTGTTTTAATCTTTTACTTTGGGAAAAAGATTGTGGGTAGATATACAAATTTAGGATTGTATATTGGCTTTTACTCTTGCCTTTAAAAGAGTTAAAATTGAAGAAAGGCTCAAGTAGTGAATCTTGGGGAGTGGATGTAGGCATGTTGGCCGAACCACTATAAATTCTGTGTGCAAGCTTTTTTGACATCTTTTCTACTCTGTTTTTAGATTCTGAATTTTAATTTGTCAAATCTGTCCTTAAAGATTTTCTGGAAAATTCTCCAACAGATTTTATATATTCATTTTTCGAGATCATCCTTGAAGTTTTGATTGAAAAATAAGTTACAAAAATCTTTTCCAAGTTTGCATTAAGTTTCTGTTTTGGAAGTCATAAATTCTGTATTTCTAAACAATTCTGTTCCATTAAAAAATCAGCCAGAAAATTTCGAGACACCCAATTCAACCCCCCTCTTGAGTGTCTTTGGGACCTACATTTGGTATCAGAGCGGTTCTCAATTCTCCTAAGGTTTAACACCCTTGAGTGATCCTACAAATGGCTGACATTCCAGTTGCAACTCCATTCAAGGAAGGGCACTCTGCTCATCGTCCGCCTATGTTCAGTGGTGAAAATTATCCATTCTGGAAAGTTGTAATGAGGCACTTCATCCAATCACAAAACATGGATTGTTGGGACATTATTGAAGATAGATATGAGACTCCTAGAAAGCCATCAACTGAAGCAGGAGCATCTGGTGCTGCCACTATGTTAAAAACGAGAATGGAATATACTAAAGCTGAGAAGAAATTAGTGCAGCTGAACTCCAAAGCAATGAGTATTCTGTTTTGCTCATTACAAACAAATGAGTTTAACAGAGTCTCTGGATGTAAAACAGCTAAAGAAATATGGGACAAGTTAGAAGCAACATATGAAGGTACAAATCAAGTCAAAGACACAAGATTGCATGTTCTTATGGTGGATTACGAAAGCTTTAAGATGAAACATGAGGAGTCCATATCTGAGGTAATTAACAGGTATGTGAAATTAACGAATGATATTAAAGCTTTAGGCAAAAAACTTGATGAACATGATAAAATTGCAAAACTGGTAAGAGGTCTCACACCTAGATGGGAAGCAAAAGCTTCAATTTTATTGGATAAGGATCTTAGCACACTTAATTTTGATAATGTATGTGGATCCCTTATTTCGCATGAGCTTTATATTAAATCTCAAGATGCAGAGAAGGAAAAAGACAGAAAATTGAAGGCTATTGCTCTCAAGGCAGAATTTGGAAATGATTATTCTACAGGGGATGATGAGATGGAGTTAATCACAAAGAAATTCAGAAAGCTATATAGAAAAGGAAAGAAATCCTACAGAAAATAGCATAAAAAATTCCCTCATCAAAAGGCAGAAAATTCATCAAAATCTGCTGGAGAAGTTATCTGCTATGAGTGCAACAAACCAGGACATATCAAACCTAAATGTCCAAACTTGAAAAGAAAGGAGAAAAAATTCAAGAAGAAGGCTATGAAGGCTACGTGGAGCGATAGTGAAGAGTCAAGCACGAGTGAAGGAGAATCTGAAAATTCTGATGAAATTGGTCTGATGGCAATTTTTGATCGTGAAGAGCAGAATCTATTTTCTGATGAAGAGCAGAGACCTTCAACTAATGATTCAGAGAAATCTGAAGTAAGTGATTCTGACTCTGATTCTGATGGTAATGAGTATGAAAAAATGCTTGATTGTTTTGAAAAATTGCATCATAAATATTGTCTGCTTAAGAAGACGCATACTGAAATGAAAAAGAATTTTGATGCATTGAGTTTGGAACATGAGAACTCTAAGCAATCAGAAATAAAATGGAAAAATGATTTTTGTGATTTAGAAACTAAATATGCATCTTTACATGAAAAATACAAAGGAAAACAAGTTTGTATGTGCAATGATAATACTGTTGAAAATGTGAAATCAGTTCATACAAGTTCATCAAAAAAAATTTATAAGAAAAATTATTTTACAAAAAGGGTTGATAAGGCGGCATCTTATAAAAAATTAGCAACTAATTCTTCTGCTACATGCTTTTATTGTTGCAAAAAATGGCATATTTCAAAATTCTGTTTTTATAAGAAGAATGCTAATTTTGTTAAACAAATATGGGTGATTAAGAATTCTGGAACAGTTACTGCTAACCCTCTAGGACCCAAGATAAATTGGGTACCTAAAAATGCTTGATTTTATTGCAGGTCTGCCTAAGGAGCACCAAAACAGAAAAATTGTATATGGACAGTGGATGCTACAGGCATATGTCGTGGGACAGCACCAAGTTTTTCAAATTGGTCTGAAGTATAATCTATTAAGCATCAGTCAATTGTGTGACAAAAAGAGAAGAGTAATTTTTGAACTGGATCATTGTAGAGTTGAAAATGTTGAAACAGAAAAATCTTTTTTAAAGGGACAGAGATAAGGAAATATTTATTTAGTAAGCCTAGAAGACATCAAGAAAAGTGAAGCTAAATGTTTGATCTCAAAAGAAGATTTGAATATTTTATGGCACAGAAAATTGGGGCATGCAAGTTTTCACATGATTGAGAAGCTGATATAAAAAAAAAAAAAAAGGATTTAGTGAGAGGAATGTCAAGGATGAAAATTGATAAAGATCATGTGAAAAGAGGAGATATTCTGTTAGAATTTGTCTCTACCGAAAATCAAATAGCTGATATATTCACAAAGTCTCTCAAGGAAGACAGATTTTGTCAATTAAGAAGAAAGTTAGGAATGGGTACATCAGAAATTTAAAATTCTGTTGAGGTACATTTTCTAACGAAATTCTGATAAGAAATCTGCTGGTTAATTTTGAAATCAGTGTGGAAATTCTTGATATAATTTTTTCTTTATTATCTTACTGGTTTTAAATATTAAAATATATTTTTATGGCTTTCTCTTTCGTGTTCAATTATAAAAAGCTCATATTTTTTATTAAAGAAAAAATAGTCATTTTATTCTTTACTTAAAAAAATATATATTTAATCAAATTCGTTTGATCTTTTTCCTGGAAACAAAAATCCAATTCTTTGAATTTATCTTGTGTGCTTATGAAAAGAATGGAATCAATTTAATTTTTTAAGCTTAAAGTCAATTGTTATCTCCTTGGAAAATGGTTTTTACTTTTTAATTTTTGTCTTTTTCCAAAGTCTTTACTTTTCATTTAATGCCAAACTTGTTTCATACTCTTTCATTTTAATACTTTATTTGAAAGTGGTTTTAGTTTCCATTCTCCCGTAACTTTCATTTCTATCTTGTAAAACTTATTTTTTTTATCCATTTGCCCAAATTCAAGATTCAACACAAAAATATGGTGATTTTGATCACAACCCATCTCTTTCAAATCAAAATCCAAGAAATACAACCCATGAAAATCAAAATCAAACCCAAATCAAAACCACCGTCCAAAATTATATTTGCCATATTTTCCTCCGAAATCGTCGATCAAGCTGATCAATTGCGAAATTAATTTTATGGATGGAATTCGAAGGAAGAAAATCGCTGTTGGCACATTCAGGTAACGTAATTTTACTCCAATTTGGTAAAATTACTTTATGGGTTTTTGGGCAATATCACCGAAATGAGTTTCATCGTTCAAATTCGAAAAGAAAATTCAAGTCTCTCTGAATTTGCTCTCTTCAGGTATTATTTATTATATCTCAGTGACTTGAAAAATATTTTTATTGTTGGATTTGCTTTGAAAATATTTTTTAATTGAATATTATTGTGATAAATTGGTTGCTTCTCTCTTCCATTTTGCTGATGAGAAAATGGTTAAATTTGTTCGGATGAATATGTTGATATGCTGTTGATTAATTTTTATTAAAAATCAAATTGCTAATTTTTGTTCAAAATCAAAATTGAAAAATTGGGATAAATTTTTGAGCTGATATGTTGATTTATTGGCTATATATATATATATATATATATATATAATATGTGTTGAGCTGATATATGTTGATTGAATTTTATTGAAGAAAATTTGGGACATGTTGAGTTGTTATTATGATTAAAAATGAGCTGATTCGATTAAATTGAATTTTATTGGAGAAAAATTGCAATATTGAAAATATATGATCTGTGATATGTTGGAAATATATAATGTGTTTATGCAGATCTGATAATGAAATTTTATTGGATATTGTTGGATCTCTGTGATTATTTTTGGGATTTCTGTGAACTGCTTATTGCTTGTGAATTGCTTTTATTTTTGGTGCATGCTCTATATATCCTTTTTGATTGATGACAAAAAGGGGGAGAAATAGAAATAGGTTAATCTGCATATTGGATATGATGGATATATTTTGTTGAGAACTTTTATGGATGAATTACTTTTTTAAAATGATTATGAGCTTGAGTTGTTAAAATTGTTTATGACTCTGTACAGGGGATACATATAAGTGTTTATATTTTTTTTAATCCCCTTGCACATATTCAGGGGGGGTATTTTTTTTGGACTAACTTAGATAGACTTCTAATTTGAGTTTATTAAGGTTTTGTCATCATCAAAAAGGGGGAGATTGTTGGCCCAAGGTCACACTCTAGTTTTGATAATTATCAAACCTTAAATAAACTCTATTAAGAATTATATTCTAATCAAATTTCTGCAGGAAACTTTCTATGAGTTTGTCTGAGGATCACATTTCTGAAGAAAGCATGAATTCTATGTTGTAATATTTATTTATTGCTTTAGATTATTAGAAAATTAGGTTATTAAAATGTAAGATCAAATTGAGGCAAAATATTCTCACTCATGCATGCATACTTTAGTTTTAAAATTTGCACAAAAATGTTTTTAAGTTAGAAAATGAATGTGTGATCAAAACTGGTTTTTCGTCAGAAAATGATACTTTAGAAAATGAATTTCTGTGTATCAGTTTTCTAAATGAATTTCTATTTACCATTTTCTAACTGAATTTCTGATCATATCAGAATTCTGGGCAAAACTTAGAATCGCACAAAAAGACAAAATAACGGCTAGAAAACGGCTAGTTGGGTTTTTACTTGTCTGTTTTGCCCTCCAACAGCTATAAACGGCTACTTTATGATTTAAACATCTCAAACTAATTTTTTGAGTATAAATAAATGATGTTTTACTCATTAGAAGGTTAGAAAAAGTTTGGAAAGAATTTCTACCTCTTAAGAGAAAAAGCTTAATTTGTTATTTTCACTTTCCAGATCTTTGCACTTAATTCTTTACTCATACTCCTCAATTTGGTTATAGCTTCTGTTGTAATCTTAGTGTGAGGAAATTTTATTGATGAAGATTATGAGTTAGGTTGACTAAAAACCTAAGAGAAATTATTCTAGTAAGTGTTTTAATCTTTTACTTTGGGAAAAAGATTGTGGGTAGATATACAAATTTAGGATTGTATATTGGCTTTTACTCTTGCCTTTAAAAGAGTTAAGATTGAAGAAAGGCTCAAGTAGTGAGTCTTGAGGAGTGGATGTAGGCATGTTGGCCGAACCACTATAAATTCTGTGTGCAAGCTTTTCTGATATCTTTTCTACTCTATTTTTAGATTCTGAATTTTAATTTGTCAAATCTGTCCTTAAAGATTTTCTGAAAAATTCTCCAACAGATTTTATATATTCATTTTTCGGAATTATCCTTGAAGTTTTGATTGAAAAAGAAGTTACAAAAATCTTTTCCAAGTTTGCATTAAGTTTCTGTTTTGGAAGTCATAAATTCTGTATTTCTAAACAATTCTGTTCCATTAGAAAATCAGCCAGAAAATTTCGAGACACTCAATTCACCCCCTCTTGAGTGTCTTTGGGACCTACACCCTTGACTAAAGCATAACTAGCTTTTTCTTCCATAATTAGCTAACACCAAATCCTCCTCTTCTTCGTTCTCTTACATACTTCCCCGGCGATCTCCGGTCAGGCGTGCTTCCGGTTAATTATGGACACAAATCTGAGTTTGACAGTTACATTAAAGCTTATTCTGGATAAAATCGCATCTGAAGTAGTAATGAAGCCCAAATTACCAAAAAATCAGCCCATCTCATAGGCCCAATAAATCCAATGTGAGACATCTCCCTGATTCAGTTCCATTTTATTCTGGTTTGACCCTCGGATTTCTCTATGACTAATTTAAATCAAATACTCTAAAAAATATGCTAATTCATAGGCATATTCCTCTACATCTTTTATTTATCTAATCCATTTGAAACTCGGATATTCATCTGTTTCATGTTGTTCTTATTGAGCCTGAATTGTTGGAAGTGATGGTACTTAATTAGATCAAGCTGTTGCTCATTATATTCCAGTGGAGTTTCTTGTATGGGATTGTAATCAGTGGGTGAGGTGTATGTATGATTTATCAAGTGTAAATGGCAAACTCTTAATTCGAGGAAGTTCATGTCTGGATTCATCCTTGATTTAGATGGTACCCTTCTCAATACTGGTTAGCCATTTTTTTTCCTTATTATATATTATTACATATATATATATACACCAAAATATGTACTGAAAATCAATGTCTTAATTATTTCATATTTTTTCTCTAATTTTATGGCAGATGGAGTAGTAACTGATGTTTTAAAAGTTTTCTTGGTCAAGTATGGGGAAACAATGGGATGGAAGAGATATTAATAAAATAGTAGGAAAGACTCCTCCAAGCTGCTTCTGCTGTAGTTGAAGCTTATGGAATTCCTTGTTGAACTGAGGAAATTACAGCAGAAATGACTCCCATCTTCTATGATCAGTAATCTACTTTTCTTGACAGTTAACTTTATTTAAATTATATTTTATGGTTCTGGGATCTTTTGGGACACCATGGTGCTATTATTTGTGACTTTTTCTTAACTAATAAATCACGATTTTTTCCTTTGGAAGACATGCTTGGTGATTCTTAGAGATTGAATTTGTGGAGAACTTTTCTTTTGATCAATTGTAGGTTGTGCAAAATTGAAGCACTTCCAGGTGCCAATCGATTGCTTAAGCATTTGAGTGGTCATAATGTACCTATGGCAATGGCTTCAAACTCTACAAGGGCAAATGTAGAAGCCAAAACTTCGTATCAACAGCGTAAGCTTTTGGGCAGGTTAATAAGAAAGATAACTTCTATCCTCAACACTCAAATATATATCATCACATTTTAACTTAGTCCAACTTTAAGTCGATCGTTATTGTCAAATATGAGCTTGTTTGCTTATTTTCCCGCATATAGGCTACTTCTCTGTCATTATTGGTGGTGATGATATAAGAACAGGAAAACCATGCATCTCCTGAAATGTAAAATGGATATGTTAACAATTCATTTAGTTTCTGTATTTTTTTGTGAACTTAATTTGTGACGTTTTGACCTTTTTGTTTAAGATTTTTGGAAGCAGCTATAGGAGGCTACATATTGAACCCTCCAATTACCTAGTCATTGAAGATTCCCTGTATTATATCTCTCTTCTAAAGAAAAAAAGAAAAAAGCTATGAATATGATTTCAATCATAGCCCAAAAGTCAAAACAATGTAACATTAACGTTTGTAGATAATTAGCATACAAGTTAAAAATTGACAAGTTTTTTAAAGGTGCAAATTGCGGGAGCAATTCTTGGATAATTTTATAAGCAAAATTTTAAAATAGAAGTTGCAACAGAAATATACATGTGAAATTTGTTTCTGGCTCAATAACTCCTCATCTCTATTTATTTAGTATCTTGGTTTACTGGTAAAGAATCAAACTTAAAAGAAACAACATTGCATTTCAGAAGCAGTTGAGCTTGAATTCTGCTAAAAATGGAAGGCAAAGAGCGAAGTGGAAGCCTAACCTACCAACTTAATTCAATTAGATCCTCTTAAAAATAGCATAATTAACAATACCCCATAAAAACAAACTCCACTATGTTCGCATATATATATCCATAGCCAACCCAAGGATCTAGCAGAAGAAAAAAAAAAAAAGATTTAGGCAGTGCCAAGTTAATTGCCCTATAGCTAGAATAATGGCATTGTCTTTTAGGGCAATAGTTTCAACAATATTGTTGGCTTTAATGTTTGTATTTGATAATTGTCGAGCAAAATATGTAAACAAGGGGAGACATTCAGCTCACCATGCAATTGGACGACACACACACCATTCACCTCACCATGCAGCTATGAGACATCATAGACCAAGATTCAAGCCTGGCCCTTGGTTTAGCGCTTATGCCACCTTTTATGAAGGTGGCGCAGGCACATTTGGTATATATATAATTTAAATATGCTTCATTTATATATATATATATATAAGAAAGAAACATATAATTTAATTATAAATATCGAATAGAGAAATTGAATTTAAAATTTATCGCATTTTTAATTGAGTGTTAGTCATTAAATCAAATATAGTGATTTGTAAACATAAATTTTGATCACAACAAGGCACTCAGGAAAAAACCTATCCCAATCATGAAGAATAAGATTATCTTTATTTTTTCTAGATTTCGACCAAATTTTTATATTTATTCATAATTTATAAATTCACCTCACAATGCATTGCTAGGTCAAATACATAATTCTGATTTTTTATACTTTTAATTAAAACAGACTACTTAAATCAGAATTCAATTTCTCTGCTACACTAAAAATTCTTAACTTTCAATTAAATTTGCCCTCTTAACATAAAATCTCGGCTCGGCGAGAAAATTTAGGTAAAAACTATTAAGATATTGAAAAATAATCAATGAAAAAATGGGTGCAGGGGGAGCATGCAACTTCAAGGACGTGGTAACAGAAGGGTACGGGTACAACACAGCAGCACTAAGCACAGCATTGTTCAACAATGGGCAAACATGTGGGGCTTGCTATGAAATAAAATGTGCAAGAGATCCTCATTGGTGCAAATTGGGTCAGCCTTCTCTTTTTATAACAGCAACAGATCTTTGCCCGCCAAACCCATCACTCCCAACTGACAATGGTGGATGGTGCAATCCTCCTCGTCAGCATTTTGATATTGCTAAACCTGTCTTTACCCAGCTTGCTGATTATACTGCTGGCATTATCCCTGTCCAATACCGCAGGTTAATTTCTTCTCATTTCTTTGCCTCAATTACCTATTTTGACAAATATAAAAGCAATTTTTTTTTTAAAAAAAAAATGTTCAATGGCATTTTCTAATCAGTTTGAAAAGTTGGATGCCAAAAAAAAAATGATTTTAACTCTTGTTTTATTATTAGCTCAGTCATAAATAAAAGCATGAAAAGCTCCATGCAAATGCAGCATGAGATTCTAAAAGGGTTGTATTTTCTGTGCAGGGTTCCATGCCACAAGAAAGGTGGAATCAGATTCACAATAACTGGGAATCCATGGTTCTACCAGGTTGTAATATGGAATGTTGCAGGAGCTGGAGATGTTGTGAGTGTCCAAGTTAAGGGCAGTGACAAGCTTAGATGGACCCAAATGCAACGTGACTGGGGCTCCACCTGGAAAACTAGTGCAATTTTGATGAATGAATCTCTTACCTTTAGAGTTAGAGCCAGTGATGGTAGGACTTCCACTTCTTGGCATGTTACCCCTAATAATTGGCAATTTGGACAGACTTACGAGGGCAAGAACTTCAGGTAGATTTGCTCATAATGCACTGGTGATTGCCTGTTGGTAATTATGGTATTAGAAACTAGGTGCCAGTTATGGCTATTGGAAATTATGCTACTAGAATTTGAGTGCTAATGAGCGTGTAATAGGATTTTATGTATGTTGATAGTGCTAATGAGTGTGTAGTAGGATTTTATGTATGTTGATAGTTAGGATTATGACGGTGTTCATTTAGAAAAAGACTTATTTAGGCTAAATTCGTGAACAAATTTATGAATCAAATCAATAACAGAATATCACATTATATAAAGAAGTTGAAAAAATTGTGATTAAGTTATTACTAATCATTCATGGATACATATTGACTTAATCTATTGATTAGCTCTAAGATTTGAATAAAAGTTAGTTTTAGAAGATTAAGGAAAAATAAGTAGTCTAAATAAATGTGTTGCTTTATCATGTTTGGCTTTTCCTCTGATTTTTTTTCTTTACGTACTCTCTTTGCATCTCTGAATATCATCAACTGTTATTGCTGCTGGTGATAGATATTTTGATCAACTAATCACAAATTCTGCACTCTAAAACATAACGAAAATTGAGCAGTAAAAAAATTGAGGTGCTGAGAAAAACAATACAGCATCCAATTCACTATAACCAGAAACAATATCCGCTGTGATACATTTCATTCCCACCCACCTAAACTTTGTTCATAATAGAACACTCCTTTCAGAAATGGAACAAGCATATGTCAGATTTATATTTTCTTCGCATAAAAAATTTCGCCATATAATTTAATAAATCATAGGAAAACTGTAATTCCTTTGGGTCTTCCCCGTCATGCTACATATTATACAATTTAGAATGAGACAGGTACTCACAGTATGAAAACGGACAAAACTGCCTACTTCAATCTGCAAAAAATAGCATCTCCATTCCATCCAACTTCTGCTCTTCGCTCACAGTTTTGGTTTTCATCGGAAGCAATATGAGATTTTTCCAGGACTTTGACAGCTTGTTAAGCTCCACTTTTACCGATTATCCAGTCACCAAATGCCACTATAATGGTCGCCCAAAATTGTGTCAATTAATCATGTCCAAGCATGTATGTCACTGGATTTCTTCTGTTTTTTCTTTTTCCGTTTCTCTTCTCTTGTATCAGTCCGAGCTTCCAAACGTTTAGACTGCTGGGCACGAATTTCTTGCAACTTTGTCTTTGCATCTCGAAATAATGCATCCGATCTTGAAGCCATCAATTGCTAATAGATTCAAAGTAAACGAATATATTATATAAATACACCATGCTTACGCAAAGAAAAAACAACTTAAACGTGTATTCTGAGAAAGAAAATAAACTGTTTCAATTTATGAATCACAGCGTAAATTAATCTCATATTCACACCTTCAGATGATCCATTGCTGCAAGATTGAAACCAAGTGTATCCTTGCATTCCTGGCAAGCTCAAATATCATCTTGTTAAGCTAAGTCTCAAAATTAGAGAATTTTGCTTTATGTAACAGAAAACTCCATGCAAAGAATTGGCAAGACAAATTCAAATTGACTTCAACAAATCAATTGTCTTGTCTGCAAATACAAAGATCCAATTAACTTGGACAGGAACTTATACCATTGAATAATTTAATTACCTTGACCCTTTCATAAAGAACATCCTTGAGACCAGTCAGCACAGGTCTTGCAGCTGGAGTGGTAACCAATTGATTGTAATGCATTTGCAATAGCACAGTAGCAACCCTGCACAAAAGCTCGACCTGGAATGCAATGGAAGTGACGTCAAGAATTAGAAAGTAACATAGAGACACTCTTCCATAAGTCAGTGATGAAGATAGTTCATGCATAGGTGGGAAAAGAAAAATCCATTAACATAATTTACAAAAGCACAGTGGTATAGAAATTAAAGAAGTTCAAAAATTTAATGGCGTTTAAAAATATATATATGCAAGGACATGCATTATAATTTCATCCAACTGTTTTTACATGAGCGCTAACCTTATCAGGATTAGAGGCCCAATCCTTCACGTAAGATAGAAGCTTTAAAGCATCTGAGAATGGTAAAGCCTGCAACGAAAACCACTTGTCTTCAGAGTTCCAGAACTAATGACAGACTTGGCAATCAAAATATGTTAATCAACTCAAGCACGGGCCTTAACAGCACAATCTTGTGACAGCAGGAGAGAAATGATCAAATTTTTTTTCTGCCTAGTTGACAAGCCATTAGAACTTCAAGCAATAAAGGTCCCAATCCTCTCTAATTGCATTTTTTTTAAAGGCCAGAAGTGACATCTATTGTATCTCCAATCTGACTGAAGTAATAATGAGAATTGGACACGACAGGCTGACAGATGCAAACAAGGATCAATTGTCCCAAAAACTTTTAGAGAGATTGACTACACCACATTAACACTAGAACACCTGATTGTACCAACTTGACCAGCTTATTTTTCATGTGCTCAAACTAGATCCTATATGCTGCACATTTCCTGCACACAAATGACGGGTAAATACCAAAAAACCTATAAATTAGAACGAAAGGGAATTGGCTGATACAACCAATTGACTTATTGAAGGTTCAACTTAAAAGTGTAATTAAGATTTGATAAATTCAAAGAATGCTTGTCCACAATTCCTAGACATATTGATCTATGCCCAAACACTAAGTTACAACAGAATTCTTTTACAAGGAAAGCATGGACAGTACTTGCGTACCAGTAACGTTTGCTCTAGATCATTGGTGTGCACATTTGAAAGTGCGCGTAGAACGTAATCAGATGGGGCAAACCCTTGCATAATTGGGTTTGGTTGGAATTCAGGAACTCTTCCCCTGGTTTTCTCCTCCTGAAAATTACAGATAGAAGCAAATCAATTTTTGATGTAGACACAATAAGATCATTACTTCTATTTTGAGTAAGATAAGTCAAAAAAACCAAAAAGCAAAAAGCAAATATGAAACTATTAAAAACTTTGCATCAAATTGGAGCAGAACAGAACCATAGAGGATAACCAATATACCTCATACTCAGCAATACGCTTCAATTCTAGTTCTGCTACCTCTAATGAATCAATGATCAAGTCAGTTGCTGTAAGGGTTTCTTGAGTTTTCTTTCCTGCCACAGCCACAGCTCCCTCCTCTGGGAGGTTTTCCTTTGGTGCATAATTGTTTTCAAATGCTTTGTCAAGGTCTGACTCAAACATTTCTTCCAATCTTTTTTCCTTCTCCTCCTGCAAAAATAAAAGGACACATTGTTCTGGGTAAAAACTAGCAAATTTCAAGTAATTGCATTAGTGGTCATTATTAGAAATCAATCAACTTCAAAAATAAATGAAACAAGAAGAAATACCTCAATGAAAAATGGCTCTTCAGTCCGGTCCCAGCGACGTATGGACCGATCATGAGATCCTGTGACAACAAAATCACCGCGATTGCTAACTGCAAGACACCAAATATCAGCGTGATGCCCCTCAAGAGTCAAAAGCAGCTCAAACTTATCAGCATCCCAGTATTTAACAAGGCGATCTTTCCCCACACTGAACATGTAATGGGTATTCCGGACAAATTGCACTGCCATAACACTGTAACACATAAAGTTTATCAGAATTCAGACAAGACACAGTTGAAGGAAATTATTATCTAGTTCATGTAAAAACTATAACTAAGCCACACCTATCAGCATGGGCAAAAAGAGATTTATGGCAGTCACCAAAATCCAGACCCCAAATCTTCAGATTTTTGTCTGCTGAGCCAGTAACAATCAAATCTCCATCTGACGAAATATCCATACATAGCACAGGCAGTTTGTGACCGTATAATGAAAGGAAAAATTTGAGTGTATCCACAAAGAAAACCTGAACACATTGACAGAAATGTGACAGAACAATTAAAATCTTGCGGTGATACAGATATTCATACCATGCAGTTCTATTCAATACTTCACAAAACTCCCATAGCAAATTACAAGTTCCATCCCAAGAAGGTCTATCCTGTTATCTTATTTGGACTCGAGGTATTGAATGTGCTGTGCATTTACACAATAGATTCGATTTTCTTTCTGAAATTTTCAGAGTTTGAATCTGCAGCAGATTATGTTGTAACAATGTCCTAACATACTTATTTGATACAGTCCCTTAGAATAAAGTTGTAAGTTGAAGTAACCTCAAGTTTTTAAGAACAAGCTGCAAGGTGCTTATAATTCGACGCAAAGTTCAAAGCATATGCATTATTCATAATACGTTTCCCTCACAAACATTAAAGATCTACATCATTCTGTAGACAAATTAACTTTCATTCCTATATCATATATTCCCATTAATTCTGTAATGAACTAACATGCTTGAGTGCCTGTTTTTCTTTTTCGGACTAGTTCCAGAGCCAGGATAAACAGCAGCAGCAGCCCTCAACTTAGCAGCTTAACCTCACTTGAAGAACAAATCCATAAAGCCAAAAAAACAAATATAACAAGGTTAAAGAAGTCAATTTGACCTTAACAGTGCAATCCAAAAGCGCAACAGCAATATGTTTAGTATCAGGACTAACTGCAACCACTAGAACATCATCATTCATCTTCATAGTCCTCACATTTGACACTGTGAGGTGCTTAATGTCCTGCAAATGAACAGAAAGAATCTGGTAATATATAAATTTACAGAAGCAGTGTATCATAACTAAACATAATAAGCCTGTGGAATCAACCCATAAATTCTCAATAGCATGGCAAGAAGAATACAAATTTTCAGTTGATGATTACTTTAATAAAAGATAAAAGCTTTCTAGTCATTATCAAATGGCTGTCGTAAAAGTGCATTAAGCCCACTTGTTAAACAACATTATTGCTGCTAAACTTCCTATGTTAACCGAGAAAAGTAAACCACAATTTAAATAGGATCATCACTTCCTGAATGCACCAATTCTGCTTTTCCTATTAAAAATATTATGTATAAATAAATAAGTGACATAAATGACCAACCAAAAGAGAATTGAACTATTGTGGCAAGTAAAAGTTTCCAAATAATGCAGCCTCAAAATCATGTCAACTTTGTCAAAATATATAAAAGTTCCCATAACTTTTTTCCTTGATGTGGGGGCGAAAAATATGCTATTTCACTTACTAAGTTTTTAAGTAGTTCTGAACGTCTTTTCATGGTCGCCAAACTACTTGTAATGAAATTCATTAATTTAATAGAAAATGGACGAAAAGTTGCACCAAAAAATAAAAGGGAAAAGAAATAAAACGAGGTAGTGAAGTAACACAATGGTTTTTTTTTTCTTTTTTTTGGGGGGGGATTCATTAATTTAATAGAAAATGGATGAAAAGTTGCACCAAAAAATAAAAGGGAAAAGAAATAAAACGAGGTAGTGAAGTACCACAATGTTCTTTTTGTTTTTTTTTTTTTTTTGGGGGGGGGGGGGGGGGGGAATCAATTAACTTAATAGAAAATGGACGAAAAGTTGCACCAAAAACTAAAAGGGAAAAGAAATAAAACGAGGTAGTGAAGTAACACAATGGTTTTTTTTGGGGGGGGTGGGGTGGGGAATGGGATGATCATTATGAGAAATGATAATGTAAATAGCTTCCTAGTCAACGAGTCTTAAGGACTGCCCTAGGCAATGGTAACATATTCCTTATCCTAATTCTGAAGCTTATGTGCTCCAAAAGAATAGATTTTTCTTTTTGTTGCGCAAAAATATCTTCAACATGCATATACTTTGTCCTTCTCTAAATAACAGGAAAGAGATATGCTCTGTCTTCTAATGAATAGCAAGTACAAAAAACATACTTGACCAGGTTTCTGCTTAACTTGATACTCCCAGAACTTGACATCATGATCTGCACTGCCTGTGATAAAACCATTTTCATTTGGAATGGGAACAATAGTCCGCACTGAACCACCATGAGCTTCCATTACTTCAATACATGTACCGCTCCCAATATCGATTATTTCTACTTTCCCATCTTTCGTTCCAACAAGAGCATACTTGTTATGTGGAACAATTAGACCACACAGACCATACCCAGAATCAACAGTTCGCAGACAAGAACCAGTACTTGGATTCCAAAACTTTACTGCATTGTGACTTGTTGACATCAAAAGTGTATTGTCTGAACTAAGTGTAACACTTCTGACATCAGAACGGTGCCCCTGGAGCTCAATAGACAGAGATTTTGTAGCAGTATTACTTTCTATAGAATAAATTTCCAATAAATTATTATTCAAAGACAAAGCCAAAGTAGCCAAACAATTTTTAGGAGTAATTGGATTAAAGGAGATGGAACAAATCTTTTTGTTCGCTCGAACAGTATGAAGATGCTTAAAAACATCAGGGACAGTAATCATGAGGGTAGCTCCATCTCCTTCAGTCACAACTTTTGTATCCTCATTTTCAGTTCCATCAACTGCCATTTTTGCAGATTTTTTCTCTTTCTTTCTATGAACCCTACGTTTGGCTTTACGCTTTGCTTCATTCTCATCAAGCACACGGAATAAGTCCACTGTCTTCCCTGCCACTTGGCAACCCACCAAATTTCCTAACTTGTTGAATCTCACAGTTGCAACTCTATCCTTGCTCTGCCTCTGGATTTCACCAAACAGCTTCAAAACGTCCCATTTATTTTGAGTGGATGAATCTCCATTATTCACAATTTCTGGTCCATTTTCATTGGACAAGCCTCTTCCATCTGTTGAATCATGCTTCAGCGTGTAGAACCGAAGTTCTGGGTCTGCAGAACCGCTAACCAAATATTTTTCCTCTGGATCAACATCAATCGACCAAATTTCACTGTGATGACCACTAATTATCTGCACACAGTGCTGTGTTTCAAGATCCCAAACTCTTAAAAATTTGTCTTTGGAAGAGCTGACAAGTTTTTTACCAGATTCTAGGAAAACAAGATCGGTGATCTGCAACGTGAGAAGGATCAACACAAAAATATGATGATAAATTATATGCATAAAGGTCATAAACCACCAATTGTCTTACAACAAACCTGGTCTCGATGCCCACGAAGGCGAAAAAGGCCAACCTCTCCAACCACATCCCATAGTATGACATCATTATCTTTACTTCCAGATGCAAGCAACGAACCAGACTTGTTGAACCGTAGAACGGTGACAGCCCCTTTGTGTCCAATCAACGTGGTCTCACAGGTTCCTTTGTCACTGTCCCAAATTCTTATACTACCATCTGCATACCCACTTGCTACCTGCATTCAAATTCAGAAGTTAATCCCACTCTCTCATCACTTCATTAGTAGGAATAAGTTGCTAGGTAAACTACAAAAGACTCTAAATTTATGAACATGGGAAGCAAACAGAAAGGCGAGGAAAGGAGAAATGATAATTAGTTACAGTCGCCTGCTAAAACTAAAACCCAGGCCTTTTTATCATCAGAAACATTACAAAAGCTAAAATCGATTTCATATTTCAGAATAAATTAGCTTTTCCTCGATTCTCTTGATTCCAACAAACAAATAACTCCATTAACTTGTAACCGGCCCATTAAATTGGGGTACTATCCAATTAATTATTCACATTAAAGCATTCGTCTAAGCTTAATTCACTCTGCTCCCTCAATTTTCAATTTCGCAAACATTCTTCTTCTTTTACTTTCCTTTTCTGAGAAACCAAACAGAAGAACAACTGAAGAATTGATTGATTACCAGAATAGAAGGAGAAGAGGCAATAGAAGTGACGGCGAGGGAGGGACCAGAGCGAGAAGAGTTAGAAGGGACAAGAGTTTTGGTGCAGATGCCTTGGCGCACGTGCCAAACTCCGAGCTTCTCGAGCGCCGGAGATAGAAGGTGTTTACCGGAGCTGTCGTATGCGATGTTAGATTCAACAGATGCTATTACGCCAAACGACGCCGCAGGCTCGTACCTTAGGTACGCCTTCACCATTGTTGCTTTTGTCTCTGCTCTGCTGCACCGATGGCTGCCAATACAAATTTAAAGTTCTTCGAGGTTTTAAGGGTTTAAGAATTACGAGGCGTTGCATTTAGAGCATAGATACGTCAAGTCGTTTGGGGTTAATCTATTTGACTATATTAATCTGACAGGTCGTTTTATTTGAAGAATAGACTGCCCAACTAAGCGTGACAAGATCTGATGACCGGCCGAGCTTGTCTAGGTTGGGCCGGGCTTGTCAAGGATTGGGCTGGACCCAACCCATGCAATGCTAAGTTGCTAACTTAATATTGAAGCCCCTTAATCATTTTTCAACACTTGTTATTAATTCTAAGTCAACTTGATTTTTCATGGAAAATAATTTCTTAAAAATTCAACTCGGAAACTTGTATGCTGTGGTTTCTTGCAAATTTGATACATTGCTGTTTTTGACCAAGATTTAGATATGGAATTTTATTATCTTATCTTATTAATTAAAGTGATTAAGAATAATTTGATGATCACATTATTAGCTTTAGTTCATTAGTTGAATATATCAAGGCATTAGCTTCTCGTTCTGACCAATCACAGATCAGCTTTAGTGAATTATAATTGATTGTACGGAATCTAAAATTAATTATTTCCAGTTATTTGTATTACGTATACGTGTGGGTTTGTATTTGTATATCATCATCCATTATTTCATTTCATTTATTTATTTTTCTATTTTTCTTTTTTACAGTATATATATATATATATATATATATCTAATTACAATTATAAATATTAATATTAAAAAAATGAAATTCAAAATCTTTCACACTTTTTAATCGAGTGATTGCTACACACTAATTTGTGATGTTTTTATTGATTTCTTTTAATACGCGATAGTATCAAAACATGCATACCTTATACTTTATTTTATTAAGCACTATAAAAAAATTTGTATAAACAAAAATAATTTAGAAGAATGAGATGAATTCATGAAGCATTCAAATAAAACAGTTGTAGTTTTTTTTTTTCTTTTTTGGTTGGGGGGGAAGAAAAAAGAAAACAGTTGTACATATATAATCTACAAATATATTAATTAGTTTCTGCCAATACTCTTGATAACATATATTTTTATTTATTTTATAAATTTTTTTGTATAATTATTGATTTTATCTAATTTAAGTCGAGTGGGTATATTATAAATAAAACCAGGAGCGTAGTCAGGAATTAAATTCAGAGGGGTCAAAAATTATCACCGATAAAAAAAAGTTATTCACATAAAAAAATAAAAAACAACTTATTAATATGATAATAATATATATAACAATACTCATAATATTACAGCGGTACTCTACGAGTTTTCATATTTTAAAAGTATTGAATAATTATTTTATTGTCAATATTTTCAAATACATCATTTTTAATATAAGTAACTAAATAATCATTCAATAACTGATTTTTTTTTTTGTCTTAATTTACAATTGATCAAGATTGTTGATTACTTCTAACATCAAAAACAATTATGTTCTTTTATATATATATATATTATTTAATTATCCACTTTACTACCCAATTGTACCATTTATTTCAATTATTATTGTTGTAAAATACAAGTAATAAATATAAAATTTTAAATATTTTAGTGGATTGATTTTTTATGAAAATATTTAAATATATTAATGGGGTCAATTTTTAATAGGATTAATTATTAATGGGGTCATCTAGTGGTGTTAATTTTTAAAAAAACAAAATTCTCAAAAGTGTTTTTAAAAATTTCTAAGTTGAGTGGGGTCAATTGACCCCACCCATTACATGCTCCCTACGCCCCTGAATAAAACTATTCTAATATTAATTAGTGTCATTTATAAAATTCCAATTCAAAATGTTAATTAAGGGGAAGAAATGATGTATTGTAAGCTTTAGGTCAATAAGCATTCTTGAAGGTATACATAATATTGTAATTGATTAAGATATTACATATTGGAAGTTTGGATTGAGATGGCCTTTCCACTCAAAGGGCCAAACTAATGTTATAAACATATATTCTTCCAACAAATTGCTGCATACATATAAAAAAATTAAATTCATAAATTGACAAATGAAGAAGAAAATGACAAATAGGACATGACACAATAGACTTTCCATATCCACAATAGTCAATATCTACCCATTATTTATTTATTTATTTTAATACCATATATATATCTATCAATACGTACAATCCACTAATTATGAGAGATAAATAAAGCTAAAACTCATTGTTATTTTAATTCCACTAGGTTATAGTACATCAACCATATATATTTTTCTAAATTCGGTCCATATTTTTATTCATATATATACATATCAAGCACTTAATAATAGATATCATACGAATTTCAAATAAAAAAAAATATCATGTAACAAAAAAATAATTTTTAGTCATTTTTATATGTACAAAGTAAAAGTTATTTTTATACATATGGTAACAGTTTATGATTAAGTAATAGTCAAAAAAAAAACTCAACTACAATATATAAATTATATTGTAATTGGAATAGTAACTAAGGTCTATTTGTTAAGTATTTCACATCGATTAATTATAAAAATAAAATATATTTTATAAAAATTTGGACAATTTACATGGCACTAATTTTTTAGATGAATTCGGTACAAATCTATTTTCTTTACAAAATTTGTTGGCTAATTAATTTCATGAATAGATAAATAAATAAAATAATAAAAAAGTCTAGTTAATAAAAAATAATATATATTTTTAATATGTAGAGACAATCATGAAAAATATAATAAAATAATTGTTTTATATAAATTGAAGGGGGCGATTATTTATGCATTGGTGGAGCTGGATTGAAGAAAAAAAATGTTTACCTTGTACATAGACTAATTAATGCCGCCGTCTCATATTCCTAGGAGTCAACATTGTTCCAAAACCGTCTATTTCTATTTTACGAATGGTAGAACCGTAACATGATTCGAATCGACACGGTTTTGAATGTTTCGATTTAGAATTGTTCCGATTCGGTTTTATTTTTTAATTTGAAACAGTGTTTTTAGTTTTTTTATTATATTTAAAGATTATTTTTACTAATTGATAACAACATAAATAACATTTACAAAAAAATTCATTCACTCGATCCAATTCACCTGCCAAGTCTTAAGGTTCATCAGCAAAAAGCACAATATTTGAGCATGAAAACAGCGCCACGTCCTATCGGACTGATGTGACAACACGTCCAATCAGCCCACTTACACAACGCAGCGCCATGCGCTGCATAACTTAATTTACAAAATTTAAATTATTCTTTTATAACTTAATGTATAGCTTATGATGTGCAACCAATAAATAATATACATGTAACTCTACTATGCACTGTATAAATCTCTCTCGTGTATTTCTCAAGTTAATATTTTTAGATCACTTGATGGTTGGAGTAATTTTATTTTATTTTTATCGAAATTTCATCTATGTTTATCCCTTTTCAGTTTTCAGTTTCACAGGTGTTAGAGCAATCATCATGTATTGTTATTATTTTGGTATAATGAACAAAACTATAAATTTTATAGGAGATAATTAAGTCATAAATAGCATAATTATTCTGTTTCCATTTTGGTATATTTTTTATATATATACCTGCATATCTGGTCAAAAAATAGTAACACATATACATTCACATGCATAGCAATTCGGTACATATTATATAATATTTGTAAAAATATATATAGCGAAATTTAACAATAAATATCACAAGAAAAAAGCCATTGGAACAAAGTATGTGGGCCAATAACGCACAAAGTTAGCTATATAGTGATTTGTGATATTTTCTTAGAATAAGATTACTATACAACCACGATTATGTCTATAAATAATAATATTTAGTTGGAAATAAAACTATGTATATAATAAGGAAATAAGAAGAATATATGCAAATATAGTAATCGACGGTGGAAATGGTCGGTTGCCGGCATATGAACAATGGAGAACTAGAAAGGGACAGCCCAACTCAATTTGGTTTTATATGTATATGTATTTACCGACCATAGTCTATAAAAATCAAATTAAATTATTTTGATGAGGACGTGTGCATGCTTGAGTGCGGAATATATCAATGAAAGAAAAATATCTTCGACCTGTCCTTCATATGCAAAGTTCCATATTTAACTTATTAATTAGAAAAACCAATCTAACATATTCAATAATAAAAAATAAAAAAAAATAATATAATGAGGAGAAGACAAACAAATATCAGCTTATCGGCAGGCAAGCTTAATGGTAATTTTCTCCAGAGAGCTAAATGACCTTTTTAGAAATTTGAAATATATTGAATTTAATTTTATAATAATATTTATAGTTATAATTATAAATTATGATTTATAAAAAAAATAACTGAAATAAAAAAGAAATTGAGTGCTGGATAATTGGAATGGGTTTGATAAGATGTTAGGTAAACAAGAAATTATGGTGTTCCACACTAGTGGAGATAAATCTTATCACTTGGTGCGGCGATGCATAATTCACAGCCACAAGGTGACGAAAAGTGGTTTTTTTGGGTCCCATTTCAGCTCTCTAATCGAAATCTACTGGTCAGTACTCCCATGTTCCCATGTGCATTTACTACACAATCATTTGAAAAAGAGAAAAAGAAAACATTGCAAACAAAAAGCTTAAGCATTTCATTAAAATTAAGAAAATTATTAATTATTCTTATACTCTATTAATTTTGCCTTTTGAAAAGATATACTTCATTAAATACTCTATTTGGAATAAAGAGTACAAAATTATCTTATTTTTTAAAAAAGACACTTATTTTGGAATAAAATTGCCTTTTTAAATGGACACTTAAATAACAAAAAAAAATAATAATTGAAATAATTATAATGCAAATAATGGTTGGAAGTTGAAACCTTTTATTTATTTGAAAGGGGAAGTACGATGAGGTGATGAATTGATAGCTTTTGCATTGCCTTGCTATTTATGTGAATGCATTACTATTTTGGTTAACCACACCAAACCCTTTTGTTTATTCTTCCTAATCCCATCTTCGGATATGCCCTTATCCGTCCATTATTATATAACATGTAAATGTTCAAATAATACTAATAATATAGAAACTATAATCTAAACAGCCGTTTTTGCCCTCCACGTGTGTTTCTATTTTAATTTTGTAGAAAAAAGATAATTATTTTTAAAATTGAGTTGTTGCTTTGTTCTACTACACTCTGGACCAATAGCATTTAGTGGGTACCTTATTTGGCAATATGAGTTAAATAATAAATTATTAGATTTTTTTTTCTCAGGAAGTTTTCAACATATTATTCATAATTCCACCACTAATTATAATTAATCAATTTGTAGGCTGAATTTCTAGTATTAATTAACTGTATACATAGGTAAGCGAAAACAAAATCTGGACAACTAATTTTAAATTTAGAATATAATTGTTTTGGACTATAGTGATATATATATATATATATATAAGGGCATCCTAAGTTCCTATCTGAACTCTAAAGGTCATTCTTCACGTATATAAAAATATCAATTTAATTGGTCTGCATGAAATCTTAATTAAGGTTACTACTACTAAAACTCTTATGAAGTCTAATTAAAAATAATCTTATAAGCTAACTAGACTTTATGGATATATTTATCAAGTTTAGATTTTTTTTTTTATTTAAAAAAATGATCACATTCTCAAACCAAAGCATGAACATGCAAATGAGTAGATAATTATGCCCCTCCATGAATAAATTATTCATTTAAATAATAAAATATTCTTATATTTATAGATTAAAAGAAAAAATTAATGTAAGACGTGCATTATATAGAAAGCGGAGAAGTTGGCATGTACCTCTATAGATGTACATGTGCTGCTTTCAGTAAGCTTCCCATGCCCTTAGATTTGCAGGATTTAAGTACAATTGCACGTATACAAAATTTACTTAATAAAAATGGACCCACAAATATCTAAAAATTATATATTTATTACATAATCATCCAAATAATATGAAAATTTTATAAAAAGAAATGGACCCACAACTACTAAAGATGTTCTTTCTTCGATAATTAAACATAATGAAAACTACTAAAGATGCTCTTTCATGGATAATTAAATATAAAGAAATGTTTTTCAGTAGAGATAAGTAAACATCAGCCTACTATTCTCATAAACACTATCATCTTTAGAGGTGACTATAATTCTATTTTCAACTATAACCGAAATTGAACCATTTTTTAAATTTCAATTTTTTTTTTAAATTTTTAATTATTAACTAAACAAATAATTCAAAATTTATATAATTTACTAATTAATATCATCGAACTGGTTATCTAAACAATTCAACCGGACTAATCAAATTATTTTGATTCGGTTTTATATTAAAATCAAACCATACTCACCGCCAATATAAATAAATGCATTTAAAAATTAAGATTTTCTTGAATATTATTATGACTAATAATTAATATTTAAAAAAGTGGGGTCAAAGGTCACAATCTAGCGCAACAACTCCAAGTCAAACACTCAAACCAACCCCATAGCTTTTGAAAACGGTATTTCGTATTCGAATTGTTATATGACATTTTTATCTCTTTTCTAATTAATTGCAACTAATTTGCAGTCAAGACAACATCACTAATTATTACCATTAACTTATTAAATTCAAGAAAGTGAATTTTTTTTGTTAAATTGACCCAAGTTGGGGGCACAAAAGCCTTTTCACATGAGTATGCAGCGGCCCATATAAATATCAATGAAAATGAGTATCTGATACTGGTTTATTTCTTTGGGTGAGAAGATGGTTAGCTCATCAGCTTTTCAGCTTGGGATTCGATCCATAAATCGTCAACATCAAAAAGATTGATCTTCTAAAAGCTTCATTGACACAGAGGGGAGTATAAAGTTCAAAACTTTTTGAGTAAAGTTGAGGATTTTAGCTGCTATTTTCTGCGCTAACAACTCACCTAAACATGGTTCTTTGATCCTTCTTCAAAGGTAGTTCCTTTCTCTCTGTGTATTTCTGTATCTGTACATGGGCATTGATGTTTATATCAATTTATGTGATTTCGTTGGATGGTAGTAGGATTAGTTCAAACTTTTTAGAGATCTCTTGTTCCTCAAGGAGGAAACTGATTCTGTTTTTAGAAGGTGATGTGCAACTTATTGAAAAGTTGCTTTTTATTTGACTGGATTGCTTTCTAATGTGTTCGGTAGCTGAGATTTTTGTGGCTCGATGAAGGTTTGTAGTTGACTTAGTTGTGGTACTGATAGTGAAGCGTTTATTGAAAGAAAATGTAAGAGGTGATTACTGGAACCAAAGACTCTGTGTATCCCCTCAAGATTAAAAACACATGTTTGGATCTATTTAGTTAAATTTCATATTTTTCGTAAAAACAAGAGAAGGAAATGGCAGGGAAAAGGTGTTCTGAATATGATAATTATTTTTCCTGAATTGTTTACAAAATAATATAATTTCGATGTTAATAGAATTTCAAGAGACAAATAATGAGGAGAGCTCTTCTTTTCTTCTTTTCCTTTTAGTTGACTTGACCTGGTCTAGGAAATAGCAAACGGTCCATTGATCTTATTTTGATTTATTAAACTTTATGAATTTACTAGTTTTTGGAGTGTAAATTTATATACTTATTGCAAGGAGTAAGGAGGCTATTAAGGACATATTTCCATCCTCGCTGTCCAAACATATTGTTAGCTTTGTTTAATACACGCTTTTGGTGCCTTTCTACCTTTCAGAATCGTGATGAAGTTGAGTTATTGCTTTGTTTATTGAAGATTCGTAGTTATTTTCATTTGTACTTTTTAAAATTCTTATAATAGCTTTGTTCATTTATTCTGCCATCAATAACATATTTTTATCTTCTATGTGTAGATCAAAGGACCAGGAGATTTAAAGATATATCAATATCTCATTGTAAGATCTTCTAATTGAATTTAAGATTGTCATATAGATCATTAGAAATTTAAGTAACTTGTAATCTGTTGAGGAGTTGTAACCTTTTGGGCATTATGCATGTCTGGTCCTGTGGCCATTGCTCATAATGTTGAACGGACACTGACTTCTGCCGACAGAACAAAATCTGTTGATGTCATCTTTGATAGAGACCGCCTATCTATATCAATCAACGGTGAAGCTGCCAATACTTCTTCTGAAGCTGCTTCCTTTAGAGTTGGGGAGCTTGTTCTTCCCAATGGGGAAGCATATTCTGGGTCATTGCTCGGCAATGTGCCTGAGGGCAATGGGAAGTATGTTTGGTCCGATGGTTGCATTTATGAGGGAGAGTGGAGGCTGGGGATGAGGCATGGAACTGGAAAAATTCAATGGCCTTCTGGAGCTGCTTATGAAGGTGAATTTTCAGGTGGTTATATGCATGGTGCAGGGACCTATATTCGTTCAAATAATTTGACCTACAAGGGAAGATGGCGGTTGAATGTCAAGCATGGTTTAGGATATCAAGTTTATCCTAATGGAGATATCTTTGAGGGCTCTTGGATCCAGGGAACACCAGAAGGACCGGGGAAGTATACCTGGGCTAATGGGAATGTCTATCTTGGGAATATGAAAGGAGGTAAAATGACAGGTAAAGGGACTCTTACATGGATAAATGGCGACTCATTTGAGGGAAGCTGGTTAAATGGTATGATGCATGGCTTTGGTGTATATACATGGACGGATGGCGGTTGCTATGTTGGAACATGGACACATGGTCTAAAGGATGGCAAAGGTTCATTTTATCCCAAAGGCAGCCGGTATCCTTCTGTACAAGAACGATACCTCAATGCTCTGAGAAAAAGAGGGTTACTTCCAGATATGAGAAAGCAGAACCATGCGCATATCCATCATGCATCATCAGTTGATATGGGAAATGTCAAGGTTGGTGGGGGCCAGGGTTCTCATTGCAATTCATCTGATAAACTATCCAAAGGAAACTTCTTAACCTTAGAGCAGTCTCACAACAAAAATGTCTCTCTGGAAAGGCGTTGGAGTCTTGAAGTGTCTATTGAAAAGGTGATAGGACATGATTCATCAGAACCTACCTTGGAAGGCATAGAGAGAGAGGATGAAACAAGTACAGCACCAATTTTGGAGCGAGAATATATGCAAGGTGTTCTAATTAGTGAACTTGTGTTAAATAATAGCTTTTCATCATCATCCAGAAGAGCTAAACGGCGACAAAGGAAACTTGCAAGAGAGGTTAAGAGGCCCGGTGAAACAATTATTAAAGGGCACAGGAGTTATGATTTGATGCTCAGTTTGCAGCTCGGAATCAGGTAGTCATTTTCACAATGTATTACGTTATTCCATTCACATCAGTCTAATTTGACCACTAATTGCATTTTTAAGTTAACATATTTCGGCCCTGATTCATGTTTTTATCTAATACTTACTTATAAGCACCTTTCTGAAGTGCCATACTGTCTTTCTTTTTCCTATATTAGGAATTATAGACATTTTAAGTCCTCTTTTACTGTGCTGATGATATTTGGTATTCACACTGTTGTTTTCAACTTCATGGAAATATTTTCATCTATTTTACTTTTTCGCTATCATTATTGATTTTCATCTATTTTACTTATTTGATATCATTATTGTGAAATAAATGGTAAAAGATAGCATTTATTCTTATGTCAGTAATGTATAAACAACATCAATTGTTATCTAATTCTTCATTCTCTTTCTCTGTCAATACCTATATTGAAGATGCACTAAAATGTAATCAGGTACACTGTTGGAAAAATTACACCTGTACAGAGGCGAGAAGTCCGCGCATCAGATTTTGGTCCAAGGGCAAGCTTTTGGATGAATTTTCCCAGAGAAGGATCACAGTTGACACCAACTCATCAATCAGAAGACTTTAAGTGGAAAGATTACTGCCCAATGGTTTTCAGGTTTGTTTTTTGGGCTCAAATTTTGAGAATTTGATTTTGATGGATGCACTGAACTCAAATTAGCAATTTTCAAGGCTTCATAGCTATATTCAAATATCAAAAAGGTTAAGTTATCTTATTGATGTGGCTAAATTTTGTCTCTTAACTTTTTTGAATTAACTTATATTGCATTGACAACAGAATATGTGAGAATTGTTGTCAAATTTAGCATAGCAGTCTGACATTTACTTTTTCTTTCTTCTTCTTCTTCTTCTTTTTTTTTTTTGGGTGGCACACTCGGGTGTGTGTGTCTGTTTGAATTTCAAATTCTTCTTCTAAGGAAGTAACATTTCATCTGCCACAGTTCACACGAGGCATGCATCTGGCTGCAAAAAATATATGTTAACACTCATCTGTTATACTCCACAAGCTGCATTCTTGGAATCTATATTGCATTACTTTTTCCGTACTTCACATGTTTCCTTGTATGTGGTTCTTAATCTTGCCTTTCTTATTCCCGTTGGAGTATATGTCCTTCCTTGTGCTCATGTAGGAATTTGAGGGAGATGTTCAAGATTGATGCAGCTGATTACATGATGTCCATTTGTGGAAATGATGCTCTTAGAGAACTTTCCTCTCCTGGAAAAAGTGGTAGCATCTTTTTCCTGTCTCAAGATGATCGCTTCATGATTAAGACACTAAGGAAATCTGAAGTGAAGGTTTGCTATCTCTCTACTTTAGAGTTTGATGAGAGGCATATCAGCTACCAAATGTGGATGCCTTTTCTTCCTCTTTTACCCTTTCCTTTTTTTTTCTTTGTTTTGAGTGGGCATGTTGATGGAGTTTGAAGCTTGAGTTCAGCATTTTAAGTCAGTTGACTTTTTTACCCAAAAATAATCCCTCTTAATGTATAAAACGAATACCAGTTTTATTTTGTCATGGTAAATACTTTAATATGTCTGGCTTTTCAATCTGGAAGCTTATGATATAGGGCTGCGATTTGCTTTCTAACCATTACATATTGAACCATTAGTTAAAATCCAACCGTATAGATCATAGCATATACACCTTTTTAATCCTCTGTTTATTATGTTTGAAATTTCATATATTTGTTTTATTTTATGATTTCAAGATCTACTTACCACAGTTCTTATTAATAGGTACTCCTGAAAATGCTTCCGGACTATCACCATCATGTGAGGTCATATGATAACACGCTCATAACAAAATTTTTTGGTCTTCACAGGATCAAACCTTCAAGTGGTCAAAAGGTAACTGAAGTGTGTGAAGTGTGAATCTCTGATAGTAAGTAATTACTGGTATCTTAGGTCTCTTATAATCAGTGTGAATCCATGCAAGATGTGAATTCCAAAAGTCAATATGCAATTAGATCAAAAAGCATTTTCATCATTTAATTGTTCAATATGTCAGCATTTAGAGCTTAGTTTACTGACGAGCTTACCATTTCCTGCATTGCAGTTCCGCTTTGTTGTGATGGGGAACATGTTCTGCACAGAACTGAGGATCCACCGGAGGTTTGATTTGAAAGGCTCATCTCTAGGACGATCTACGGACAAAATTGAAATTGATGAGAACACGACACTGAAGGATTTGGATCTGAACTACTGTTTCTATTTGGAACCTTCTTGGCGGGAAGCTTTGTTAAAGTAAGTACTCTTCTTAAGCTACTGTTTTGTAGTTCTTTTAGTGCTTTTCTAAATTCACCCATCAGTATTTTAACGAGTAGATAATGTTACTCTTCCGGCGGTCTTTTTATTTTTAGGATAAGAAATACAAATAAATAGATAGATAGTTGATAGATGTTGATATGTGCGTGTGTAGCAATTTAAGTGTTGTAATTTGTCAGGAACGCAATATTTAAGTGATTTTAGTCGTTTTACTCGCATCTACATTGTAGTCTCAGAGTTTAGGTGTCCCGACTCCATATCTCTTGTACTCAAGTTCCCGAGGATGCTTGATATTTTATTATCTCTGTAAGGTTATCGATTATATTGTCATCTTAAAGAAACTAAAATACTGTATGCTTCATTTTAGGACTAACCATTTTACTCCTTTGAAATTGAAAGTAGAAAAATACTCTAACAATATGTAAGAACATTTTTATTAGCATCTAGGTTTGCAGAAACAGTTATGGTAGTTTCTTAAATGCAAGTATAGACTAAACTCCATTTGCAGGACCATGCATGCCTATATAGCATTTCAATCTCCAGAAAATTGTCTCTAGGCTAGTAGTTTCATCATGATATTTTATATTTTTTTTTCCACATTATACAGACAGATTGAGATTGATAGCAAATTTTTGGAAGTACAACACATTATGGATTACAGCCTTTTATTGGGTGTCCATTATCGAGCCCCTCAACACCTGCGGTCTCTAATGTCCTACAATCGAAGCATGCGAGCTGAAGGGTTGGGAGTGTTGGCAGAGGATGGTAAGTGTCTTATATCATATATGATGTTCTGTTCATTGCGCATTTCAAGCTGTTTAATTTGCTTGTGAAATGATTTTCTTCTGTTACGGCAAGCATACTTGTAATGATGGAACAAAAATAAATAAATAAATAAATAAAAGAAAAAGACAGTCAGAAAATGTTAAGACTGAAAAATTTAAATAAATATAGAAAATATGCAAAAGGTATGAACCTTGTGCATGAAATTTATCAGATTTGGTCTCTGTAGCATTCTGTGTCTTAACTGACAGATACTATAGAAGATGAACACTATCCACAAGGTCTCGTCTTAGTCACTCGTGGAGCAGATGATGGTAGTGTTGTTGTAGGTCCTCACATTAGAGGTAGCCGATTGCGAGCGGCGGGTGATGAAGAGGTGGATCTCCTTCTTCCAGGCACAGCAAGGTAACCGCATATTGAAATTTAAGTGAACATGTGATTTCGCTTTAAAAGAAGCGAATAAAATCCTTACCAATAAAAATTTCATGTAGACTCCAAATTCAGCTGGGTGTGAACATGCCCGCGCGGGCAGAACAGATTCCAGGGAAAGAGGAAAAGACATTTCATGAAGTATATGACGTTGTTCTTTATCTAGGCATAATTGATATACTACAAGAGTATAACATGAGTAAGAAGATAGAACATGCATACAAATCTTTTCAGTTTGATTCGCTGTCCATCTCTGCAGTGGATCCTACATTTTATTCCAAGCGCTTCTTAGAGTTCATACAGAAGGTGTTTCCAGTGAATACTGTTTCGAGTTGAAAACATTTCGGATTTTGATACTGTTGCATTCCTTGTAAACCTTATGTCAGTAAATGCATGATTTGGCTCAAGCAGGTTTAGAACTTTATCAAGTTTGTAGAAATTGAATGTAGTTATGGAGGAGGATAGCTCTAGACAAGTGGTTTCTGTAAAACACCTCTTTGATGTAAGAAAACTTTTATGTGCACTTGACATCCGAATTCCCTATAAATAAAGCCTAAATTCTTAATTTCGTACCAGATTTATCTATTAAGTCTAATATACATGAACTTGTTAGGCTATAGTTGACAAGGAAGCTTAGCAATCAACAGTTAAACAAGTGAAATTCTTAAAAATGTCTCTTATAATTAAGTGTCATTTGCAATATGAAAAAAAATGGCTTGTCACCACTCAATTCCTTTTTGGTAATTAGGTGCAATTGCAATTTGTCAATCCTTCCAAATGCCAAGGACTATTACTTGAATAATCGCCAGTTTTCTGGTAGCTTGACTAAGAAATCCAATCATTGTGTTGAATTCTTCGAATATAAATATCATTGCCTGCTTCTTTTACCTGAGCTGGTTTGAGAAAGCACGGTGTTTTACTAACAAATAACATTTCTTTAATATTTAGGGCAGTTTATTATGTGGCAAAATGAACATTAGAAAGGAAAAACAAAATTCAAAACCATTTGAACAGAAATATCACCATTGTTACAAAGCTTGAACTGCAAAAATAAGCTAAAACAATAGGGATAAATTCAATAATGGACTAATTCAGCTTAACTAAAATTACTAAATTTCAATTGGAAGCATGATATTCAAGTTTTGAAAAATCTATCCAGCCTGAATTAGCTTGAATACAACTATGCTTCGAAATGAGCTCACAACCACTCAGAGGGCAACAAAGCTTGCAAAATATTTAAGAAGGAGCTGGACACATAAAGATTGGCCCCCTACATCTGATGGCTAGGAAAACCTTGTGGTGGCCTGCCCACCTGCGCACCCGGAGTGAAATTTGCCATTGCACCACTGCCGCTAGGAGGTGGAGGTGGGGCTGGTGGAGCTCCACCTGGAGGCATAGGCCTAGGACCATTTGCCATGGGGGGAGGAGGAGGGGGCAATGATCCAGGTATTGGAGGTGGTGGCGGTCTAGATCCTGCTGGCAGTCCTTGTGGCGGAGGTGGTGGGGGTGGTGGAGCTTGAGGAGGTGGAGGCAAAGACCTTGGTGGGACACCAGGAGCTGCTACCCCATTTGCTGCAGGGGCAGGTTGAGGTTTGTTTGTCTCTGGTGGCTTGGTTTTGAAATACAATTGCAACTGCACATTAACAGTTTCAAGTCAAGAAGTGAAAAAGCCATCAGATATTGTTCACAAATAATCCCAATAATAGTTTTCTCCAATACTATCGAATCTAAATGATAATTCAATCACTGAATAAGGTTAGTGACATTAGTCCAAATGAATGAGCCTACAGGTATCAAGATGTTGAAACATAACCTAAAAACAGAAAGACAGTAATGGAAGGGCTGGAGTGAAAAGTAGACAAACATAGGAGTTTATATTAAGACAAGGTAGGCCAAGTTGTGCAAATGCCACACCAAACAGGCCAGTGTGTAATCTGACACCTCTGCCACGAAAACAGCAGGATCCCTCAGCAGATAAAAGTGACATTGATGTATTTGGGGAAAAGTAAGAAACCGTTAAACTGACCGTAAACATCTTTGAATCTGGATCCCAATGTGAGAAGAATTTTGGAGTGGATTTATCAATTTCTGTGCTAGGAACCTGAAATCCAACAATAAAGCAAAAAAGGTAAATATGTATTGAACTGCTTATACGAATAAAAGAAAACCCTGCATTTTATATTTTATCAATTCACCTTGAAAGCAATGATTTCATAAGGTTCTGCAGCAAATAAGAGGTACTGGTACCTCTTATCATAGGGTTGCACCTTCTGCAGCCATATCAAAGCAAACAAGATTACAAATACTCCAATAAGGTTTTTAACTAGAAAACAGAAGAAAAGCAACCAGAAGAAGGACAAGCAAATCGTGCAAAATAGAACATCATTAACAGAAAAAGTTTTTGTCATAAATTGCTACAAGCTTTTGGAAGGAAAATTTGGATGCTAAACCTGCTCGAAAGATGACATAAATCGATGTCTTGGCTTTATATTGTCTTCTATCTCAGGATATTCAATCTGCATGGCAAGGTAAATTGTTATCCAATGGCCCTTGCAATCATATAACAAAAGAGAGACAATAATGAGTTAGTTGAACGCACACCTGAAAGAGGAGAGATCTCTGCTTAGTGTCTGGATCAAATTGTTTTGTTACCCGGTACCCAGGCCTACCAATTTTGACTGCATACAGAAGCAAAAAGTACATTTTTTTTAATTTGAAGATGCAATAACACCACCACTAACTTACAGCTTGCAGGTTTCAAGTAGTAAAATAAAAATAAAGTGGGCAAAATAAAAGATAAAGAAAATAAAGAAGGTATAGAAAAAAATATAAAAGAACTAGGTGGTCAAAAATTTAACGGCTAATTCCAAGTTCATACACACAATATCATGCCTTTCCATCATAACTACCCTCCTAATTTGGTTCTAAATCAACCAAACTATCTAAACTTTTGGTTCAGATATTAAGAACCACTCCAAACTCTCCTGTCAACCGTGGTTTAGCATATCCAAGTTTATATGCAAGAGCAAAAATGAGGAGAATCAATAAAATAAATAAAGAAATTAGGGGCATATTCACTTACAGAAAATTGCTCCAGTTTTTGAGAAAAATTTTCCACAGAAAACGAAAAACAGAGATTATGTTTATTTTAGTCAATTTTCTAAAATAGAAAATAGATTTTCCAATTTTCTAAAATAAAGAAGAAATTGGAGAACTAATAAAAGATATTTTCTAAATTTTCTAAATCATTTTAACACATATATACATGTGTGTGTATATATTTACACACACATACATATACATACATACATATATATATATATATATATATGTGCATACACACATATGTATATGTATGCATAGACATGTATGTATGTATGTACTTATATACATACATATACATGTACATACACACACACACACACACACACACACACACATATGTATATATATATATATATATATACATATACATATATATGTGCGCGCGCGTGTGTGTACATATGCATGTATGTACACACACACACACACGTACACATGCATATGTACGCATGCATATGCATATGCATATACATATACACATACATGCATATGCATATACGCATGCATATGCACATGCATATATACATATGCACATGCATATGCATATATACACACACATACATATATGTGTGTGTGTGTGTATACATGTATGCATGTATATGTATATATACATATATGTATGTATATGTATATGTATATACATACATATATATAAAATATAAATACTCTAATTTACCATTTATTGATATGTATGTGCATATGCATTTATGTGTATATATGTACATACATACACATATATATAGAAAATAATTACTCTAATTTTTCATTTATTTATATGCATATGCATATATATATGTACGTACATACACATATATATATATAAAATAAATACTCTAATTTTTTATTTTTTGATAAATAAACGCGTTTTCTAAATTTTCTACAGAAAATAAATACTCCAATTTTCTACAGAAAATAAAAAATAGAAAATAGAAAACTGTTTTCTGTAAGTAAACGCACCCTAGGTGTGATCAGGGCTCAATAGCAGAAATGGTCACATAGCTATTAACAATCAAACTTTAAGTTCCTGTCCACCATATTTTCCTATTAAGACTAACTCCCAAAAATCACCATTTAGTCAACAGATTCAGTTGGAGGCATTGCCATTCATGTCCACCAAGACAATTTTATCTCATTTTGGCTTCTTGCATATAGAGGTGGTGTTTCGGCAATAAGGATTTGGCTTCCAGTAATATCCAATGGAGGAGGAACAACAAGACTGGACATGACCACAAGATTCGACTTACTCATTGAATCTCATTACTCTTTTGAGATCTGCACTTAAGATGTTTGCAATTGTAGAACTTCTATTTATTCCAAATGTTTTCTCACAATTCAAACGGTTACGTAATATATTTCATCAAACTTACTATCAACTAGTTGTGAAAATGTCTAATGTACCTATCCATCACTTTTTAGGTATACTAGGACTTTGAAGGTTAAGAATTTGACTTGCAAATAGAAGGAGAGGATTTCATTGGAGTCATGTATATCCAAGTTCTAATACAGTATGTGGCTCAGTTGACAGGAATTACAAGATTTGCTTACAGAAAATGAAATCATGGCCTTCAAAAGCTACTTTGCTAAAGTTGGAAAAGGAAATTAAGAAAAAACAAATCAACAAAAGAAAAATATAACCATCAGGGCTAGCAGCCTGGTGGGCTAGTGCCTCTCTCACAAGGGACTAAATAACCCAGAAGATTAAAAATTAAATAAAAAAGAAACAAAAATATAACCTACAATAACCTGACTTAAAGATCCCTCAACAATTTACCTGATTACTTATATGAAGCAGAATATATATAGATTTCCAGGAATGCAAATGATATTACTGTCCTAATTCAATACTATAGGGAGAGGAAATTCTGGCCAAAACCAATATAATTTAGCCGTAAACCAAAACTATAGGAATCGCAGAACAAGACTCTATTTCAGACTGGTTGTGACCTAATAAAAGCTTGATGTAAATAAATTTGGGTTCTGTGTCATATCTCGCCATGGATTGGGCATAAACTATTCCTAAAATCTCTTTCAAATGATAACTTCAAGTCCATGAATTTTTAACTTTAACTGCACAACCTGATGCACTTGACTGATCAAGCTTTGTTTCATTTCTCATCATTATGAATATGAACTATCAAAATTACAAGGCAAGTAACACAAATAAATTGGCTTCTCAGGTTCACCGTTCACTCTATCTCACTTTAGTTTGATCATCCAAGTGGTATCTATCTTACTAAGTTCTCGTAACCAAATCCAAGATCAAAGTAAGCCCATCTGTTAAAAATTACATAACTTTGACAAAGATTACTAGTTTCACAAAAAGCAAAGATTATTACCCGTTAAATTGTAATGACACCCCCAACTAGTTAAGAACCCTAACTGAAGAAGCAAAACAAAAAAAAAAACAAGAGACGAACACAGAGAGAGAATTGCCTGTCTTGCGAATGTTAACTTTGCGCTTGTTAGGCTGGGGAAGAGCGGGAGCCTCCTTAGCCTCACGAGCAGCTCTCTTGGCCAAATTGGTCTGGTGTCGCTTCCCTTGGGTGTGAGCCAAGTAGTTCCCTTCATTGTTGTGCAAAGTCAGACACAGCTTACACTCATAACTACAAAAAAAATACAACTCCAAGAGCAAATCTGTCAACGATAACAATCAAAACAACACCAATTCTACGCATACATACATATCTATCTCTTTATGTACCTGCCGAGGTGATTTCGCATGAAATAAGGATCTTTTGCGAGATCGATAGTCTCTAAAGCCAGACGGCGGAGACGCTCCCGGCGGTCAATAGCCTCGTTCTGGGCGGAGGCGGCGCCACCGCTTCCGGGCTTCGAACCCCACTCTCTATCCATGATTAATTTTCTTCTTCCCCGCGCTCTATCTGCTGGGTAAGGAATTATTAAAGTGTTTCTTCTCGAATTTGATCAGAAATTATTTGGGTTTGCGTATGGGTCGGTTGATTGGGCCAGAAAAAAAAATCCATAAAAAGGGCAATGTGAGTTAACTTTTAAGCCCATTTCTAAATCTTGTAAGTCCAATCTCTAACCTAAATTTTTTCTTGAATTATTTTCATTTAACACACATTATCTTATGACATTTTTAATAAAATTAAAATATTTTATATAATTTTTAATAGTACATAGGAGTATTATTTACATTTTTAATAAGTTCATGAAATTATATGATACTTAATTAATTAGTTCAGAGAATAATAATGTTAAAATGTAATAGTTTAAGAGAAATTTATTTATTATATCACAGTAATAATAATAATAATATAATTATTTTACTTTCGTTTTGAGAAATTTTTTGGAAGAAGAATCTGTTTAAAAATTCAAAATTTCAACATAATATATAAGAAGTTTATAAGTTGTGGTTGAATTACCATATATTAAAATACCTTTTTTTCACAGATTATCAACCGCATGAATGTATTATTGTTATCTTATAATTGATCGTGCACTTAAAGTTAGAATAAACAATAGTATACAAAAGGAAAATGGATATTTTGAAATGTAAACTAAAAATTTCGTATTTACTCTAGCTGGATAGTAAATCTTAGATTACATTAATTACCATAATAAAAAATTGGAGACTTGAATGGATATTGCTCGGGACAAATGAGAAGCCTAACATTGGTCCACAGCTAGGCTAAAGGAAGCCAAAAAAAAAACAAATAAATAAATAAAATTCTGAAATTGCTTTAGCATGTACCACAGTTTCGTGACGACCTGCATTTTTGAGGCAGGATCATAATATGTTAGTATTTATACAAAAAACCTGAGCAAATGGTCCTATTATTACTGTTGCTGTCGCCATAATGGCGAAGTGATTTCTTGGATTCTAAAGAAAGTGACTCTCAATAAAACTCTACCAAATCCCACTACCAAAGCTATCAAACCAGCTGAAACTTTGACAAACGGTTCCGTATGATATGTAAATTCCTTCCTCAGCTATCACTGTTTAATATATGTTAAATTTCCCATATGTCCAATTGATTATGGGTAGAGTAGCCCACTTACTATTATATGTTGGAGTGATTTCTTTTAACTTTTCGATGTGGGATTTGTTTGTCATCCCAACATTCTCTTCTTCAAACAAAGTCCACAAGATACTTGGCTCTCCCTGAAACCCAACTCATCTCCTCATTTTTTTTTTACCGGGAGAACTTTTTCAGTGGGAGCCCATTATAGCTTTCTTTTTTGAGAGATCTGCCCGTAACTTTTTGTTCACGCTACTCCGAACCAGATTTTAATACCATGTTAAATTTCTCAGATGTAGCGACTCAGTTCAGGCCCAAACTCTCTCTACAATAACCCAAATGAGGTTCCAACCCAAACCAATTGGTTATGAATGGAGTAGCCCACTTAGTATTATATATTGGAGGGATTTCTTCTAACTTTCCGGTGTGGGATTTGTTTGCCATCCAAACAATATATATCATTTTAAACTAATTAAGTATTAAGTTTTTTTACGACCTTGCAATAAAAAATGCATAAAAACAACACATATATAATGGATAACAGTGACACAGAATAATATGATATTTTTAATATGTTTATAAATATTTATATAATTTTTAATAATATATAAGATATTATTTATATTTTTAATAAATTTACATAATAATCTAATGCTTAATTAATTTAAAAAATAATATGTTGAAATGCAAAAATTTAAGGAAGAATTTATATATAATTCCAATGCATTCAAGTGAGGAAGTTATTAATTTAAATGAAAAAGGTGACGCTTAAGAGTTTAGAAGTTTTGAATTTGAAGCTGAGATTATTGAAATGGGGATGATTGGATGTTTAGGCAAGCACAAATTGTTATACTTATTAAACAGGTAAACAGAGTTGTGGGCCTCTTATTTGATGATTACTACGCTAAATTTTTAAAATACTCCACATTGTAATCATAATGTCTCATTCCATTTTCTATAATCCTCAAATTAAGTATACCATTACCATGTCTACATTTATGCTAATCTTCTCATAATTTGGGCCAACACACACCATTGTGGACCAATCCAAATGATAGCTTCGTCTATTTCTCTACCCGATCAAATGGCTGCTGAATTTTTGGCGATTTTTAATTTTTATAGTTACATTATAATTTTTTTTATTATTATTTATATATATATATTTCTTATAAGTTGGATGAGTATGAACGAAACTAAGTCGTAATATGTGCCAACTTAAATCACAATTATTGTGTTAAGAATGCGCAACTGAGTTGACTTTAAATACAGGAAAAGGGTGAGTTCGAGTTTCCAGAATGTTAGGATGGGTCCATTTGGAGTGTAGCCCATTAGTGCGAAGAGGACAACTGGTTGCCTAACCTCCATTGACAGTGCCCACTCACCTGACGGTCGGAGCGTGACACCCCGCATACTTTGCACCCGCGTGGAGAATACAGTCAAGGTGGGTCCCATTTTGGACACAAGACAGATGTCCATCTAAAACGGCATCGTATCTTTGCAATAAGAAAAAGAGCCCAAAAAAAAATATATATCTACAGAAAGTAAAGAATAACGTTGATGTCAGTCAGGTGTTCTGTTCCTCCAAGTTAGCCGTTTTCTTTATCTTAGCTTATCTCTCTCAAAAACCAACGTTGATGCCATTATCTTTTCTTCTTTTTTCTGCTTTTCATTGGACTCTCCCTCATTATTTATAAGCTATAACATACATTGCTTTTTCACTGTACTTTTAGGAGAGAGAAATGAAGTATTGATCATCATTAGAGACAACACATACGCAGTGATTTGAGAGAAAAAGCTTTTCTAGTTTGAATTTTCCTTGAAAACCCAGAAAAAGGGGAAAAAAAGGAGAGTTCTTTGCTTGTTTTTTTTGCCTCTTTTTTTGGTGGGGATTAAATAATGGGATCATCTTCAGGACAAGGTACTGGGTATGATCTCTCATTCAAGATCTTGTTGATCGGGGATTCTGGGGTTGGTAAAAGCAGTCTTCTTGTCAGTTTCATTTCCAGTTCTGTAGAGGATCTTTCTCCTACTATTGGTACTTTTAATTCTTGTTCATTTATGTTTATTTCTCTTTCTGCTAGTCTTTCATTTTATTTTAAAGAGCTGGCTTAAATTAATGCTTCTGGATCCCTCTTTAGTTGAAACTTTTCTAAAGTGATTATGAAAATATGATGCCTATTCTGAGGTTTTTGATGGGTTCAGCTATATTTGTTGTTCTTCATTTTTGAATTATTAGATGTGTATCAGTTAGTAAATGTGTGTCTTTGAACTCTGTGATTCCGGTCCTTAATTTGAATTGATTTATAGGACTGAAAAGTGGGGCTTTTCTGATATGATTATACATTGTGTTAAGGTGTGGATTTTAAGATCAAGCAGTTAACAGTAGATGGGAAGAGATTGAAGCTTACAATTTGGGATACTGGTAAGGAATATGTTATGATATTGTAGTTTGCATTGCCAATTGACATCTGATTGAGAGATAAAGCCTGCATTTTTGAAGAAATTTTGTATAGTTTTCACCAATATCTAAGTTTCCCATCAATGCAACAGTAGGATGTCCTATATATATTTTTAAAAAGTGAGATGGTGGCTTGTGACCACTTCACTTTGTCAACTTCTTTTTACTAGACAATTGTTTTGACTTTCAACATATCAGATCCACTTGACTTCTCCAGTCATCTCCTAGGGTGTGAATTAGTTGACATCATCTGGCTTCAATATATGTGAATTCTTGCAAGGTTGTAATTCCTGTTCATGCTACTAGTAATCAGTTTTTTATGGTTTTCTTTAAGTTGGGAACTTTATTTTTTGAGTGATGATCAGTAAAGTTGTTATTTATTTATTTGCTGTTAAATTTTGCAGCTGGACAAGAGAGATTCAGAACATTAACAAGCTCGTACTATAGAAATGCCCAAGGAATCATTCTCGGTATGCTACTTGCAGTATAAATTCTTTGTCTTCTGAATTGTTGAGAATCAGGTAGTTGTTTCAATTTGGGAATGAGAATGACTTAGAATGGCACATATTCCATCTAGGGGCACAGAAATGTGAAGAAACAATATTAGAACTTAACTCTGATGTCTGGTTGATTTTGGAGATGAAAGCCTATTTCTTTGTGCAAAAGACTTACGCATAGTTATATGTTATATTTACAAATAATTATGCTGCCATGGACGTTATGAACAATGCTTGTGCATATAGTTCTTTCTGCTTTTACAGAATAGTCTACAATGCTTGCAACTTTAGTAGATAGCTATCATTCTTATTGAAGAAATGGAGTGAAGTATTGCTCTCATTTTAATAACATAGTCTGATGAATTTGGAAATTCATTCCCAAATTTATTTCACAGATTTGAACCAGCTACCAAGACTTGGTCTGTTTCACTCATTTATTGGCATCTAATTGTCTTCTCTTACAAGTCACTCATATCTTAACTAGCATGGAACTCATATCGATATGTCTTGAACATAGAAACGGAGAACTCTTAGTGCTACCATGTATTGTTGGATTACTCTTTGTAATTTTTTTGAAATAGATACGATTAGCCAAAGAATAACAAATTGTTTCATATTATGGCAGTTTATGATGTGACACGGAGAGAAACCTTTACAAACTTGTCGGATGTGTGGGCTAAAGAAGTTGACCTCTACTGCACAAATAAGGACTGTGTAAAGATGCTTGTTGGGAACAAAGTTGATAAAGTAAGTTATAGTTCTTCTTTCAAGAGAGATGAAATAACACATGCAATACTAATGAATCATATAATGCAGTTTTGTACTCCTATTGCCCTTCTCCTAGTAATTCTTTCAATCTATTCGCGTGTTATTGCAGGAGTCTGAAAGGGCTGTTAGTAGAGAAGAAGGACTAGATCTTGCAAAAGAGCACGGATGCATGTTTTTCGAATGTAGTGCCAAAACTAGAGAAAATGTGGAGAAATGCTTTGAAGAGCTGGCACTCAAGGTATGATGTTACCATGAAAAAACCTCAATGTCATGATTTGAAAATTCAGATTTAAACAAAGGTTGATAGAGTCTAGGGTCTAGAATCCATGAAACAACGTCCTTGTTTGCATTAGATGGAAGGCTATTTTTCATATGAGATCGGGTTTCTTATGTAGCTTATCTCCAAAAACACCCATGTCTCTCCATTCATTAACTTGAGCACATTTTAGTACTCCATTAATTGATATCTAGTACTGAAAACTCAAGCTGATTAGTTTAGAACACTAATATATCCTGATTATATTATATAGATAATGGAAGTTCCTAGCCTAATGGAAGAAGGATCAACGGCAGTTAAGAGAAACATTTTAAAGCAGAAACAGGAAAACCAAGCACCTCCTTCAAGACCTAGTGGTGGCTGTTGCTCATAAGCTACAAGATCTTGGCCTTTTATATGGATGAACGACTACATATTGAAGGCCACGAGTTGTGATGCATATGGCATGTACAATCAATGAGTTTCCCCTTAACACACAATGAACAAATGATCATGTATATGATAATTGCTTTGCTTGTCTCTTCTTACCGTGTTCTTTTTTACTGCTGCTGCTGTTGTTTCCGAGTTGCGTCACTCTGGAAGTACAGGAACTCAAATAACATGGATTAGATTGTGTATATTTGTTGGCCTTTGTTTTTCTTGGTTAATATTCAAGATTGTCTCTAGAACAAGATTTATTTATTGTATTCTATTTATAAAGTTTATTTGCTTTTTCTGTCTTCAATCTCTTTATTGCTCAGTTTCCATCTGTTTCTAGAAAAGTTTTGCTGGAAATACTTGATTATGGGGTATGATATGAATTCCAAGCTGGCTGTTTAGACTCATCCAGCTCATAGCTTGTCACTCATAATTTCAAATTGAATTTTTGAAAGAAAAAGAAATCACAATGAATTATTTGATTTCAATTTCAATTGAACAACATTCCATAAGTAATTGGCATAAATTCATGTTAGTCAGCAAATAATTTTTGGATACCGAATGATATAAAAAAATCCCATCAATTTTAATATATTAAATTTATTTTATATTGATGTAACTCAACAAATATGATTTATAATTTCTCCAATTTGCACTAAAAAAAACTTTCTTTTTCATTTTTATCCCCAAATTCCTCCCTACAATAAATTTTTATAGTAGTTTTAGATTTAATTATGCTCTAGGCTTCAAAATCAATGAAAAAAAAAAGACAAAAGGAATATTCTTGAGAATGGAATATGTCAATCAGATACAAAAGTTAAAGTTTGCATTAATATAGTACAAAATTTGAATTTGAAGCAACTTTAATTATCATTGGAAAAAGAAAAAAAAAGGTAATTCCATCAAAGAGGAAATCTTTACAAAGCTGTTATCTTTTGTGTGTTTATGACTTTTTATTTACTGTTCTTTTGATCTCTCTTTATAAGCATATAATTAATAACTGAAATATTAGGTTTATATGAGGAATATTTATACAGAGTTATTTTTGGATTAATGCTAAATGTCGCTTAATGCTTTAATATGTACTTGGAAAAGATAGATTCAATATTGTACATTTTTCCTTCTTTTATAAAGTAAAAGATGTAGCAGAGCATATTATTCCCATTTTCCTTTTTGAAATTTTCATGTAAAACCAATAATTCATAACAACAAAATCTACTAAATTAAAAATTCCGGGATACAGGTAAGCTGATAGGAGATTCTTCTGATTTAAGCGAAGTCGTGAATTCTATTTTTTGTGTACACGGCCATTTAAAATTTAAAGCCAAAACTTTGACTCCTACAAAAGAACTTACCGGAGCCAGAGCTTTGCATCTTTCCGACTTGAACGGAGATTAATTTGGATGTTGTACGAGTTTAAAAGTACATTCTACAGTTGGTAAACAACTATATGAATTGGAGCTCATCCAGAACGATAATTAAAAAAATCTACTAAACTAAATTAATGGAATGTGCTTTCTGGCTACCCTTTTATTTTTATCTTCTACCTAATGTTTTTGAAATTGGATTGAATTGAAAATTAAATCTTGGAATGAATAAAATAAAAACAGAATCGATGCCTACTTTATTTTTTATTATTATTTGTTTATCCTATTTCTGCTTTTTATTATTCTCTTCTTTTTCTTTTTATAAACATAATAACATACATTTTATGTTTCGATTAAGGAACATATTTCCATCAGAAAAACAAAAAAAGACTAATAGTTGAACAAAAAATGTCATCAGCTTCAAGTCAAGGCTATGATCACTCCTTCAAAATCGTTATGGTGGGCGATTCCGCCGTCGGAAAGAGCAGCCTTCTCCTCAGTTTCATCTCCGGTGCCTTCACCAATCTTCCTAACACCCTTGGTACTCAATCTTTACCCTCTTCCAAATAATCAATTTCGTAGTTGAATTACATTATTTTCTTTACATATTATTTATCACTGATTTGATCCGTAAATAAATTTACAAATTCCGTCCAAAATATGCTTAATTAGATATATTTCGAACATAATGAAGTTATTTACCTATTTTATTTTTGCATGTTGCTTGATTCGATAAATACAAACGAAAATTTTGAAAATATTATGTGTTATATGTTTGGTATTAAGGTGTGGATATAAAGATGAAGCAGCTAACTGTGGGTAACAAGCGATTGAAGCTTACAATTTGGGACACAGGTATAAAACATATAACTATATTTATATAGTAAAATCTGAAATTTTATGAAATTTGTCAATAACTAATACAAAAATAGACGTTAATTTCTAGTTTTCTAGGATCAATTTGATATTTTTTGAATAAAAATAAGTTTCGTAGTTTCCTTGTGTAAATATAAGGAATTTTTTATTTTGAATTAGGATTACTATAATAGTTACTTGTGGCAGCTGGACAGGAGAGATACAGAACGTTAACAAGCTCTTACTATAGAGATGCTCATGGGATAATTCTTGGTAAGCTATCAATTAATTATTATAATCAATTCTCAAAAAGAAAATAAAAAAAAAAAAAAACTCCCTGATATGGGATTTGACTTTTGATATACTGTGATTAGACTTCAAGTACTTAGAATTTTATTTTTATTACAGTTTATGATGTGACACAGAAACATACCTTCACAAATTTGGCAAATTTCTGGACTAAAGAAATTGAACTATACTCCACAAACAAGGACTGTATCAAGATCCTCGTTGGCAACAAAGTTGATAAGGTAAAGTTCATTGTTCCTTTTTTCGTAAAAATAATAAAAAATAAATAAATTTAGCTCACATTTGATTTTAATAAGTTTAATTAACTAAATTAAATTGATATAATTGATAATAAATTGACACGTAATAAATAAAAATAATTTGGAGCATCATTATAGGAATCAGAAAGAGCAGTGAGTATAGAAGAAGGAATGGGTCTAGCAAAAGAACATGGATTTCTGTTTCTGGAATCAAGTGCTAGAACTAGAGAGAATGTGGAGAAATGCTTCGAAGATCTTGCACTTAAGGTACTATTTTAGATAAAAGTAAAGTGGATAATTATAGCTTGAGAAATTGAATTTCTGAAAATTTAAATTCTGTGTTGCAGATGCTGGAAGAGTTGGAGAAGAAAAAGCAGGAGGAACTAAAGCAGAAACAATCAGAAAATAAACCACAAGAACAAAAACCAGTTGACATTAAACCGCCGCCATACACCGGAATACCAGGTGGCGGAGGCGGAGGCCGTGGCTGTGGCAGCTGTACCTGATTTTTGAAAGCGTGCAAATCAATAGATAAAGTTATCAATTAAGGACCAAAATTATAATATTTTCCTCTTATTTAGACAAGCAAAACTTAATTGATAAACTATCTAATAATTGTAATAATAAAATCAATAGAGATAAGAAGTAAGAGTATTTTTGAGTTTATTTGAATATATATTTTTTTAATTATAACTGTTAGCAATTAAATTTAATTATTTAAACAATAAATTAATCCTAAGATGTTATTGATTAGCATGTTCTCCCAAGATATGCTAATGAATGGAATTATAATTATCATTATTCTCAATAAATTCCCACTAAGTCTAGTTATATTTTTTCCATTCAACCTATATTTTTATTTTGTTTACAATTCAAATCCAATTTTAAGATTTTCTTTCCATGCTAATTTTTAAAAAATAAATAAATCAATTAATGTCCAGTTAATTGATAACATTATAAACAATTGCAAAAATAAAAAAAAGTTAATTAAAATAATTCAAAAAGAATAAAAATTAAGTTAAACCCTAAAAGAAACTTAGTTCATGCTAATTATGTCAAACAATATAAAATAAAAAATAAAATTCAATAGCATAGTTAAAGCCAAACTTTTTCTTTTTTTTTGAAAGTAAGGCCATTTTATTAAGCCAACGGATGAGCAATAAAAGAAGGAATACAATTCCAAAAATGGAGACTAGGATATTGATTCGAATGCCTAGCTAAAGAATGAGCAACCGAATTCACTTGTCTCCGAGCCCAAACAAGAGAGATATAAGCTCTTGAATTAAGAAGAATTTTGCAATCCTCGATAACATCTCCGAGGATGGATCTATTTTCTGAAGGGAAATAACTCCCTTATAGACAACTTGTGAATCTACCTCCACAATACCAGGATTGGGCCATTCCCTTCACACCCAAGTTAAAGAAGCACGAAGAGCAAGTGCTTCAATAATTGTTGGATCAGCAGGACCAGAAAGATGACCAGAAACAGCAGCCAAAAAACCCCCCGAATGGTCACGAACTATTGCCTCAAAACACGCAGAAGGCATACCTGAGAACAAACTCCCATCACAATTGCATTTCCATGATCCTGGAGGAGGATGGCTCCACCAGTTCTGATTCCTTGTACTAGATAGAGGATGATGAGGATTATCAGCTTGATTTCAAAAAGCTTGAGAAATCTACTAAGATCGTAGAAACTCCAATGATGAATTAATGATGAAACACACATTAGCAGCCTTCCCATTCCAGAAAAATTATTCCTTTGCATTACAAATTCTTCAATCCTTTCATTAGATAAAACCTGATGTATCAAAATTATCCAATCCATGAATACATCACTCGAAGGAACACATTCCAGCTTCCAAATTTTCCAAACAGCAAATGCAATAGGACAAGAATAGAAAACATGAAGAAAAGATTCATTGCCAGAGCATATAGAGCAATTTTTATCTATATGAATCCCTCTATCACCAAGCCTGACTCGAGTGGGGATGAAGCCATTTAATAATCGCCACCAAAAAATTCTAACCTTTGGTGAAATTTTTAATTTCCACAAAACATTCCAGTTCAAACCTTGCACCTGCATATGAGAATTCACTGTATTTTTACTAAGAATAAAATATGATGATTTGACTGAAAAAATTCCATTCCTCGAATAGAGCCAGACCCATCTATCCTCGCTAGTGAACTAGCGAAGAGGAATAGAGCAAATTAAATTTGCCTCTTGAGGAGTAAAAAGACCCTGCACCAGATGTTTATTCCATTGCAAACCATAAAAAACTAAAAGATCTGCTACTTTCAACTGCTCAAAACCTGGCACAATAGTGCTGGAAACAAAAGCATTTTCACTATTTGGTAACCATGCATCAGCCCAAATATTAATAGATTTACCATTACCAATACCTTTTCGAACACCTTCACGAACAATTTATTTGGCCATATGATACTCCGCCATGTAAAGCGAGGATTATGCTCCAAACTTGAAACTTGATTTGAGACTAGAATCTTCAAATCAGGAATTCATGAGAATCCTATCATATTTAAGATTTGAATCTTATTTATGATTTGATTCCTATTTTAATACTGTTTTCTAATTTTATAAAATGAGGAATCCTGATATATTTCTCTCTCCCTAGATCTTTTTCCAATTTTACCGCATTTTTCCTCACTTGATCGTCGGAATCTCCATTGTCGAAAACCCGCTGGAGTTTTTGGTTTTTAGGTAACCAGTTTACGACGATAATTCGGAATTTTCAGACCGTCATCAGAATACAATTAAACTCACATTATTATTAAAAATTTAAAACTAAAAAAAAAACAACTGAAAAGATAATAAAACTTAATTACAAAACTACCATTCTAATCTAAAAATTAATTTAAAAATGATCTAAATTAACTATATAAAACCTCCTAACAGCGGCTGTTGCAATTAAATAGGAAACAAAAGGGACTTAAAAATGGATGTGGCATATAATTTACGAACTGATAATGTATGATGACGATTGCTTGTTCCTTGTTAATTTTTCATCTCTCGGTACGTACCAACTTCCCTTGGGTAATTACTATTATAGTGCAGGCACTCATACAATGTCTTGTATTATAAATCTCTTAGCTTCTTGTTTCTATTCTAATTAAAGAAAATGGGCGCTTCGGGAGACTTGACCTGCATGAATTTAAATTAATAGGAATAACCAACTTGGTGACTTTAAATATCATATGGTTATACTCAAAGTAAAATAACATTACTCACTTATGTTACTACATATGTAAGTGCGATTTGAACCCATAATTTATTTTAAAGTAAATTAGCAATCAACTTATAATTTACAACCACTTTGGATCAAAAAGTTACCGAACTCCTCAAGGCATGTGTGGTTGATTCTTTGAGACAAAATATAGGTAAATGCATGATAATATATCTGTTGAATACTTTATCTAAGTTTCATCTTTTCCCCTATCAAAAATTAGTAGGAAAAAAAAGAGAGAGAGAGAGAATGCGTATCAATCTCTTCAAGAATCTAGAGCTTGCAAACAATACGAATATTTTAACACCTTAAACTTCTATAAGTTGCTAACCATGCCAGAGAATCCAACAAAACCAATGGCCATGGTCAAAAAAAAAAAAAAGGATGACTAGCCTGCTGTTTCATCCAAGCAACGGGGCAGTTATAATAGCTAATGGCATGAGACAGAAGTTGCAGCAGATTCCAAAATTCTCTTAGCTTCTGTTTCTGGATCTGGTAGCTCACTTGGGGTCTGCCAAAAGTAATTGATCAGTAACCTGTGGCATAAAGGCAAAATTGCAAAAATCCTTTAATGATGCTAACCTTTCCAAATAGGTTTGCTTTTGTAGGAGAAGAACCAGAAGCCAGCAGCAATCTTATAACATCCACATGTTCACCTCTGGCTGCGTGATGAAGAGGCTGCCAAGCAAACAAAGTTCTCTCATGAGGGAAAAACATTTAGCACAACTAAATCCACGTTATACTGGCATTTCAACGCGGTTCAAGTCCCTTCCCACAACTGAGGATCAGGAAAGAGAAAGTGACATTATGATACAAATACCACATGTCCAAAGACTAAAAAAGAGATGGAAAACTTCAATGCGAGTCCACCAAACAGGCCAAATTTCTTTTCTGCAATTTTCCTCCACTCTCTTTCCTTTTAAGTGTTAAATCAAAACCAAAATTGCATGCCTCCCAAACTCAATAAAAGCTCAGTTTCTCGATACTCACTGTATCACCTTCAGCATCAACTGTTTCTAGCATCCTTCTTACGCCCTCTGCATTATTAGCACTGTTCAACAGAAGTTGGACAATCTCAGTAAAACCTGCAGCAGAGAGAACAAATCAAAAATTAGCTAAATTCAAAGAATCCATAGGCAAAAAATTTTTGAACAAGAAACAAATGGATATTGGTTGTCACTAACCCCCTGCACAAGCATCATGCAAAGGTATTGCTCCATCTTCATCCTTCGCCTCCAAGTTTGCTCCCCTTTCCAGAAGTAGCTACATGTAAAAGAGTACACAAATTGCATTGCAATTTTATATCACAAAGGAATGATGAAAAAGGATATAGCTTGATGAAACTTACCTGGACACAGGGTAAATAACCATAGAGACATACAAGATGAAGAGCTGTATCCCCATCCTCTACTGGTTCATCGATGCTTACATGCAAGTTATCTGAACCCAAAAAGAAAAGCATTAGCAGAAAAAGAAGCAAGCTTGAATGCCTAACTATGCCTCGATTACTACAAAGTCATTGATCCATCATGCATGACTACTCCCAAACCTGAGGACAACTTGCTCTTAGTATTTTGCATAAGATAGCTCCTCAAGCCTCATGTCTAGGCTTGAGACTTTTTCCAAATAAATATTTACGAACCTTTATCACCCAATATCATTTATCTAATAAAAAATCACTAATTAAAATATCATTTATCCAGCACTTGGTAGAACTAGAGAACACACATCAAAGCTAGGAAATAATCTATGGTAGGATAGATTACTTTAATCCCTGGATAAAGTTCTGACACTTGCCCATGTTCAAGCCCAATTCCCCATGCAAAATTCATATTCCAAAAACTCATTGCAGAAATTCACTTGTGTCTGTTCTCCTTTACAAAAGACCGAACTTTATCACAGCCATAGGTAAGCAATAATTTGTAGCTTTCCTTCAATTCCCTAACCTAGTAAGTGGCACAACACAACCAGACTCTTTAGCTAATGGATAATAATCCTATTCCTAAAATTCGCTCAAACAAATCAAATAAAACAATCTTAGTCCTGAGAACTACTCACTAAGAACATATGAACTTCAAATAAGAAATAAATATAGTATCTAAATCAACAAACGAGAAGCCTAAACATACCCTATTTTTCCTGAAAAACAAATTAAACTAAGATAAATTATACTAGTGCAGCGATGAACTCTAGGGTTTAGCATCTAACCAAAAGTAGGACAAACAATCAACAAAACGATTAAAGAAAAAACCAATCGATGAAGAAGAAGAAGAAGAACCTGACCTAGAGCTAGACGAAGGGCGTCAACGTCGCCTGTGCGAGAAGCGACGGCCAGGTCCCGGAGGTGAGGAGGAACATCGACATCGGTGTCCAGCAAGCCTTCCGCTTCAAAGAGAGAATTTTCTTCTGCGTTCTCTTCCTCGTCTAATAGACCATCGCGGTGCACCGCCATATTTGCCTCCTTTGTTATGCTTTGCAGTTTGCACTGACTCTCAACTTTGGTAGAAACTTGAATTGCTTGGTTTCTTTCTTTGGTCATTCTCAATGATGGTCTACGCTTGTTTGCGAGCTCGGAACCCGCCCGGCCCAATCTAACACTACTGATTTTGGGCCGAAGTTTTTTGTTAGGTCAAATTCAGCCCGGCCTAATAGTCCACTAATATAATTTCTTTTCATTCCAATAAATTTATAACCACAATTACTCAAAAATTGTTACCTAGAATGAGTCTATATCTTTATTAATCATTTATGAATCAAATTAATAACCAGCTGCAGTGTTAACGGAATTATTTTTATTATTTTGTTTAATTTTTATATCGCCTTACTATTATAAATGAATTTTTAATTAAAAAATCCAAATTATTATGGTTTAATATATTACTATTTACTTTATATAAATATAACAACAAATAATAAATTGGGATAATATGACATAATCTACTTTGGAACTCAGTCTCCAAATTATTACTAAGAAAGTAAAAGACACCGAGGTTTTGTGATATATGATCCTCCAAGCTATGAATGGTGGCGTTATATATCCTACTTTATGACAGCAAATGTTTTATTCAATCGGTTGGGAAAATACCAATAAAAATAAATGGGATTAGTTGGCACTTTACATGGAAACGTCACCTCATCATATACACTTATATATATATATATATATGAACATTGCAATTTACTAAAAAGTTCACGTAAACTTTCTATTTTGGAATTTTTGGTGTGCCACGTTAACCTTAAGTACTATTGGCTGGAGTTGGACCAACACAAGTTACTTACCATAATGTCATGCTTTAGATCCATGCATTTTTTTAATGCATTTCCTATATATGTGTGTAATTTTGACATACATTCATTGTCATGCTAGGAAATTATATATTTATGTGACATCATTAAATTAAAGTTTCCATCATGGTAGTGAGAGTATGAATATGTATATAAGGAATTAAATAGGCTATATATTTGCAAGAACTTTATATAATTTTTTGTACTCAAACTCAAAACTTTACAACTTTGATCACTAGTATGCAGTTTTAATCATTATTATATAAGTATCGCTAAATATCATTGATATTGTATATGCAATTTTTCATTAAAAAAAAAAAACAAAATGATTTTCAAGAAAAAAACATTTAAAAAATATTAATCTATCCATTCACAAATAAGTGTTTATATTTCTATTTTAGCCTACTTATTCATTTAAAAAAAAGGTAATATATTTAAATATGATTTTTCAAATATATTACCTATACAATAAATATTAGTTGAGTTTTTAAAATACGACTAATAAATAATTGTTCTTTTTTAGAAATTAAGGATAAATTAGTAAAAATATATATTAATAAATGAGTTTTTAATTTGCATAAAAAAATAATACTTATTTATAAATAAAATGAGTATACGCTATACAACTAATAATGAGTGACATATATACCATGTTTTATTTTTATTTTAAAAAAAAAAAGAATGGACCGCTGCATTAATTTGAAGTTAGAAGTGGCCAATATGACCTGGCTTAATTATAGTCTAAGCACTTCCTGAAATTGTGAAGCACGAAAGAATAGAGGAATGTTGACGGCAAAAACGGATGGGCATTAAAAGTTTGCTATCGTATAACATACTCTTCACTGCAACTCCATCCATAAAACAAATGCAAATCTATTGGTATGTCATACTAGATGCACTAATAAAGAGAGTAAATCGCTCTTATTTGAAATTTGTTAAAAAAAAAATGTCCCGCAATTAAAATTCGAACTCAAATTCCAATTTTTAACATGTCAAATTATCATTTTATAAAATAAAACCAATATGGACATCAAAATTTCAGCTACTTCCGTTTAATTCTGTTGTCATATTATAATGAAACAGACAGATAGAGATGGAGCTACTTTTTTCCAGTTTTATTGCAAATCATACAATATAACTAATCTACCTGTTTTGGCTTTGTGATGTTGGTGTTACCAAATTCATGCCAACTCTTACCTTTCTTACTCCTTCACATGTTTTGGTCTCTCCCTATCTAAAATGATATATAATTATATGCTTAAATTTATTATTAACTAAAAAAATGGAGGAAAAAAAATTCTTTTTATATATGTATAATTGTGGTTAAAACTTATAAAGAATTGAAAGAATGGACAGTTATGAATTACATTAGTAATAAAAAATAAATAAATAATTCACATGAATTTAGGGTAAAATACTAAAATTAAATAATTTTACAAAAAAAAATAAAGAAAAAATTAATTTAGTAATGACAATCAACTAAAGATGAAGCTGAAGAGAAGACAAGAACTTGTTCCTTAGATGGAAAGTGGAACTTGGATTCTCTAACATCATCTTCTGGTGCTGGAAGATTAAGGTCTAATTGCAAACTATTTCTTGGTTTTTTGGATTCTTGAGATTGATCAGGGCTACTTGCAACCAAGCTCATAGCTGGTGTAATGCTAGGGGTTGCTGAAGTAGTTGAAGAAGAAGATACCACCGCCCTGTGCCGCCTCATGTGACCGCCTAATGCCTGACCAGAGGAGAACTCCGCCCCGCAGATAGAACACTCATGAACCTTCGATTTCATAGTATTAATACTCCGATTATTGCTTATCTGCAATGAAAGAGTTGTGCTTGTCTTACTAAGTATCCTATCATATTCTTCTATAATCCCTTTCTTTCCTTCATTCCCAACTTTATTCGGTTTCTTATGGCTCGCCCTGTGTCCACCAAGAGCTTGAAATGAAGGAAAGCACCTGTTACAGGTCCTGCACCGATAGATGTCGGAACCTAGAACCGAACCTCCTGCTGCCTTAGCAACAGGAGGCTCGGATAATCTTTGATATTTACCAGTGTAAGATTGGTAAATATCAGAGGTTATGCCTGAGCCTATTGCTTTAACAGCAGGCTCGGGCAATCTCTTCTGGCTACCTTGAGCGAGAAGAATCAAGCAATTAGCCATATCTTCTTCTTCTCCACCAACAAAATCAACAGAAGTACAACTACTAGGTGTCATTCTTTCACGTTCACCAACACTTTCTCCAGCGCAAGACGAGCTAGAAGTCGTGGCTAATCTCAACGGAGACACCGTCCTTTGACGCTTGGTACGCTTGCCTTTGATGATACTTGTTAAATCCTTAGACTCCATAGCTAAATCTTGAGCTTCCAAAACCATAATTTCTTATGAATAAAAATGAAAAAGAAGGCAAAAGTGTTTGATGAATGCGAGATGTGGGGATTTTATGTCTTTAAGTAGAGTCAGCCCTAAACAGTTATCCTGAATTTTCTTGCTAGCCAGTCTTGCTTTTCCAATCTTGGAAGTTTACTAAGAGCAATATATCTATTTATTTATTTATTTACAGACAAAAAAAATATATTAAAAAATATATATATACAGATATGCAAGTATGAAGAGGTGAGGAAAAGAGTGAGAATCGGTTGGCTTTGAAGCAAACTTATTACTTTTTCTATACGATTCTGCCTATGGACTTATGGAGGATTGATTTGCAAGCCTGGAACCACATAATTTGCGGCCAATTTTTTATTTATTTATTTATTTATTTTATTCTCTCACTTGTTTAATTAATTGCTTTTATTGGTATATGGTTAGGTTAGTTTTATTTGTTGATATCTATTTGCTTGTTAGTTGTCACACTAATTAATTACTTATTTACTATATTTAATTTGACTTTAATTAATTTGAGATTAATTCAACTAATATTATCACTCTCTGTTAGTTTTTCTCCAACTCGTGTTTGTTTTTTTTATTTTTGTTGTTACCGTTATGTTCTACTACGTACATGAATAATTAACACTTGTTTGAATAGTTAAAATTGGCATATAGTAAAAGTTAATTTTAGGCATGTACACGAACTATATGATAATACCATGGTAAATTTATGCTCACTTCCCTGATCTTAAAGCAGAAAAAAATGTGAAATAGAGAATTAAATTAGTGAGTGAAACATGAAACTCTGATTCTTTTAATTAATTTCCTCTAATTTACAATTACTTCTTTTCTCACTTTTATTTTTTGTCCGCAAAATAATAATTTTTAAGTTTTCCTTAAAAACAATGTATTCTATACAAGAAAAATTCAAAATTAGCATCAAATATGGCATGATTCTAGTTACAATTATAAATTGAATTTGAGTCTTTTGAACACTTTTAATCGAATATTGATCATTAATCCAACTTCTTATATTTAGTTTTTATAATTTTTTAATAGAATGTGAAAGTATAATCAGCCGATATTATATACTATAATGTTATGAATTATATTAACTAATTAATAGAATTGTAATTAATCCAAGAGTTCATGTGGAGTTGACCCACATACACTTCACATTCAGATACTACACACTAACTTATTGGGAGGACAATGACCCAAAAATCACGCCGACTTTATATCATCCAATTATTTGTTCATTATCTTGTGGTTCACCAATCATTAGGGTTGGTATATATGGAATTAACGTTGTCACTAATTTTTAATTTCCCACACTTACTCACACCAATACTCTAATTTTTATCATATGTTTTTATTAAGATTTTGTGCATATATTACAGTTTAATTGAAATTATCAAAATTAAAAGTGTCTTAATATGAAATATCTTTTCAGAAGAAAAGTTTTGTTCTTTTATGAATCTGTTTAGTGTAAATTTGAATTAATTATAGCAGTGAGTTTATATGAAAATATAAATTACATTTTGACTTAAAAAGACAAAAACAACATGAATTTAATTTAAATTAAAAAATTCCTTATTCTCGGGAGGGAAAAGTGAATTTTTAAAAGGGAAAATGAAATCATGTCACATAATTAGAATAGTTGTGTTTTTCTCATAATTAACCAGTTTAAAGTTAATGGAAATCGAATGTATATTTGATATCGTTATGGAATCCTTTGAAAGCATGAGGTCACCTTTGTCATAGTTTTTTGTGATAATTAAGCATGGCTCATAATATATGGTAACAATTAATTAATTAATTATGAGAAAAATATTGATGCAATTTAGATATGTATAATAGTGTTTTTAGGACACAAAGTGGGGGAAAGTGATTCTATCTCCAAAGTAAAAAATGATTAGAACATATTGATTTCGCTTTTTGTGATATATTAATTTAACAAAGCCTGAATCTTAATCTGCCACATAGCAAGTGAAGTAATTAAAAATAATAATAATAATAATTAGTTGTTGGATTTGATTTAACTTTTTTTATTTTCTTTCCGTTCTTGAAAAGATTAGGTCAAACGGAGCTGCTTTAGTTATTACTTGTACAGTAGCCACCTCTCTTTTTATTATTTAACTTTCATTATGGGTTGTTAATCAATTAAATTATATTTGTATTATTTTTTTATTATTAATCAATTAATGATGTTGTTAATTAATTTAAGTTGCTTTGGTTATTAGTATTTAATTATGTGTACATAATTGCACAAGTAAACGCAATAACATGCAAAAATAAATAAAAAGAGAATAATATGTGAGTTGCATGCATGGAATGGAACATTCTTTTCTTTACTTCTTTTTCCTTTTTTTTTTTCCGTATGTGGAGTTGCTTGGAATTTTCATGCTATTTGACTCAAAATATAGATCAAGAAATAGAAAATCTTGGATGGTGGCCATACATTATAACAAATTAATAATGTTTTCCACTTCTTATAAGAAACAATCATAATCTAACTTCACATGTTCATTCATGATGAATGTAGTTAATAACACATAATAATGAAATTAATTATAAAATTGATAGTATATAATATGATCATTGAATAGGAAAAGAATATGTATTAAGCATAGGGAGATTCTTGGCGTAGGGAAATTATTGAGTCTTTATGAGAGGCACGTAAGGAGCAATATATATAGTTAGTGACCTAAAGTAAAGAATCAAATTCAAATTCATAATTTTTATTTTTTACTATTTTATTTTTTATGTATTTTGGTTGGTGAACTTAACATTATGTTTCCTTGTATCCCACATATATGAATTTTAAATAATAATAATAATAATAAATGTAATTTGTTCTTTGCGTCCTCCACTCCTTTTTGTTTCCTTTCAAGTACTCCTCTGCTACTACTTCTCCACTTCCTTGTCTTCAAATATACCATCTACAATTATATTAAATTATTTATTATTATTTTTTTGTTTTTTTATGAACTAAGAATGATTAAGAAGTGAAAGAATATATATGCCAGTGAACACAGAATTATATGTCACCCACTCTTCGTATTACATATTGCTTCGCATTATTGCATAAGCAAATGCCATGTTCTTGTGTCCATCAAAGACTTCCAAAAGTCAATAATTGAAGGAATTGCAAAATTAAAGGTATAAATCATACCCACTAAACTTCTATGGTCAATTTACTAGTTATAATTACAAATAAATAAGTTTTTTTAAAAAAAAAAAAAAAAACATAAAGACATTGAGTATTAATTTCGTAAATCAATAGACACTATGTATACACCGGCATATTAAATTTTAATATTTTTCTATTTTTTTATTTGTCATATTAAAATTGAAATCTTTTCACGACCTCCTACCTAGCTAGATCTAATCCTTACTCTAAAAAGTTTCAAATTATTTATTTATTTATTTATTTTTGGAAACTCAAAAGTTTGAATAATGATAAGATAGTACTATTGAACTATTGATTGTTGCTCTCCTTTTTCATGTTTGTTAGTAAAGTAACAACAAATGGGGTTGGCTAGCTTGGAGTGGGAGTCAATGCTGCACAAGCTCTTCAGTTTCTCCAGTTAATTTCTTTTTCTTTTTTTTTTTTTAACTTATCATGATTTCTTATTGCATTTTAATTATAAATATACAAATTAATTAGATTCGAATTTTGATTTTAATCAAATTAATCAAAAATTGAAAATCGATAGTTGATTATGTGAAAGGAAATTTTGAGGTAGAAAGTTTTGTTTTTATGAGTAGATTTAAGCAGGATGTCCCACACCTCTTATTGGTTTAATGGTTTTTAATGACTGTAGCCTAAAATAAATAAATAGAAAGTGAAGTGTAGCATTCACATGAATTCCATTTTTACTGCCTTCATCTGCCTTATAAATCTTACAATTTCCCTCAAATGCTGTTTTCTACAGAATTTTTACCTTTCTTTTTATTAATTTTGCAAAAAAAGAAAATTTAAAAACAAAAAATACCTCGTGTATTTTATGACAAAGGGAAGTTATGCTCAGTTATTCACATGAACCATATGAGACACCAATATATATATATATATATATATATATATATATATATATATATATATATATATATATATATATACTTCTTCAAATTTGCAAAATGTTGGCATATTCATTTATAAATCAAATTGATAATAAATTATCACATGAAAAAAGATTATGATTTTACTAAAAAAAAGGAATAAGTAGCTATAGGAAGGGAAAGAGTTATATCTGCTCTTCTTAATTAAATAATTTATTTATAATCTGTTATGATATTGAAAAAATTATAAGAATGGAAAAAAGCTATATATATATATTTACATATAATAAATCAACCAATTTAAACATCTTTTTAAATGATTCGGAAATTTAGATGTAACAATTTAGGGATTCGTAGCCCTTCCATCGTGTTGAGAAAATCCATTTAAACAAATATACAATCACACAAAAAGAGGAGAGAAAAAGAAATTGACATAAAAATTTAACGAGATTCGGTCAAAATGTCTACATTCTCGAACAAGAGTACTGATAGTTTTTCCACTTTGAATCGAGATGAACCTTATAACATATTTCCAAATTACAATTTTACATGACTCTTAAACGCATTTCAAAATCAAACGGACTAAAAAAAAACCCTAATATTGATTCTCATTTTTTTTATTTCTAGTTAAGATCGCATATCAAATTTTTTGAATTGAGTTGAGTTGCAATTCAGATTTACCAAAATTCGAGACACAGGTTAATTAACACATCATATAGGAGAAGATGTGAATGACTGAATGTAGGTGAGTAGAAATTTAATTAGAAAACTTCGGCATAGATATACTGAAATGGCCATGGACATAATGAAGCAGACCATTCGAGTATACCATAGTCCGAAGATTTTACTAAATTGCTATAAAAATAAATGCGGAAATCAAGTGGAAGAAGCCATTTTTTAACACAATCAAAAGCGTAGCTACACAAAAATATATAGACTTTGACAACGCCGTGTGAAAATCAGCTCAATTGTACGTTGGGTTAGTTAAGCCACACCACATACATTTGACTGCAAATTGTCACTTGATCTAATAGGCCTGCAATTTCTGTTATATGTCATGTACAAAAGCCCGGTATTGGGCCAGAAGTTGGGGTCAAATAGTGTGTCTATATATGAGTTCAAGATTACCGTAGATGGTTAGTGGGCCTTAACTGTGGACTAGGACAGAAGAATCGATCCGCAGTAGATTTATTAGCCATGAAAAGACAAATAACGAGTACGCAAGCTTGATGGGGAATCGTTCTCGAATGATTAAGTTAGAAATGGGAGAGGACTATCATGGCTGTATGAAAATAGAGAAAGAGTTAGAGAGAAATGGATGTTATTTGAATGTATTGAAATAAGTCGATCGACAATATACATAGGTTAGTGACATTATTGGCATTTAGGTAGAATTCTCGGTCTTAGTGACAAGCCTATCATCCAATCAACGAATATGATATGAACAGATAATTGATTCAGATATAACTTACTTCCATCAGACTGAAAAATCCTAAAAATTGGCCTTGATTTTTTTTTTAGCTATGAGTCCAATTAAAATAATTGAATTTTGTTCAAACTATTATAAGTAGCACTTAATTATTATTATACTAATATGAAGGATTGAGTGCAAAAACTTAGGTTGGAATTATATGATAATAAAAATTGAAGTCAATTTCAAGTGATAGAGAAATGTATGATAGGATCAAACATTGTTGCTTGCTTACTTAGGAGTAAAATGAAATGCTGTCTTTAGCGGAAAACTGGTCCAACGGCAGCCGCAACCCATTCATGGGGTTGGCTGGTCATGAAACTTGTATGGTTGTAATAGCAAGATGTCCCTTTCTTTAACTTTTTTTTTTATTTTTTTTAATTTATTTTCAATATTTCTTATCGTATCGTTTAAAATAATATATTTTAAAAAAATTTAATATCGTAGCTGTTGAAATCTCCTTTTCATGCTAATAACTTGATGATTCCAAATCTAATTATCCTTTTGGACTCTTGTCCATGAAGAATCCATAGATATACTTATGTTTTCTTTAGATTTAGCCCCTTATGACTTGTGGTGATTGGCCAGGCAATTTGTAAGCTGCCTTTATTTTTTATTTCCTTCTTAATTTTGAATTTTTATTATATAACCAAAAAATGTTAAATAAAATAGTCGAAATTGTTTGATTGATTATCTAATTACAAAAAAAGTGGATTAAACATGCAAATTGTCTTTTTAGAGATTTATCAGCGACAAAATTGATGTCAATATACTCAAGTTATAGTTTCTATTTAATTTTTCTGATAAAAAAGAAAATTATAAATTTTGAACGATGAACCGATGCACTTTAAATCATATTTTTAAACTTTATTTGAATGGATGGTTTTAATAATTATTTTAATAAAAAAAAATTGGATTTAATTGTTATTTAATTGAAGTTAAAATTAAATTTTTGTGCTAATTAAATTTAATAATTAATTATATAAAAAAAAAGTTAATTTTCTAATTTTCACATGCTTCCAACAAGGACTAATGGATGGAGCCAGCTTCGGACTTTTTTTGTTTTTATTATTATTTTCTTTTTCAGGATATGCGTAAATACGGGCCCTCAATTCTCTTGCGACAGTTCAAGAATTAGTCGGCCCACTAAAAATTAAGATAAATAGTTTTTTATAAAGGGAAATTCATTTTTTTTTTTAAGCCAAACAACGATTCAATATATAAAAAGCAAACAGAGTCGGACGCGCAATCAAAATAATAAAAAGTTAGCATACCTATGAGAAGCTCTCGTTAAAAGCTGAGTTCCCATCATAGGCGGAGACAGGGGTACTTTGAGGGGCTGAAGTCCCCCTCCCCCGACCAATAATAAAAATCTACCTAACATATATTTTAGAATAAAAAAAAATCTAATCCCATTCTTTCACATACCTCTATTACACTAAACTAATATATTTACAAAAAAATTTAATCAATTTATTTTCTTTACTTTTATTTATCTGTCAATTGAATATTTACTCAATTAATTATTTTTTTATGTTTCTTCACTTAAAAACTGCAATTCACAGCAAAATTGAGTATATAAAAACCGCAATTCGCAATAAAATGGAGATGATTTTTTTATTGATATTTTTATTCTATTTGTCGAAAAGGCTTGACTAGAAAAATATATATAAATCTAGTTATTGAAAATTTTTATTGTATAAAAACTTATTGTATACGGTTAAAATAAAAATTTCTATATATTTTATTAGTATAGTCTAGTTTTTAATGAGAATTTTTTTTATAATTATTCTAAGCTGCTCTCATGGACTATTCCTGGCTCCGTCCTTGGTTCCTATATTCATTTGCTTTTTTATCCGATGCAATGGAATATCAAGCCTAAAAGTAGTAGTATTGAAAAATGAATTTGATGAATTACAATTAAACTTTATCTAAAATAAAAAATAAATTTAAATTACATACCATCTCATAAAATATATTATTTAAATTGAAATTAAGTCTCAACATCGAAACCACCACTTTTAGAATACATGTGAATGTCAAGTGAAGATTATTTGAAGCCTGAGAGTTTGCCTTCCTAATTGTCATAGCTCCGATTAAAGCTAAATTCAAACATCATGGAAAATAACCTGATATAGTATGCTTGAAAAAACCCTCATCATTTTATAAGATAACACTGAAACCAAATAAATATAAAAATGCCATAAAAAGAGAAGTGGGTACATGAAAAGATTCATAAATCTAATTTGGATAAAAGAAATTCAATGAATAATATATCATATTTCTATTCTTAGTTAGTATAAACATTAACAATGTTATGCTATCATTGATTATGCACTGAAATTTAAAATTAATACAAAAGAATGTTTTGCAAATGAATTGGATAACTATAACTCCAAATTAATTTTGGTGTAAACTAACAATTAAGGGCTCAAATTTGGCTAAGGATTTTTGAACAACTATTTTGATTTTTGAGAGAGCAAATGAACCATTTTTTTAAAGCTATTTATTCAAAAAAAAAGGGGTAGACAATTATACAGTAATATTAGCAGAATGGACCTATATTTCATGTGGTAGGCCACCACCACTACTAAAAGTGGGAATATGTACAGCTGTCAATTGCTGGTTTGATAGTTATGATGCATTACCCAAGCCCCATCTCCAGCCTGGCATGGTAACACGCTCCCTGCTTTTCTTCACCCCACCACTACCTTCTCCTACTTAAATATTGCTCACGTGCCTATTCTCCGTTTCCACAATTTTTATTTTCAAATTCAGGAAATTATAAATTATAAATTGTATCATTTTGTGTTTTCGTTAAGAGACGAGAGTCCGCGCCTGAGCAGCCCGAGCGGTCAGCACCCGATCGGCAGCGCCCGAAAATCTCTTTCGGGAGGAGGAATAATGATATCAATGCTATCCTCATATCCCACATCGGCTGGAAATTAGCTGGAAATGGATCTTATAAGGCAATTGACACCTTCTTCCTACATACGCGTTTTGGGGCAAAACCCTAGAAGCAAAACCGTGAGGGCTCCGGCTCAAAACGGACAATATATACAGTGCTCGATACTCCCGATAAAATTAGAAATGGCTTTATCAGTTACGATTCGAATACGGGGTATATGTAGCAAATATGATTATTTTAATTAGTTTGAAAATTATATGTGACCTCCAATTTATTTAAAAAAAAAACACTATTTGTTGGTCACGAGCAATTTTCAAATAAATATTTATATATTAAAGAAATTTTGATTTTTTAAAGATGAAAAATATAGCAGTTATAAATTATAACGGTCATAGTGTAAGTACGACATGCTATCGTCACACAAAATGTATTGCTTGAATAATTAATGTAGATAAAGATGGGGTAATTAATCAGTTAATTAAATCCTTAGGCCAAAAACATTTTCCAGTTATTTCTAATTAAAATCATGATGAACAAGTGAAAATTGAAAAACCATTATAGATATGATGGAAATTTTTGGAATTATTTCCATAATTAAAAATGATATCCATATACAAGTTTCTGGACGAATTGAATAACAGCTTTCCAGTTAGTCCCAGCTAACATTCTCTTTATGGCAATTCCCTCGTTTTGGGGTCTCTTCACCGTTTGCCTTTGACAAGTTTTATTCATTGCATGCAATGCATCCTTGATTTGACAATTTGGTAATTAATCATTTCAATTCATGTTATATTGTTTCCTAGAAAAAAAAAAATCATGATACTCCTTTTGTTATAGTATTTATTTTCTTGAAAATGTTGTATATAAAGTTAATTTAATAATTAGTTTATATTAGTTTTATTAATTTAATAATATAAATTAATCGAGTAAATAAATTTTGGATTTATTTGGCATATTTAACCTTTTTTTTTTCATTTATTCTTATTCAACTATTAATTTCAGTGATATAATATGCATACATTTTCTAGATACACGCGTATTTATATATGTGCATTTTTGGGCAATGCCATACACATGATTTAATTGCTACTATATTTTCATTCGATAATAATGTTAGTCTTTATTTCTATATATATAGTTGATAAAAGATTGACACATGAACATAAAATTTTTAAAAAATTAATTGCAAATGTTATTTTTTTAAAGAAATAGCGAATGATTAGTAGATGAAAAATGTGAATCAAATATATAAAAATTTATAGTTAAAAGATGAGTTAGTGGCCAACACAACAACCATAATCATATGAAAGGATACAATGTACATTAACTTATCTTTTGGCAAATATAACTAAAAGGACCCTTTATTTTATTTTATGTATTTTGAATTTGATAATAGGAACCACCAATTATACAAAAATTTCAATTTTTAATAAAAGTTTGTGCCTTTTTTGTCGGAGCCTGCTTGATATGAAAAGGGATAAATTTAGAAGGGCCCCAATCAAATATTCAATTAAAAACAGTTGTCATCACATAAAATATTTAATTAAACAAAGTTTGCGACCTTACCTATAACGAGGGGACCTTTTCAAAAATAATTACAATAAAGCCAAAATATTACCGACCACATTATTATTCTCATCCATTAGTTTAAAATATCATCATTGACACGTACTAGAGAATATTGCCATTAATTATCCCACACTAATAATTATTAAAAAAAAAAAAATTAGTAGGAGACCTTAGTTACATTATATTTTTCACTTTTTTTTTAATAATTAATTGAAATTATGATTCGAATAATTTGACAGTGTTCAGAGGCGGTAAATTTTATATTCCCTGTGTATTTTTGCTAAATGGATTTTTGAAATGATAGAAAATTAGGAATTACTCGTGTGCTTCTTATTATTATTTTTTTTCATTTATATTTAACTCGAATTTTTAAAATTTTTTAGAATTAGTTAATTTAAAATCGGTTACTGTCGAAATAAAAATTAAAAAAAAAATCAATTAATTTATACAAAATAAAAAATTAAATCTAAAATTAGATTTAACAAAATTTGCACTTTCTCACCAGTCCAGTGCTCGGATGAACGGCCAGTGGAAGCACTGTGTGCTTTTCTAATTGGATTTGAAGACAAAAACAGAGCCTGAGCGTTCACTTGTCTTTTCATGGACAGGATGAAGAAAATATGAAGTTTGAATCCTAAAAAGATTACTTTGTTGTCATTTTCCAATAATTCCGTGGCCCATCTTGACGAAATTTTATTTAAAAAATAGAAAATCAATTTTATTTACATAGACTTCCATTTCCTGTGGGAAATAATTAGGCTTATGAAGAATTGGAGAGTGATTTTCGTTGTCAAAATTAGTAATTTTGAATTTCTATTCACATGACCAAATCTCTATTTCCTCCTCCCCACTTCAATTCTTTCAATAATAAAGGGTTAATTGGTAGGAAAAATAAGTAACTTTAAATTAATTAAAAAATGGATAATTGGTGGCCATTATTTTATTTTTGCCCTCATTGAGTTAGCTCAATTTGAATCTATTTAAATTTTAAAGCACTTCATTTTTCATAAATTTTCCCCCAACAATTCATTTATTATTACGAGCTTTTGTTTCTCCCGTATCTGCACTTATTATGGTCCTACTAATAATGATATTCTTTATATTTTATTGTCATGTATTTCTGTAAGAGCACATAAATAATATACTCATGTACTTCCTTGCACAAAATTTTATCATCATTTATTTCGGTTGCTTCAAATCTCAATTAATGTTTATCCGCTAATTCATCCAAGGTTCCGTTGGTCCAAAAATGAAGTCCAAGCATATCATATATTATAAAGATAAAAAAACAAAAAAAAATACACGTATCACGTTCCAATATTTATACTTTATATGATAGGATAATATTCATTTAATCCCAGATAAGTGCTTTTCTATTTCAAATCCTAATAAGTCATAACACAACTAGCTCAATAAATTCCATCTTATAAATTTTGGTTAACGGAGCTAATTAAATTAACACAAAATAATAGAAGTTACAAATAATTATAATATGAATATCCCATAATTAGTTGTTAATCTATAGCTTACAAGGCACGAGTTTTTTATATATATATATATATATCTTCTTTCTATTTTTTTTTTTCAATTTTCTCCATTAATTTTTTATTTAAAGAAAATTGCTTGACTCTCGTAATGTTATCAAAATCTAACTTTTTTTTAAAAAAATATCCAGTATCGGATCAAAATTTTTTCGGATATGTTATTAAATTCTATCAAAAAGGAAATGATAATTGAGCGTAATAAAAAAAATATTCTTAATTTGAATTACAGATAATTATTTAAAGAATTTCATAAATAAATTAAAGGTATAGGATCTATATACATGGTAGGGGTGAGCATGGTCGGTTAACCGGTCCATTAGCCCCAGTCCATTAACCAGTCCATTAATATCGGTTTTTTGAAATTACAGTCCATTAACCAGTCCATTACCATCGGTTAACCAGTCCATCGGTTTCGGATTTTCGGTTCGGTTACCCAATATTTTTCGGTTAACCATTATAATTATAAATATATTCATAAATAAAATTAAAATGTTCAATATACTTAAAAATTAAAATTTTTTCACTATAATATAACATTATTGTTGTTAAAATAAAAATATTTGGTGGATATAAGCAAATTTGTTTTAAAAAATTAATATTTAATAAGTAAATATATTAATCGGTGTATAATCACTTTTAATTAGATAAATTGTTATACTTACTAATAGCCAATTAAAAAAACTTAAAAACTTTAAAATAATTAGTATAATGAAAAAAAAATACATTATCACCTTTAATTAGGATAAATTGTTATAAATTATTAAAAAATTAATAAATTAACTAAAAATTCGGTTTCGGTTCGGTTAACCGGTCACATGAGTCAAAAACCATTAACCAGTCCATTAATATCGGTTTTTTCAAAACACTAACCATTAACCAGTCCATTACAATCGGTTAACCAGTCCATCGGTTCGGTTTCGGATTTTTTTTTCGGTTAACCAAGTCCATCGGTTTTTTTGCTCACCCCTAATACATGGCATAGTGATCATTAGTTGCCAAAACAACCATTGTTCTTATCCTATCTATGGATGACATTACCATAAATATTACAAATAAAATTAACAAATAATTAAATTTCCAAAACTCATCGATCTTTCGAGACTCAATACAGGGCAGACAAAGAAATCCACTTCAGCCACACGTTACGTGTCTCCTATTATTTATCCCCACGTGTCGATCATAGAACCCGCAATTGCCTAATCGCCTGTCTCTCTCTCTACTGTGGTGACTGGTAAATGGGCTAAGACATAATTTTTCAAAATTTTTAAAAATAGCTAGTAAGCATTTTACACTCTGTCCGCCAATCAACTTTTAAAATATTAATTTTCAGTTACAAAAATTTCACCGGTAACCGGCTAGTTCCGGTTCACCAGGACCACTGGTTCGATATAAGTTGAGAAGTGGAGACCAGTACTTGCACAGACCACTCTCTAGCTACACCAGTGTAAGAGAGAAACTTATCGTTTGATCTCCGCTGTTTAATTTTGATCGGACGACTCAAAGATGCCGATCAGAAATATCGCTATCGGTCAGCCACAGGAGGCAACTCACCCTGACGCCTTAAGAGCGGCGCTGGCTGAGTTCATCTCCACTCTTATTTTCGTCTTCGCCGGCGAAGGTTCCGGAATGGCCTTCAATAAACTCACAGATAACGGTGCAACCACCCCCGCCGGTCTCGTTGCAGCTTCCATCGCCCACGCTTTCGCGCTATTTGTTGCAGTCGCCGTCAGCGCTAACATCTCCGGTGGTCATGTCAACCCCGCCGTCACTTTCGGCGCTTTCGTCGGTGGTAACATCTCTCTACTCCGTGGTATCCTCTACTGGATCGCTCAGCTCCTCGGCTCCACAGTCGCTTGCCTTCTTCTCAAGTTCAGCACCGGCGGCTTGGTAATTAACTAATTATTGATTAATCTTATCCAACCATAATTAATTTGAGTAATTACCGCGATACTGAGTTTTGATTTGGTGTTGCGCAGTCCACCTCCGCTTTCGCTCTCTCCTCCGGCGTCGGAGTATGGAACGCCTTCGTGTTCGAGATCGTGATGACATTTGGACTTGTGTACACCGTATACGCCACCGCCGTTGATCCGAAGAAGGGCAGTTTGGGAGTTATTGCACCGATTGCAATCGGTTTTATTGTAGGAGCAAATATTTTGGCGGGAGGTGCATTTGATGGAGGATCAATGAACCCTGCGGTGTCGTTTGGACCAGCTTTGGTGAGCTGGAGCTGGAAGAACCACTGGGTGTACTGGGCTGGGCCTCTGATTGGTGGTGGGCTTGCTGGGCTTGTTTATGAATTCTTTTTCATTGGCCTCAACACCCACGAGCAACTCCCCACCACTGACTACTAAAGCTAGTGCGGTGGCCGGCGGTTGTGCATGGATGATTTGGCGGTGGTTGTGATGGTGGCCCGGCTTTTTATTTTATTTTTTTCTGGTGTATTTATTTGTATCTCAAAATCTGAGGGTCTTTATTTTATCCTTTGTTTAAATTTGTAATCCTTAATCTTTTTGCATCATCATCATCATCCAAGGGTGTGATCTGTGTAGTTCCATCATTTCATTTCCTTTCCAAGTCTTTTTTTTTTTTTTAAAATTCCAATTTCACTCATTGATCTTGATTTGGTAACTAACCCTTTGTTTGGATGGAGGTGGGTTGTATTTCCGTTAATGAGTAAAAATGAAGGGAAAATAAAGTAATGAAAATTTTATTTCCTTTTCATTATTTGGTTAATCTAAAAATATTCAGAGTAAATTTTATTTTTTTGTTTTTTTTTTTTTTCATTTGCCATTTTCACCTTCTTCTCCCTCACCTCGGCTCTCGCTCACCGCTGTCGACCTTTTTCTCCCTAACCTGTGCTCCCGTTCATTGCCGTCGACTCTTTGTTGCTTCGCTCTCTTTCTGTTTTTTTTCGGTCTACTTTATCTGAAATTTTATTTTTACCGTTGCTAGCTGTGCACCAGTCTCTTTTCTTTTTTTTACTGTATTTTCTATGCTTTCTTTTTAAATCGGGAGAAAATATTTTGGAGAATTGAAAGAAAATTGGAAAAATTAATTTTCGTTCATTTACTTTCACTTACTCTATAATTTTGCAAACCAAATAAAGGAAGCAAATTGAATTTCATTTACGTTTTTTTCACTAACTCTCAATTTTCACGGATCCAAACAAATGGTAAAAGAAAAGAAATAGAAAAAAGGACAACCAATGGTGAGAGAAATCATTAAGCCGGCAGTACTTGATTGAAAGTGTTTTTTTTAGGAGATATTTTAATAAAATTGAATTAGATTTTAAATTCAATTTTTTTACTCTTATTGAATTTGATAATTTATATTCATTATGCTTACCTTTGGTGAAAATTTAATTGAAATTGCTTTTCAACCTTAATAATTGTTGTAAAATTCATATTTTCTTTTTTATTTAGGCAGTGATGAATTAATTGAATTGGAGTAGATTGGGCATTAAAGTAGAAAAACTTTAAATAATGTAGAAAAAGAGACTCACCAATAATGGTGTCATAGGCTCACAAGTTGGTTGCCAAACTCTGATTGAATGATCTCCTTATAGCTTGAAGTTTCTAGCTATATACTTTGTACTGTTTTTCTAGGCTCTGGATTGATGATTGTACATCTTTGACATTATTCATTTGCTTTAATCTACTTTACGATTTTACACGTACATCAATCTGCTACTATCAAGTTTAATCCAGAACAGAACATTATGCTGTATGTTAAAATTTCAGTATTTTTTTCTAGTGTTGAAATTTAAAACATCAAATCAAATCATTCCATTCTTAGTATAATTAATTAATACTATTAATCAGTTCAAACCAAATTGACTATTATAAAAATAAAATTGTTTCAACATTAATTTGTTGAAACTTTATTTAAGAAAATAAGTATTGAATCCCTTGAATCGCATATATGGTTGTTAAGATTCAAATCCTAAGGTACCAAATTATAACAAGAAAAGAAGTTGGAAAAGTAGAAGTCAGAAATCCCAGTAGCTCCTATACACATCATACCATATTTTGAGGTAAAAAACAAAATGAGCAATGTGTTTTGATAATATTACTAATAACATAGAGAGCGAGAGGAAGAAGAAAGGTAATAAATAATTTACCAAACCCAGAAGTATAGCCTAGAGATTCCTTGCTTTTTCTGCCTTCTATTCTCAATAATGAAAATCAAAAGAACAGAGCACGTGAAGCTGAAGCTTTTGTGTCCAATTTCAACTCTTTTTTTAGCCAAATGGACCCATTTCTCCTTTCTCAATTATCACTCTTTCTCTTTTTTTTCTTGCCCTTTACTCCCTACTTTTTTTTTTTTTTTGGCATAGATTTAGAGAAACGTACATTTCCTTCATGATCTTCAATTATTTGTTGCTATTATCATTTTTATATGTGGTCCATAAATCATAATTGATAACACAGCAAATATCATTTAATCTGAGACCCATTCAGCCGGCCCATTCAACTGGCAAGGTCCAAGACCTAACCACCAAGAGTAGCAGACACGAGCTCCTAAGCAGCGCACACGCCCGATCGGCTGATGTGACCGTCAGTCCCATCAGCCGCCTGACACAAAACAGCGCCCATGCCTACCACCTGCTCCCTTTCATGTCGCCGAATACCTACTCTGACAGCCAATAATCACTCTTCAGGCACTCAAGTGCCCCTCAATCATCTCATATAAATAGCTCAGCCAACGATGGTACCAGGTATTGAATCCCCAACATTATATCTCCAAAAGCATTTTCTCTTTCTAAGCTATTAACTTAAGTTTCGGAGTGCTCACGCCTGGTCCGACCGGACATTTCTTATTGCAGGGTTTTCTCATCCGATCGGCTCGCCTTCTCTTTTTCAGATAAAAATATCTCAGACTTTATCAATAATCAACTTTGCCCACCGTCTTCTTCAATTTTTTTTTTTAATTATTGTATTTATTTAAGAGTTAATATCATTCAGTACTACTATTAGCTTTGCGGTTTGATAGAGAAATCATATTTTTAACTAATTAAAACTGTTGAATTCAATAAATATAATTATTGCGCAAGAATTTTAATTTGAACTTCTTTATTAAATTATATTTTAAATGATAATACTAATTTATGTATAAAAGAAAAAAAGGAAAAAAGTAAAAGAAGGGGCGTAGGTTTTCTCTCATACACCAAATGTAAATAGCAAAGATCTGTGGTTGTTATCACATCTAAAGCCACAAATATGAATTTGGTGGCAAGTGTTAGCAATTGAAAGCCTAGAAGGAAACTATCCTTGTGTATCACGTGCTTCTCTTCATACATCATATTCCTACCAAGCAAACATTGTCCTATTGTCGCCCCAATAATAATCCAATTCCAATTCTCCAAAACAGTCTTTTTCATTAAGGCCTAAAACATATCTGGACACATTGGATCTAATTTTATAATTCATTTTATATTTATATTTATTAATTTTATAAATAAAAAAATATAAATTTATATTATTTTTAAGAAATCGAAGCACGTGATATTTAATTGCACCGATATGACATTTAAATTATTATGATGATCATATGTGCCTCGTAATGAAAATGGCACATGGTAAATTGTTTTTTTTTTTATTAATTTTGATAATTTTTTATTGGTTTTTATATTATGTAATGTCACATTAGTACGGTTTAGTGTCACATACTCCATTTTTTTTAAAGGCTGTATAAATTTGTATTTATTATCTACAAACTTTATAAAAACATGCGCTTACTAAAATATTGTTAAAATTTAATTAATTTATAGACAAACATAAATTTGAAATTTGAGGTGTAATATTAATTGTCATCTTTTATGAATCTCAACTTTTATATTTTTTGGCAAAATAAAAATAAGTAACTTACTTTATATATAATAATAATTTTTAACTAGTTATATATATTTGTATCTTATTCTCTATTTGAATGAAATGTTAAAATAGATTAAAATTTAAAATACGTGAATCTCATAATATTTAAGACTTTTTTTTTTTGAAAGATAATATTTAAGACTTAAAACTTTGGAAATGTGTCAATTTAAGTACCAAAAAAAGAAAACAAAAAAGAAATTAATTGCACCGACCACAGAGAGAAAAAAAAGAAATACGATAATGATTTAAAATCTCATCAGTTTATCCATTTGATTACTTTAATCTGCAAGACAAAGGCAATATTTAATCAACATGACATTTTGGATTTTTGTAAAATAATTTAGTTATATTACTTATATTATAATTAATTTTGAATTTTATTAATTAATCGCATTTTCAAAAGGGTGATGTCAGTTTTATCTATTTTTTTTATTATTATCCAAACTTCAAAATCATATTATATATAAAGGGGAATTTGGTATCAGGTTCCGTTACAGAGGAAAGCCAATGAGAATATGAAACGTGGAATAATGCTATTCATTGAATCCTGCATTAAAGGTCTCTAAGGAGAGGAGGATCAGAAAGTGGATTTTGGGGCCCACAATTGACCCATAGATCGAGTTGGGCGGTGGCCCTACAAATCCGTTTTTGGTTTCATATTTGTATTTTGGTGTCAATATAAATACTGTGATAAGATTGGTGTGCAGATATGTATTCAGTATGCATAATTTTGAACCGTTGGATAAAAATTAAAATTTTAATTTAATGGTCGAAAATTGCGTGAACTGAAGAACAGGCGCTACTAGAGGAACACATTTATGATTCAGTATTTAGTAAGCTCTATTTAAATAAAAAATAAAAAATAAAAAATAAAAAATAAAAAATAAAAAGAACTATTGAAGAACTGAGGTTAAAAAAATGAATCAAATTGACGGCTCAAGATCTTTGTAGAAAAATGAAAATTCATTGAGAGAATTAAATGATTAATTTTGAAAAATTGAAGGACCACGGTGTGCAATTTTCTTTTCTTAAAATTGGGCCAAACCTGGAGAATCGAAGAAGAAGTATCCATATTAATCAACGAGCGCTACTTCAAAAAAAGAGAAAAAAACAATGCGTATTGGGCTGAGGCCTCAGCCCACGTAGTGATGGATAGGTTGATTTTAAACTGAAATTTTTGAAAAATAATATTAAATCAATGATTTTTTTTTTTTTTTTAATTATGTTCATGAATTTTTCATGGAAGCCAATGCCGTATTAACTCATAAGATTAGTAACCAACTACACACTATTTTTTTTTATTATTAATTTGATTCAAAAATATTCATTGTTTGATAATCGGTTAGTTAATTCTGTACCATTAATGCACAAACAATGGACAGTCATAATATGACATGTCATTATTTAAGTAATGAGTCAAAAATAAAAATACCTGTAATTGAAAATATAGGTGCCAAATGGATCAGATCGAATCGGATCGATTTAAATTGCACTACAAGAAATTTGAGAAATAGAGACGGAATTCCGTCTCTAATTCTCTAATTAAAAATAGAAACAAAAATTTTCCGTCTCTATTTCGTCGGTGTCTAAAAAATAGAGACGGAATTGAGTTTCCGTCTCTAAAAATAGAGACGGAAACGTGCGTTCCGTCTCTATTTTTAGAGACGGAAGGGGTGTTTCGGTCTCTAAAAATAGAGACGGAAAGCAAGTTTCCATCTCTATTTTTAGAGACGGAAACTCAATTCCGTCTCTATTTTTTTGGAATTTTTTTAATATATTAAAATGAATAATATTAAATTTAAATTTTCCTTAATTTTACATAATGAATTTTCGTCTCTACTTTATTGGTATTTATTTTTAATATATTAAAAATAAATAATATTAAATTTAAATTATTCTTAATTTTATATAATGAAAAAAATTAAATAAATAATAAATAAATATGAAAATATTGTATTATATAATGTATTAATATATAAAAAGTGTAGTGAGATTACAAATAAAAAAAGACAATCATTCTAAAAATAATAACTAAGATGGAGGAGAATGCGGACGATCAGCAGACGGTGCTTGCGGGTCAGCAGGTAATCTACGGCTAATGAAATCCTCCAACTTATTGATACGGTCCATTAGTACGCCGACCGTACCGCGTAACTCAATGAGCTCATTGGTAGTTGAATTTAGCGTACATGAATTTGTCTAGCACGATCGCTGGCGAATGTCACACCGTCATGATTCCTCGTATGAGTGTGTAAAAAGAAAATGAATATTAAGTTTTGAAATTAGCGTACATGAATTTGTCTAGCACGATCGCTGGCGAATGTCACACCGTCATGATTCCTCGTATGAGTGTGTAAAAATAACTCATGAGGATAAGGTCGCCGGCCCATAGAAGACTCCTAATAACAAGAATACATGTAGCTATGTATTGTTATTTTAACGCCAACGTAATAGGAATATGAGTTCCAACACTAACAGTTGTCCATAATTTAAAAAAATTTCGGCAGAATTTTTCCTATATATTTAACAAACCTCCTATTCAAACATCAAGAAAATACATTTATATTTACATTATCACCCATAAAAATCCATATCAAACTCTTTTCACAATTTATTGCCCATCCTCCTTCATTCAATCAAACGTTATGATTATTGTCAAGAGTTGTAACTGTTCTGGTGAATAAATTGTTCATGCAGTAACAAGCTAATGCAATATGGACTAAATAGTATCATTTAAGAAGATAGACATGTGAGTACTTACAAGTTTGTCAGCATGCTCTTGATGGGACAATGTTCCTCCATTGTGTATAGAAACACTAACCCCTTCTGGTCCTCCCAACCTATTAGTGGAATTCCGATCGGCGATAGTGACGGCTTCGGCTGATGACCAGTACAGCATTCAGTTAGCCCAAATGTCTTCACTTATATACTTTGGTCGTGCACCTTTTGCGTGCAGTTTATTAAGAAAATCCTTGTAACGAACACGGGCCCGTTTCTCCCAAACCAAATTGACAAAATACACAACTCAAAATACGTTACAATTCAATGTACATACACAAATTGGACATAACTATAGATTCAAATAACACTAAATACCACATTCAAATGATATAAAAAAAAATACGCACAATTAATGAAAAAAGACTAAAATAATTACACACCCAAATATATCACAATATATTCAAATAATACAACATAGTAAAACATATTAGAACAAATTAAAATACAAATTAATTAACTATTAATCTGTATTAACCAACATATTAAACTAAATTAAACTAATTAATTAACATATTAAACTACAATAAAGTATTAAACAACATATTAAACTACATTAGCTATTATGAATTAATTGGAACAAATTACATTGAAAAATAACCATTACAAATTAATTAACATAAATTAAAACAAATAACATTACAAAATATAAATTAAATAGAATAATAAAAATAACATCAAAATATTAACCAATAAAATAAATTAACACATAAATATTATATAATACATAAATAAAATAACACAAAAACAAAATTGCAGAAAAAAATACCTCTAGTTGCAGATCTGGCTGCCGACGGGCAGGAGGGGGAGCAGCGGCGTCGGCGAGGGGGAGGAAGCCGGATTGCGCGTCGGCGGGGAGGAAGGGGAGCACTGGCGTCGGTGGTGGGGAAGAGAGGCAGACGTGACGGGGAAGAAAGGGAGGGGGAAAGAAAGGGAAAAGGGAAGAAGGACGGCGGGGACGGGGGCGCCGCGCGGTGGCGGGGGAGGAATTTCACGTCAGATGGCGGTGGGGAGAGGGGCGGCGCAGATTTTGCCGGCGAGGGGAGGGAAGGGGAGAAAGGAGAAAAAGAAAAAGGAGAGAAGAAAAAGAAGGAGAGAGAAAAGAAGGGAATTAGTCAAAAATTTCTTGAAAAATAGAGACGAAATTTGAATTTCCGTCTCTATTTAGAGACGGAACATAAATACCGTCGCTATTTAGAGACGAAAAATAAATTCCGTCTCTATTTAGATTTTTCGTCTCTGAAGATTTTTCGTCTCTGATTTTAGAGACGAAAAATCTTTTCCGTCTTTATTTAGAGACGGAATCAGCATTCCATCTCTAAATAGAGACGGAATAAATTTTCCGTCTCTAATTTTAGAGACGAAAAAATATTTCCGTCTCTAAGATTTGAGACGAAAAATTTATTCTGTTTCTATTTTCGGTTTCAAAATGTGGCGGAACATAGCGCGCCACTTTTAGAGACGGAAATTTTTTCGTTTCTATATAGAGACGGAAAAAATTTTTCGTCTCTAAATAGAGGCGAAAACTGTTTTCCGTCTCTATTTAGAGACGAAAAAATTTCCGTCTCTATTTTCCATCTCTATTTCGCAATTTTCTTGTAGTGTTGAAACATGATGGGTCCGATCATAAATATATCAAAATTTTATAGATTATAAATGAATTAGATCAAGTCGGATTGGGCATGACCCAAACCTGTCAAACTTTATGACATAATTTTTTTAATTTTTTTAACTTTTTCAGTACAAATAGAAAATTATGCATGTATAAACTATTTTTTTTAATATTTACATCATATAAAAATTTATAAAAATATAAACAAATCGGATTGGGTCATGACTCAAATGGATCGAGTTGGATCAATTGACACGTCAAATGGATTAGGTCATAAACGGGTCGCTAGTGGGTGGATTTGAATTTGGTAAAAAAAAAAAGGATCATATGGGTCGAATACCGGAATTAAATTTTGATAAATCTACTTATAAGACATAATCGGAGCTTTTTATTAATAAGATTTTTTTTTTAAATAATTGGATTTTTGGAGTGTTTTGGAAAGTATTTGTGGAATTTGAGTGTTTTTGCAACAAGTACATTAAGGCTACAATTGGAACAAATGAATTTAAATTGTAAAATTAATTTACAAATTAATTTCATATGAAATTCATTTGTAAATGAACTCCTATGTTTGGAATAAAATTACTAAAATATAAAATTAAAAATAAATTGTTTACTTTTATGCTTGAAATAAATGAATAAAAAAATTTATTTCTATTTTATTTATTAAAATATTTTCAATGCCAATTTTGATGCATTTTTTACAATAAAAAAAAATAACAATCATTAATCATCATTTTAAAATTTTTAATAAATACTGAATCAATGATAACATATATTTTTTTTTAAAAAAAAGTTATATATATATTAACATTCAGTGCAGAATAGCGGTATGAGATGGAGAAGAATAGTGGTGAGAAAGAAAGAAAAACAGATTACGTTAACTGTATAACAATAATTTATTTTTAACAAATGATTAAGAGGGTATTATAGTTCTTTTAAATTTAATCCTTAAAAATATGGAATTCATTTGCAAATTCTAACTATTTTGGTAGAATTTAGTGAAAGCATGATAAATTCCGTAAAATTGAATTTTATGAATTCAATTTCTATTTTTTTTGCATTCCAAGTATAAAAATAGGAATTACAAATGAATTCCATAGAATTTTATGCAATTCATTTGTTTCAAGCGGAGCTTAAAAATATATATATATATATAATTGGCAATTACCCAATTTACAAATTCAAATCATCAAGTCGCTCACAGAAATGCAATATGATCCTATTCATTTAATGTAATCTAATCTTATCCGAAACTTTCAAATTTATTATTATATTTTGCTTAAAACTCAAACCTCTAGTTGGAAGCTGTATTAAAAATTTAATGTAATTAATTTCTAGGTAAGATGATATGATATCATAAACTCTAACAAACAACATATATATAAAAAGGAGACTTATTGAAATATACCTTAATTTTGAAGATAAGCAAAAGAGAGTTATTAATATTTTTTATAGGCAATCTTTTAAAAGCAAAGATACATACACCATATAAATATGTATATATTTGTATGCTGAATTAATATTCAGGTATAGAACTAAGAGAAAGAGAGATAGAAATGAATTAAGAATGGAGAAAAGCAAAGTGCTAATAATAGGGGCAACTGGGTACTTAGGAAAGAGATTGGTGAAGGCAAGTCTAGCATTAGGGCATGAAACATACATACTTCAAAGGGCAGAAATTGGTGTTGATATTGAAAAAGTGCAAAAATTATTATATTTCAAGAAGAAAGGAGCTCATCTTGTTCAAGCTTCTTTTAGTGATCAGCAAAGCCTTGTGGATGCTGTTAAATTAGTTGATGTTGTTATTTCTGCAATCTCTGGTGTTCACATTAGATCCCACCAAATTCTTCTTCAACTTAAGCTTGTTCATGCTATTAAAGAGGCTGGTAATGTTAAGGTAAGATAGTATACAATAAATTGATACATTATCTAATCATTTATTAAATATTTAGATAATCGTATAATGGCATAAGGGATGGACGGATGATGAAAGAAGATAGAAAAATAAATTTATAACATATATGAAATAAAAAAAAATTTGGAGAGCCAAATTACTAACATAAAATGTACAAATTACAGAGATTTTTGCCGTCAGAATTTGGAACAGATCCAGCTAGAATGGAGAAAGCAATGGAACCGGGAAGAGTAACATTTGATGATAAAATGGTAATAAGAAAAGCAATAGAAGAAGCTAAAATTCCTTTCACATATGTTTCAGCAAATTGCTTCGCTGGATATTTTATTGGTGGTCTTTGCCAACCTGGACATATCATTCCTTCAAGAGATAGTGTTACTTTGCTTGGAGATGGCAATCAAAAGGCAATCTATGTTGATGAAGATGATATCGCCTTTTACACTATTAAAACCATTGATGATCCTCGTACTTTAAATAGCACATTATACATTAGACCTCCCAAGAATATTTTGTCTCAAAGACAAGTTGTTGAAATATGGGAGACACTTGTTGGAAAAGAGTTGCATAAGTCCTCCATTTCCGAGGAAGACTTCCTTTTTGGCATCAAAGGTAATAGTTGATTATTTATAAATATACGACACTGATTTTAACAATTTAAGATAATTGGTTTTGTATCTTAAAAAAAATAGGTCAAGAATATGCAGAGCAAGTTGGCTTGACGCATTACTATCATGTTTGTTACGAGGGATGTCTTGCAAATTTCGAGATTGGTGATGAAGGAAAGGAAGCAACTCAGCTTTATCCAGAGATCAAGTACAACACAGTTGAACAGTACTTGAAACGATACTTATAACGATACGATTAATGTTTATATAAAATGAATTAAAGAATAAATTTACGATAAATATACTAATTTATCTAGTTATGTAATCTTTTTTTTTTTTTTGCTTATGTGGCAACTAATGCAATTTGTAATAAATAATTTGAGTTGCGGTAAGTACCCAAAAGCTACAAATAATTCAAAGTTCCTTAAAAGGGAGAGCTTTACAATTCCACTTTACGGAAAAAAAAACCATATAATAAATCTATTGTAACATATTTTTAATAGCATATTTAAAATTGTTATCCGCCTTCTTTTATATAAGATAATAATTTAATAATACATTTAAAATGTTACAAGTATTTAAATTATTTTATATGATAAAATTATTCTATAACAATAATTTAATAGGTATTACATCCACTGCAATTTGAGTAACTTATATATGTATGATTTTATATAAAAGGGTGTTTCGTATAGAAATAGATGTATGATTTTGAAAAGTGAAAATAAAAAAAAATCCGACTACATAAATTGACTGTATATAAAGAATCTAAGGACAGGTCCTCTACATCCATGACATTTGATTCTTTCATCTTTTTTTGTTGGTCTCATAAAAAATAGATTTAGTTGTTGCACTGGTGCCTTATTCGCTTCAAGAAATTAGATTCTTGCTTTTCACCGAGTATCAATTCTCTCTTTCTCGGCGGGCTGCCATTAGCATATACTCATTTAAAATTTTGGTCAAAATTAAAGTTTCATATTCACATTTAGATAACTGGTAATACTATATTATTATTATTATTGTTGTTATTGCTAATGGAGATACTCTGCTAAATTACAGTTATAAATATCATAAGAAGGAATTGAATTCAAAAGTTTCATGCTTTAATAGAAAATCAGTCACAACACAAGCAAACTCTTGTATTTTTTCTGGTTATTTTTCAGTTCTATCTAAGTAGGTACGCAATGAGAATAAAAATTTTTCTTATATAATTATCTGATTTCGGAATGTTACTTATTTTAATAAAAATAACTTTCCAAGTATAAAAATAACTTAAAATTAGTTGTCATGTTTTTTTAATGATTTGCTTTATTTGGCTTTTCAACCAGGGCCACATGATAATTGACAGAGCATATCACAAACTTGTAGTTTAGCTCGTCGGACAATTCTGACCTTCCATTCATTGGCTGCCACGTAGGCAGGGACCACCGCAGCCCCGATTCATATCATATCATATGCATCATCATGCCTTGTCATCTCTTCCAACTTACCTATCCAAATTCCGCCCATAGATTTCATATCCAGCCCATTGAATTTTCATTTTCATGAATAAATCCTACGCATTACTTTTTTTTATCATAAATCATTTTATCAATTTATAATATATTCTATCTACATCATTTTATTATTCAATTCCATATAAATCTTTTTATCCTTCAAATACGAAAAACTTTTACATTTTCTATAAATAGGATCCAAAGTTCAATCTCTCTATTTCCCTATTCATCTCCAAAATCATACTACTTAACTTTTATTAGCTTACAAGCCCAAAGAAAACCAAGAAAATCTCATTTTCCAGGAACTTGGTTTCGTTTCTTGGCCTGAAAAACAAGAATATTACTCGGTTTCTTTGCTAGGTACGTAAAGAACAGTTCCATGCACTGCCTTCCACGTTATGTTTTCTCTCAAGAAAAAAGAAAAAAAAAATCTGGAAACGACGCCGTTAGACCTATTGTATTCTTCTCTCGGAATTGAAAATATCATAGTTGTCTCTGCAATAATTGAGGTTGGCCGGCCCACGCTATCGTGTCCCCTCGTCATCATCATGCACAGAGAATGGAGGAAAATAAAAAAAGAGACAATTGGGGCCGGGGGTTAATGTGTAAAGATATTAAAATTGGGGGCTTGATATTTTCTTCGGTGGTGTCTTTTTTCAGCCTCTTTATGTGCAACCAGTGCTAGCTACAGCTTCCTCTTGCAAATCCATGTTTGGATTGCATTCTTTTTTTCACCAAAAGTTTCTGTTTTTTCCCGATTGATTTTTTTGGGTTGGTTTTTGAATTTGACTTGTGTTTTTGTTTCATTTTAGTTGCAATGAGGAATTGAGATTAGTTTGGTTTCAGGTGAAAATTGAGGAATTTGTTCTGTGTAGAAGCTTAAGATAATGGAGATTAGCTTCGAGCCTAGATTATCCAATTCTTCCCAGAAAGATGCATCTCCATTAAATCTCGGATTAGGGGATTATGGGTATGCTTCAATTTTATTTATTTATTTAAGTTCTAACCATTGAAGCTCAAATTTTTTTTCTACTCTTTTGCTTTTTGCAATTAATTTGTTAGATTATTATTGGTTTTCTTGAAGCTGCTCGCACTATAGAAGGAGATGTAAGATCAGAGCACCCTGTTGCGATGAGATATTTGATTGCAGACATTGCCATAACGAATCAAAGGTTTCTTCTTTGCTTGTTTTGATTCTTTTCTGTTCATTTTCTTCTACAATTATAATATTTTTTTCTTTTTGCCAAAAAAACTAAGCTTACAGTTATTGCCACATTGAACAGAATGCTATGGAAGTCGATCCTTTTGATCGTCATGACGTTCCTCGCCACAAATTGAAAAGGGTCAGTTGCTTTAATCAATTTTCTTTTTGGGTAATTCAAGGAAAGAGATTTTTGGAAGGAAAATCGGCACAGATAATAAAAGCATGAATTTTGATAGTCTTTGTCATATGTTATTTTCTTTTTAGAAATATCTTGGATAAGTTTATGCATCCTTTTACGTTTGTTTCCATTAAGGCTTGTTGTCATATTATAGATTCCGCTGAAGTTTCCCTAGTTCGCCTGTCATTTTCCATTTGTGGTCACCGGATAAGTTTGCAGAATGAAAGCTTTCTAGTTGTTTAATTGAATTATCAATAATACCATAAACAATTGCTGATTTTCTCTACTTTATTATTATTGACTTTGCATTTTCAGGTAATCTGTTCCTTGTGTAGCACAGAACAAGATGTAAGTATCTTGCCAAGTCAATTCATGGAACTAATCCAGTTACAATTTGCTATCTTTCCAATTTAGGACTAGTTTTCTTTGAAATTCTGTTTGTGATTGGATTGATTCATGGATTTATTCAAAGATTCTGATTTTTAGTCATCTCTATTCAGGTTCAACAGTACTGCCTTGAGTGTGGGGTTTGTATGGGGATGTATTTTTGCTCCAAGTGCAAGTTCTTTGACGATGATGTAACCCTCGTTAATGCAATTTCTCAATTTAATGTTTGGCTTTAATCATTCTTATTCAGTATAATATATCATTTTATTCTGCTAGGTTTCAAAGCGGCAGTACCATTGTGATGAATGTGGCATCTGCAGGTTTGTTGTCTGCTCTTTGTTCCTTATCTGATGTAGAACATTTTATGTTGTTTAGCTTGCGTATGTCTTATGTATGCACTTTTTTTCGAATGTCTGATGTTGCAGAACTGGAGGGGAGGAGAACTTCTTCCACTGTAATAAATGTGGTAAGATTCGCGATAAATCAAGTACTAGCGAAGTTCCTCCCTTTTGGTGCTTCTTTAGTTAGCTTAATTACTAATTTGTTGTGTTTGCATTCCAGGATGTTGCTACTCTAAGTTGTTGAAGGATTCACACAATTGCGTGGAAAGAGCGATGCACCACAATTGCCCTGTTTGCTTTGAGGTTAACTTAAGAACCGGACGTGCATTGCTAAAACTAGAGTGATTCTATTTGATTTTCACATTTTACTTTATTTTGTTGTTGCAGTTTCTCTTTGATACAACAAAAGAAATTACTGTTTTGTCTTGTGGACACACAATACATTTGCAATGTGTGAAAGAGATGCAAAGACATTTCCAGTAAGTTCTTCTTGGAATAGCACTTGTATTACTTCATTTGATCTGTTGAAATTGTTAAGTAAATATGAGTGCCTTATATTGAGAACATTTCCAGGTATGCTTGTCCTGTTTGCTCAAAATCATACTGTGATATGTCTCGCGTTTGGGAAAAACTGGATCAAGAGGTATAATTATGATAATAAGGTGATCTTTTTCATTTATATTCGAATAAATCATAATATGCTAGTTAGTAGTTGCTAACAGAAATTGGTTTTAATTTCTCACTATACTATAAATTGCAGGTTGCTTCAACACCTATGCCACAAATGTATCAAAATAAGATGGTAAGGAAGAGAGCTTAAGTTTTTCTACCGTTTCTGCAGCAGTTGATTTTATATTTCAAATATTCACGTTTCCTTTCGATCCCTTTCGATCGTCGATTAGGTTTGGATTCTCTGCAATGACTGTGGCGAAACATCTGAAGTGATGTTTCATATCATAGCGCAGAAGTGCCTAAAATGCAATTCATACAATACAAGGCAGACTCGGGGAGGTCCAACATCATGCTCATCAAGAATTGAAGAGATGGTGAGATGAGTAGCGCCTGATTAACTGTTATTGAAGCTTCCACGACTGAAATGTCATAGAGTAAGGATATTTGGAGCATTATTCATCGTTGTTTGCTGATCATTACTTGAAGAACCTTAAGCGAATTTACTTAGCAGAATGTGGGAATGTTTGGCTTATCCAATGCCCACTTTCCGTTCGGGTGTAGCTGAAGCGAAAGATGGAAAGAGATATTCTTTACGCGGAAAGATTGTTTGTGGCTCATTTATGTTCTATTTTCTAGTACTTTATATACTTCTCTTAATTGAATGAAGTTATTGGACACTTTGTGAATGTGGCTTTTCATTTTTTTATTTTTTTTTTCAATTATTCAACAGGTTTTATTAATCTGCATAAGTATTAAAATTGAAAATATTGTAGCATTTGAATTGAACTTCTCAAAGAAGCAGGAATAATTGAAAGAATAAGCTAATAATGGCGACATTAAAATCAAAAAGCTCCTCATAACATTTGCCATTTAACAACATGTCTTGAAAGCAATATTTTAGTGGGAAAGTATTGGTTTAATGCTGTGTGCTTCAGTCAGTGTTGTAAAGTTGAATCTGTCGTCTATTAAGTGGTTGCACCGGTCTTGCATTTTTCTCTGCATACTGCAAAATTGATTAATCAAAACACCTTACAAAAATAAGGTAATTAAAGTAATTGCTACATGTTAATTTGATCCAAACTAATTATCAAAAATTCATCATATTGTAATCACTTACATCATGGACAGCCTCTCTCAGTGCTTTAACTTGGTCTTTAGAAACAGTCCTTATCTGGGCGAACAAGTTAATAACTTTTAGGGTTTTCAAGAAATAAATTCAGTAAATTAAGGATTTATAATAAAAATACCTTCTTGTTTATGGTCCAAATAACACCTTCACTACAAGGAGGAACAGTGAGTGAACCCATATATCTATAATATTTCTTCCCGCCCATTTTTATCTTCTTTGGATCCACCACTCCCATGGTTCTGCCTTGTTCATGATCACTCATGGAATTTAAATTTACATTTTTCAGCAACTAAAAAAAAAACAAGAATTTCAGAATCTATGTACGACATATTCAATTATTATCATACATTATACGATACACACTGTTGAATAAAAATAAATTCATTTTTAATCCGCGCGAATTCTGAATATATTTTTTTTTTCATATTTATTAGCAATTAAATTTACCTTGGAGAGAAAAGCATCAGGTTGACCAATCTTGTAGAGGAGTCCAACGACAGCTATCTTATTTTTCACACTTTGGTCTGTGCTTTCGTGAACCATGTGCAGCTCCATATCATACCTATGAAAACATAAATTATTTTTATTAGAATGTCACTTGTTTTAATTTATTCTATTATAATTATTAAGAAAAAGAGAAAATCAAAGACCTTCTGCCATTGATGGTATGCTCAGAAGGCAGGGGCGGAGCCAGGACCCCGAAGTTAGAGGGGTCACATGCTGAGAGAGAAAAAAAGGAGGAAAATTTAGCGACCAACGACGATGGATGGAGCGATAGATGAGGGCAAAATGAAAGGATAAAATTTGGACCAAGGAAAAAAAAATCGGGTCAAGAATGGAACAAATGGAAGAAAAGAAAATGAAAAAAAAAAAGAAAGGGCAGAGGTAATAAAAACGAAAACGACGTCGTTTTGAATAAAAATAAAATGACGTTATTTTAAAAAAGAGGCAAATTTTATTTTTATATGTCAAAAAATATCAAATTTTTTACCCGCAATATTTGAATAATAGTGTTATAAATATATTTTTATAAATAAATTTTTAATTTTATCTGTATCCAAAAATATTGGGAGTAAAATTTAAGAAAAGACACATAAATTAAATTAGAGGGGTCACTTAAATTAAATTAGGGGGGTCACAAATTTATTTTATATATATATTTAAAGAAAAAGAAAATTTGAGGGTGTGCATGTGCACACCCTCACCATAACGTGGCTCCGCCCATGTCAGAAGGAGAGTGCCAGTGGCATTGTTGAAGAAAGTACTCAGTCCCATTAATATATACTGAACCTGCATCCTTCCCCTCCCATTGAAGCTGTATCAATCACCATTATAAAAATTAAGCTTTAATTAGCAGAACTTTAATACAATATTTTGCTCTCAATTTAGCATGATATATATTAATTAAACTATTATAATTATATAAAGAAATAATTACTTACAGAAATATCATGGCCTCTATTCTTAAGAGTAGAATAAGAAGGCTTATAATTCCTCTTTAAATCTGCAGATTTTCTGATAATTATAACTCTTTGATTAGACATATCAATAGGAGATTGATTGCTTCCATTTTTGCATGATTCCCATTCTTTCTTAAGCTCTCCCCATTTTTCTGGTCCTTTTCCACTTCCTTCCATATAATCAAACTCCCTCTCGTCTTCTGCAAATATTAATCAGAAAATTAATTAATAATTAACCTATTGTTATATACCAAAAATAATTATTACATAAAACAAAATTTAAATTGTATTACCAACTTCCACATGAGCTGTAACTGAAGCTGAAAAAATTAGGAAGATTATAGCAGGAGCAGAAAAGAAAATGCATGCTCTGATTTGCTTCATTTTCAATCAAAATTAAAGAATGCAAATATTAGTTTGTAGTTGGAGATGGTGTGGCCTGAGAGATATTGATTACTTATATATATTTATAATCGTAAATAAATCACTTGCTTAGAACCTTCCTAAATATATATATATATATATATATATATTAATATGTTTTCTGCAAGTTTCTTGGGTTCAACAAATCCCTGTGTGAACGTTAAGAATCAACTTAAGTTAATTAATTAGGAGCAAATAAGATTGATTTATAGTGGAGGACAACTAATAATTTAACTTTTAATATTGTCTTTTTCTTTATTGTTGTTTCTGCCTGAAAATGAGAAAACGAGTAAAGTTGGTAAGAAAATTGGTCTTCCTTATAATATTGAGTATATTAGATTTTCTTTGTTTTGGAAAACTGAAATTTAGTTTAACAATTTGGTACGGATTTGAACTTTCTCCCTTAAGGAAATTAAAAGAATAGGACAATTGACTAAAATTAATAAACTAATAATTAACCAGTGACTAACATTGACTAAAATTAACTAATTAAAATTGACAGTATTCTGAAAAATTAACTAATTACAGTCCTTGGTCCTTCGGGATCCCACATCGCTTGTCGATCGTGGTGTGTGTGGATATAAGGATTAGCATGCTTTGTTAAAATCGCCATGGTTTTAATAAAGGGTGTGTTCCTTCCCTGTCCGTGTGTGTATCACTTTCAAAAAAAAACTAATTACAGTCCTTCAATAATCGGAGCTATACTAAACTAAAACTTACTGGTACACGTAGAATAAGTGCGTAGTACGGTAAGAGTCAAGAGATTTTATTTTCTTAATATTAATTCAAAGATTAGTTAAGAATTCACAAACTATTTTCAGTCAAAGATCGGACCAACGTACAAGAGAAGGAAGATTGAATTGAAATAAAAAGATTTTCCATTTTGGTCTTTCCTGCTTCTTCTTAATTAATTTGTAGTATTATGTTTTAGTTGATGATGAAAGAATTTTTGGGGTCAATTTCTACACTATTAATTAGAAAAAGTTACATCAATTTAGTTCCGGACGTTATTGATTCCTAGCATTTAATAATTTCTACACTATTAATTAGTGATTTTATTTTTTTTTTCTTTGTTACACTAGACGCATATCAAGAGTGGTATTTACAGAAATTCACTAACAATTAATAAAAAAAAAATTATTGATAAATTAAAAAACCTAATAATAATTATAATAGCATTTATAAACCCTTATAAGGTTAATTTCACTCATAATTACTTAACTTATACTCAAATAATACAAATATAATAAAAGAATTTATGTTATCTTAAAAATCACTAAACTAAAAATATATATACAGAAAAATCACTTTAACCGTTTTTTGGTACCGAAAAATCTAGTCGATGCGTACACTCACCCCTCCCATACACATGTGGCCTGACATGTAGTATGTCACGTGAAAAAATGACATTTAAATATACCACGTAGCAAGCTAACTTGTTGAAATGCCTACATGGAATGCCACACATGTTATGCTCAGATGTTATTTTTTTTACGTGTCAAGCCATATGTGTGAGGAGTGCTGAGTATATATGTGAACTTAATTTTTTGATTGTTTTTTTGCAGGAAAATGGTCAAATTTATTTCTGTATATATGTTATAAGTTCAGTAATTTTTAAAATAATAATTTTTTTTATTATATTAATATTATTTGAGTGTAAATTCAGTAATTATAAGCGAAATGATCCAAAATGAAATTTCCTATATGTTTTTTAAGAAATTTGCAAGAAGTAAAAAGAGGTGGGTAGTGCTAAACACGTTTTTGCCCACCAAGAAACATCCAAAAAAAATCACGAACACATCAACTAATTGTCTTTTCCTAAATCTTATTTAAGGACAGCTGTACAATTAATATAGTTTGTACTGCAGTATGGTTATACAACTAAACCCCGTTGCCAAAAAAAACTCGCCGTAATTAACATTTTATACAATAAAATAAAAAAATATCTTGAATGAACTAGCATATCTCCTTGCTAAGGTATCACTTATATTACTCACTCGCACTTATATTATTGTTTGATTCCTGAAAAATATTTTCACGTTCTGGATTAATAATTCATTGTCATACTAAAAAATTAAAAAAAAAATTAAAATTATTTACTAAAAATTTTCGCCAACCCTATCAGATTTTGTTGAAGTGCTGCTTTATCTATGTACCCAAAAATTCAGATTGCTAATGATTTTTCTTTGTGAGTGGCTTCCTAAATATCCATGGCTATACATACGTGGATCTTTCCTATTGGGAAATTGGAGTGAAAGTGTAGCATTAAGTATGATTAACATGCTATATAAACATATCACAAAAAAAATATATATTAAATTAATCGGATTCGGGTATTGAGTGTGAAATATTTTTTTAAAAAATATCTTATTTCCTTTTATAGGCATGTCGTTTAGCAGATTCAGATTAATTGAATAAGTAAATTTTAAATAATTATTATTCAGACTAATTTGATCAATAAATTTCAAAATGACTATAAAAAAAGAAAATCTGAAAACATGCTCCATTACAACACCCATTTTGTTTAGTAGCATACTAATTGGAAAGTCCATAATTAGATTTTCCTAATCTTTCTGCCCACTAATTATTTCCTCCTTTAATTACCTCATATAAAAAGGGTACCCTATGCCTTCTTCAATTAGCAACGAATTAAAAGGGTAAAACTGAAAAAAAAAAATATGAAGATTTTAGGGTTGTTATTGTTTTGCTTTATATTAATGTTGAACTTGGGTTTTGCTATGAATAGAAGGGTGGTGATGCTTGGAGGAGATGACAACCACAGTACAAGTTTGTTGGGTGCCATGGAAAGCATAGAGGTGAAGGAAAATTCAGAAATGGAAGGTGAGCCTGATTTGAATAACCACCATAATATTCCTAGGCAATCCTTTGGGGGTTCTGGGGCTCCTTGAATTGCCCTTATTAAGGACAGTTTTATGTGAGTTTTGAAGGATACAAGTACTCCTTTCATGTTAAATACTTTGCATGTCTAAGAAATAAGTTTTTCTCTAATACGATTGAATGTATTTTGTGAATTGAACATATTCACATGTCTCTTTGTATAATTCCTTTGGTATTGTAAGGTTGGTTAATCTGAAATTTTTTCCAAATAAATTCATAATAAAAAGGATAAACTGCTTCATTTTACGTATTTAAAAATATTTTACCATCTAAATTCAAATGCGATATTTTTAATTAAATGAGAATGACCGCTACATAGTATTTATCTTATTTTAGTACTGTGAAATTTTAGATTTGAATCTTAATTGAATTTCTTGTAAAAAAAATAAAAAATAGCTTAACTATATGGGATTTGGATGATAGCGTGTGCATCTATACAAATTTGTAAACGGTAACACAAACACACATGTAGATTTGTAGCTTTTAATATTTATTTCTTTTTCATTTTCTCTATCAGTTACATTTGATTTTAAGAAAATAAAAGATAAAACAACAAAATTCTCTCTCTACACACACACATATATATATATATATATATAAAACAACTTGGCCCAATACTGGATGATTCTAATGGGTCTTACAGTTGGGTGGGTCACTTGTGTTATAATAATGGGCTAAAATTAAGTAAGTCTATTACTAATTGAAGATTATAATTGATAATCAAGTAATTTGGTCTACCAATGCAGGGCCTGAAAGTCCAACTAAAACGATGTCGTTTGCTTCTAATGACATAAAAAATCTTAAATTATAATTACTTGATTTTTTTTTTTGTTCTCAATGATAACACATCAGCGGTCAATAGAGAAAGGGATATTAGTGGTTGATTATTGGTTAAAAATACTAAAATTTTATAGCTAATACATAGCATCATGGCATCCGGAAATGATGGATATGTTTAAGCATGTGGGGGTGCTCTTAATTACTAATCTAATTACATCGAGTTGACCAAAGAAAATTTTGGTTTTACACTTAATTATTAACTAAATCCGATGGTAAAAAGTAGGAAATTTGAGTAAAAATATACATCTGAATTTATTAATAATTTTTCTTTTAACCTTAATCGACCGAAAAAACAGCAATAAATTTTCGCTAAGAAAAATTTTGATAATCAAATTGGTCTAAAAAAAATGTGATAAAGTCAATTTGAGTGTACGGAAAGTTTAGATAACTTTTTCGATATTTCTGCAAGGTTTTATATAATAAACGATTAATATTGTATTTAATGAATTGAGTCGTTAATAATGAATAATAACTCGAAATGCATGACCATTACTAATAAGTTTTTAATGAGATAACACTCCGATAAGAGTTTTAGATCAAATCCAAACTTAGGAATCCATATTACAAAGTTGATCAGAATTCAAATCCTACCCTCCCTTACCTCAAACTTGTATTGTAAAAAAAAAAAAAAATGGAAAAATTCAGATGTCTAACACTTTTGGAGATGGCTACATACATGAACATAAGTCCTAAAACATAATGATTTTTTTTTTTTGATTATTTTTTATATTTTCAAAATAAGCAACTTGAAGAAAGTGGTGGTGTGCTCGATAACATTGATATTAACCTATTAGGTAGTTTTAGTTTCTTTTTATGAATGTGATATATAATAATGCAAAGTTATTAAGAATTTGCGTAATTGAAGGGGTTAATATTTTCATTTGCGGGACTTAAGGTTAATGGTTCAACAAGCATACCACTTATACCGCAATTTAAGCAAATTTTTAATTAAGTTTTACCCCAATGTTAATGCTAGCTTACCTTCACCTTAAGAATTACAAATATTATTTCTTTAATACATAATTTTCCAAACTCAGAAAATTGGTCCTCCTTGATTTTTTTTTTCTAAAATATATAAAGTCTATTAGAGTTTAAACTCATAATTAATTACTTGAAACTCTTAGTTTTTAAAATTATAAGGTGTTGATTATCGTATTAATATTTGATTAAGTGGTAGCATAATCATTTAGATTTAGTATTAAAAAATTACTGTTTACTCTCAAAGATAAAATGGGATAATAAGAGTTTTTTTTTTTTTTTTTTATTTAATCAAATGTCTTCCATTCGAGCTTTGGATTTGAGTGCTTTACTTTCTTTATAGGTCTGAAATTAATTGTGCTGATATTATTTTCTTTGTAATAAAAAAATCATCTTATTTTTGGGTTAAACAGATGATTATGCCATTGTTTATGAAAATTTATTGATGAATTAAGGTGGGAATAGTCATGTATTTAAAAAAAAAAACATTTGGAGGGTGAAATGGGAAAATAATTAAAAAGAATAATTGAAGTTGGAAATAATAGGTATTAAAAAAAAAATTATTAGTGACCTTTGTTTGATTGCATGAAGACCATAAACCTTGACTTTAAGACTTTTTAAGCCATTATTTCTGTTTTTTTTATTATCTTTATTCCAATTTCCTTAAAAGAATAATATTTTAAAAAAATAATAATAATTGTGAAATTCTGTAAATGAATGGTATTCGCCTATCAGTATGGATAAGTTCGAGGAAAGAAAAAGTGGACATATACATTGCCCAACAAATCTTGACTTTAAAACTCTAATAATATACAATATACTTAATTAATTTTATTTTTATTATATATATATATATATATATTTATTTTTAAACTTTGACAAAATGTTAGGGCACAAGGTCCTGCAAAACGACCCCACCACCAACTATGAATAATATAATATAATGAGCATTATTTTCGTCTTATGATCGTCAAAGAGGTGGGCCTATTTTTTGATATATAACTAAAAAGTACTTCACTAGGGTCCTAAAAGGAACAGTGTCTAGGTCGTCCTCATTATTTATTTTTGAAACCAGGCCCTCCTAATTATATAAACTAGGAATAATAACGTTTTTGTTCATAAAGTATTCCAAATACAATGATTTTTTTTTTTATCGATTTTATTTTTGAATTAGAGAGAGTTAATTTCTATATTTCTTTTCAAATACATCATTTTTGTTTTTAAATTTATTAAAATCAGAATAATTTACTTTTAAATTCAATGACATATATGTGATTTATTATTATAGGAAATAAAAATAAAATAAAATCGACATATTTTGAATAATTTAAATACAAAAATTGATAAAAAAAAGTTCAATAACAAACCTTCGTATTTCAAATAGTTAAAAAGTAAAAAGACATATCTAACCTATAAACCACCAACATTTAAATTACTAAATTCTTTCAAATTATACATATATATAATAATTAAAAGCTAGAAAACTCAAAGTTCACCAGTATTAAAATAACTGATTTTTCTATTTTCCTTTTTTTCTTTAATAAACTTAATTGATAAATGAATACATGATCCGAATTTATCCGCAAACTTTCCAAATTCCTGGCTGAGTATAGTTAAAGAGAAAGACAGAGACTTTATACTTTTTTTTCTCTTTAAATTTGTAAGCTATTTTTAAATACTATTTTTATTTTGCTTTGCATGTGGAAGAGGAAAGGAATATACTCAAACATTAGGATTCATTTGTCCCCAGGCTTTTGGCCAGTGGTTCTTGTTCGAGTTCATTATTTATTTTCCTTTTTCTTTTTATTTACGGATAATAGAATAAGCTTATAACTTATAAGAATAATTTTGTCTTTTTCATTATTTCTTACAACTCTTTTCTCTTTTCGTAACCTCTCTTCCTGTTCAGATTCAAACTTGAAATACCTGACAAGATTTTCCAAATTCGGTAAACTCCGTACAAAAAATTAAAGAGTGAAAGACTGTTTAAACTTTAAACTATATGTCTGAATTATTTGTTTAAGTTACCATGAACATGACTAAAAACTTTGAATTCATGAAAATATTGCAGCCGAGAGCGGGGCAGATGCCACTTGTTTACCACTCAACTAAGAAAAATTTTTTAATTTAATTTTTTTTATATAAAATTGACCTTACTAAATTATGAAAAAAATTAAAAAAATACCCTTATAATTTTAGTTTTAAATTTTTTTAAAATTGACCCAACTAAAATATTTGTATAATTTATTTATTTATTTTATCACACCGGACTAATTTTCTGAGTACTCCTCTGGCCAAGAGTTTCTAAGTCCTAAAATAATTAAAGTATGCTTTCTTGAATATAAAAATCAAGATAGAGCCAAGAGTTGAAAAAGCAACAATATGGTCGTTAAATAATTAGGGAAAATGAAATAGTAGATTAATTAATCATGCATATGCATCAAACTTAATTTGAAAAAAAATGTCATACTAATAATAACATTAATATAATATTAATTGTATTGAGTTAAGTAATGATATAACTTGAAAGTGAAGGCAGTGTACATAAATATGGGGCTTCCACTGATATAATTAGACATGAAATGAAATGAGGAACATAAAGATAAAAGTAACAGTTCTGTAGTGGTAGCCAAATAGTAAAAAAATGCTGCTTTACTTTAACCTCCATTTCCATCAAAAGAAGAGGAATAAAGAACATGCAACCTACATTGCCGCCCGCAACTCCCGGAGGAATCTTCATACTACATAATATTACTAGTATATATACGGATTAATGTGTTATGTAAATATAAATACGAAGTTGATTCATGTTGTATTAGATTAAAAAAAAAAATAGAGAGGTCAAATTTGAAAGCGTCAAATTTGGAGACAGGGCCAGCAAATATTTAGCTGGCCATTTGCTGGAAATTATCACAATTTTTAGCAAATATTTGGCTGGCAACGCGGTGCCTCCTCCCTATATAAGGCATGAGCTTGTTCCAAGCAAATTATCCTCCTTTTGGTGGGTGAGTGAGGATCTCATATTGGATTTAAAGAAGAAAGATTCAAATGAAAATTTGTTTGTAAGATTTGAAACTTAGAAAATTTGTGAGAAATTTTATTGAGTTTATAATTTATTGGGTGTGTGAGAAAATATTAGAGTGAGTGAATATAAAAATTGTTCATATATTTAGTGAAATTTTCTTAGTTATTTTCAGACAATAAATGATTTTTCTCCGATTTGAAATTTTTCAGTATAATTTTTTGTATTATAATTATTATTTTGATTTTTTCTGATTTATTCCGCATTTATTATACAAGATGAACTTAGAATTTGGAATGAATGTGTTTAATTGACTAAAGTGAATAGACGTGCATAGGGGTGTGCAACGGTCGGTTCGGTTCAATAACCGAACCGAACCGAAATAACCGAAAACCGAAATTACAATATTTTACGAAACCGAACCGAACCGAATTTGTATAATAATCGAATTCAAACCGAACCGAATTTGTCGGTCGGTTTGGTTCGGTTAACCGAAAAACCGAAAATCCAAAATTATAATTAAAAAAATTATCTAAAAAATTATACAAAATTATAAATCATAAAATTAAAATTAAAAAAAATCAAATTAAAAAAATGTACATATATAATTTAATTTCAAACCCCTTAAATTGATAAAAAAAATACAAAAATAATTTTTTTAATGTAAAAATTGAATAAAATAATATATAAATTTAAAAGTTCGGTCGGTTCGGTTTTTCTTCGGTTTTTGCCTTTTAAAACCGAACCGAACCGAAATAACTGATGTACCTATAAATTTAAAACCGAAACCGAACCGAATAACCGAACCGAATTTTAAAAATTGGTCGGTTTGGTTCGGTTTTTCGGTTTTAACCGAATTTTGCTCACCCCTAGACGTGCATTTGGTTTCTATTGCCTCTCTGGTCATTTGACTTTTGAGGCCTTCACAGAAAAGAAAAGAAAAGAAAAAACTGTCGTATATATAGAAATATTTATTTAGATGGAAAGCGTAATTTTATAGTTCTAAATCAAATTGATAAGAAATTATCAGCTGTAAAAAGTAATGTTTAAACTGGTTTATACATTCAACTACATTATTAATTTGTTTATAAATTCAATTCAAATAATTTTTTATTTGAAAAGTTAGCATACTGAAAAATGTGATGCGTCGATAGTATTTCGAGACGGTTTTTTTATTTTAATTAAGATTAAAAAAAAAACTAGGAATCCAAATATAGTTTGAATTTGTAGCTGCATTGAACAAATAAATAATAATTCTAATGCTATTAAACTAAATGAAGTGTATAAGAATGGGCATAATGGGCGTTGAGAATGGCCTGAATGACCCCAGTCGTGATAATATAGGTATTATCATTAAACGTATTAAAATCACTGTATTCAAATTTAATGACACTAATTTTCTGATCAAATTTATAAGATGAGGAATTTAAACTTTAGTAGAGCCAATTATACATAACGTAAATAGAAAAAAAGGTTCCATGATTTAGCCTGATTCTATTATCTAACACTAAACAAATAGTACGGGACAGTTAATGTTGGGCGCATGCAGGAACAGGAAAACTCTCAATTGTTTCACCTAACTCTCTTTGTATTTAAGAGCGGCGAGTGATTTGTTGAACTGTTTTTCAAATAAAATAGCCATAAGATCCTCGAAGAAAATTCGAAGACCTTTTTCCTCGAGCTGGCCCAGATTCTCTTTGTGGTTCCCATCATTATAAATCACCTCACTAATAAAGGATACTCAATCCCGCTGTGAACTCAGTTTAGTGAGTGAGTGAGTGAGTGAGTGAGTGAGTTCTCTACTTCACCACTCACCCTAATTTTCACATATTTCCAATTTATTTTTTTCTTTTTCTTTTCAGTACTATGCATCTTTAGAGGTGGAAGAACAAATCTGATAGACCAAAAATGGTTCACAGAAGCTACATTGTTGTGATTCTCTTTCTAAGCTCATTTTCTCCACTTGGATTGGCAATGCTTAACCTTACATTTCCTACTCCTCACCCTTATCCTGAACTAGTTGTTCAAGATGTTCAAAGGTACAATGGCTTCTCATTAATTTGCAGAGTTGGCTCTTTTTATATAATGCTCTGTTTTCTACTTCTCTGTTCCGAAAAATGCTCTGTTTTCTACTTCATTCCCTTTTCTGCTTGATCTATTGAGAAGTTGAACTAAAACCTATTTGTGTTTTTTTTTTGCCATTTGTCCTTTTAGTACGCGATTAGGTTTTAGCCATTAAGAGGAATGTCCTTTTATATTTATAATAAAAAATAAAATGTCAACAATTTGTGCTGTAAAAATGCAGAAGAGTAAATGCATCAATGTCAAGAAGGCAAACGCTAGAAACAACATCATCAGACCAAACCACATGCCAAACAGGGAATCCAATAGACGATTGCTGGAAATGTGACCCAGATTGGGCCAACAACCGGCAAAGACTAGCCGAATGCGCAATTGGGTTCGGTCAGTACGCAATGGGAGGCAAAAATGGTGAGTACTATATAGTCACCGACTCGTCAGATGATGATGCTGTGAATCCAAAGCCAGGAACCCTAAGATATGCAGTGATTCAAGAACAGCCTTTGTGGATTGTTTTTCCAACTAATATGCTTATTAAGCTTTCTCAAGAACTCATCTTTAATAGCTTTAAGACTCTTGATGGCCGTGGGGCTAATGTTCATATCACGGGCGGTGGCTGCATTACTCTTCAGTATATTAGCAATGTTATTATCCATAATATTCATATTCACCACTGTGTTCAGTCAGGTAATTTCTTCTTTCTTTTATTCTTTCCTTTTTTTTTTTTAATTTCAAGATTTTATTATGGATTGTGCTGATAATAATGCATTGTTGTATGAGAAAACTATTTTTTTGAATCAATCGACTTTTTTTTTTTAATTTTTTTATAAAATTATTTGAATTTTCCAAAATATGTTAATTGTTATTATAAAAGTGATATAAAATGCATGAAAAAAATGAAAATTATTGAATAGTGTCATTATCATGTCCTTTTTCTTTAAATTCAATTTCTTTTTGGCTAAACGTATATTTTTGTGCTTATCGTTTGTCAAAATAGATAAATTTACTTTTAATATTTATTTTGAGACAAATTTGCCTCTAATATTTATAAAATGGGAGATTTTGTTAGCTGTTAACTAACATATTAACTGTCAAAGTTAACGGTAATTGACGGCAGATGCAAAAATATCTTATTTTACAAACGTTAAGAGCAAATTTGCACGTTTGAGAAAATGTTTGAGGGAAAAATACACATTTGGCTCTTAAATGTTTGATTTATGTGTCAAATGAATGCATGATACGTGTTGCATCAGCTATTAACTATCGTATTAATGGTTAAAATTAACACCAATTGATGTATCGGTATAAATTTTTTCATTTTATAAATTTTAGAAATAAATTTACACCAAAATAACCAAAATAAATATTGAAGGATAAATTTAACCATTTTTATAAACGATATGAACAAAAAATATACCTTTAACTTCTTTTTTTTTTCAATACTTAGAGTTAAGTTATAGGGACAAAGATTAGTTTGGTGTGTTTGAAGAAAATATTTCCGGATTTGGTGCGAGTTGGATAATATTTCCGGGTCTGGTTGCGGTTTCTGATCGCGGGGCCCACGCGAAAAAGACTGCAAGTTGTGTCATTACCGCAGGTGGGACCTGCGGTAATGACGTCAGAAATCTACCAATATTTTTTCACCCTAAAAGTATTTAAAATTAAAAGTTTTTATTTATAAATTTTTTAAATTAGATAATTTTCGTATTTAAATTTATCGAAACAAATATATTTTATTTTTAAAATAAATGTTACGTTAAGTTACATTATATAATTAATTATTGATGAAAATATAAGTAAAATTACTCCATTTAAAATGGTTTAACATAACAATAGATTAAAAAAGTGTTTTTTTGGTAAAAATCACATTCAATCAATAAAAAAAAAAAAGTTTCACTGGATAAAGAAACAAAGGATAATTTTGATTGGAGGTCAATTATGATTTATAATCCCACTTTTAATTTGTTACTTTTTCTTTATGTGGGACCATAAGTATCCTAAATTAAGATAATCTCAAGTCGTAACAACAGGGCTTATATAAAATTACAATAATATTTCAGGTAATGCTAATGTGCGATCAAGTCCAAGCCACTACGGGTACAGAACAAAATCGGACGGTGATGGAATATCAATATTTGGATCAAAGGACATATGGATAGATCATTGTTCACTATCACACTGCAAGGACGGTCTAATAGATGCAGTGATGGGGTCCACAGGAATAACAATATCAAATAACTTTTTCTCACATCACAATGAGGTGATGCTATTGGGTCACAGCGACGATTATTTGCCAGACTCAGGAATGCAAGTGACCATAGCATTTAACCATTTTGGTGAGAAATTGGTGCAGAGAATGCCAAGGTGTAGAAGAGGTTATATTCACGTGGTAAACAATGATTTCACTCAATGGGAAATGTATGCTATTGGTGGTAGTGGTAATCCTACTATCAATAGCCAAGGCAATCGTTACACTGCTCCTTCCAATCATAATGCCAAAGAGGTAAATTTTTTTAATCTTAATTATACTTTAATAGTTATAACTTTATTTATCTTTCCTTTCAAGCTAATAATATAAGTATATTTTTATATAATAGTGATGTGTATTTTTGTATTAAATGCATTTTTCAAAAAGTATATTGAGATAATTAATGAAAACTTATAGAAAAGAGGAAAATGTTATACCAGTCCCAATGTACATGTTAGGTGAAATTTCTATTCTTACTTTTGTTTTGTTAAAGTCTCATCGCCATCATCCTTGCCCTTGGACACTAAAGCCTAAGCTAGAGGAAACCAAGATGTCAATTTTTCAAAACTACCCAAAATTCTTTGACAACCTGTAAAGCATATATTATACCTATTCATCTACATTTTTATTTTTCCCACTTTCAACTACCGGTCACTGGATCCATGTTTGGCAGGTTACGAAGCGAGTAGATACAAAAGAAGGAGAATGGAAAGGATGGAATTGGAGATCAGAAGGAGACGTGATGGTAAATGGAGCATTCTTTATAACATCAGGAGAGGAATTAGAAGTTAAGTATGAGAAGGCTTATAGTGTGGAGCCTAAGTCTGCTGATCTTATTGATCTAATTACTATGCATTCTGGCGTTCTTGGTGTTGGTGGCAGGTATTTATATTTTTCCTTTTTGTTTACTGCATCAAACCAATTAAAAATATGCAATCATGTTTTTTATTATTCTCTTTATATTCCTTTTCAAAAGTTACCCCCACAACCTTACTAATAGCACCAAGGTCCCATTTAATTGAAAAAACGCTCCTTTCTTCCCTTTTTTCTTTATTTTTGTCTATTCTGTATGATAAAAAAATTAATTGAATTGACCCATAATTATTAGGAATAGGCTAGCTAGATTCATTTTGGGCCGTTAACTAGGGCCTAGCCCAGTTCTCTTGCCATAGTTGTTGGACCACGTAATGACCAGTTAGTCAGTGACTAATCTATACTTTGTCACATGCTCTTTGTCGAACAAAAATTAAAAATAAGTAAAATATATTTGTACAAAATTACAAACTTAGTAGAATAAATTATTTTATTTTTTCGGAACAAGATAAAAATTACTAATATATATTATTAAAGATGAATTTTATTTTAATACGTTAGAAAAAAGTTATCCGTAATTTAAACGGCTGATTATTTTTTAGAATTCAAATTCTCTTATTTCTAACAAAAAAAAAATGCAGGAAGGATACTATAATACAAGAGAGAGTGAGTAATATGAATTTGAATGGGGTGCAGGGACAACAACCTAGGAATGTGGAGCACAGGAGCCAACGGTGGTGGAGGGGAAGGCGGAGACGGCCAAGATTCTGGCGAGGACTACTTAGATGACTACTCAAGAGGGAGTTATATAGTGAAACCTCCTCCTACATTTGCCCTTTTAACCTTTTTGATTTATCTGTTTTGGTTGATATCTTTTCAGATTATTATAGCTCTCAAATCCATGTTATAGCAACCAATGTTTCTTCTTCTTATTCACTTTAGCTTCTGCTTCTGGGAAACAAAAACTGTAAATTATGTTTGACACCAATTCTTGCAAGATTCCTCGCCAATTTCTGCTCAATTGTGAATACAATCTTTTTAATTTCATGTGGTTTCGAAAAAAAAAACTAAATTATATAGATAATTAAACAGAAACTTGATTAAAGTATAGTATATTGGTTCTTGATATTCGTCCTTCAAATTTTATTTAAAGTTAGATTAGCTATATTTAAAGTTATATAGCTAATTAAACACATATATACTAATAATTATTGTTGCCTGACAATACACCATGAAAAGTAGATCACTCAAAGAATTTCGGCACTGAAATACTTTTCAATGGCTAAATTAGTATTTTTAGTGTTCTTATGTTGGGTCGGCCCCTATATATGTTGATAATGAGCACGCGTGAGTCAATTAGAAATCAAGACAGGGTGGGAAATTCTAATATCATTAATCAATTAATTAGACCCACAATTGATATTCTGATGACTAGTTGTCATCAAGAAACCATAACTTGAGGGAAAACAAAACAATTGAGTTGTTTTGCATTTTGGTTTAGGTAATTTTATTATATTATTTAGTCTAAAAGTTTGAATTTTAATATTAAAATAATTTTATTAGATAATAAGCCAACGGAGTAGAAATAAATTATAGCACAAGGCACTGAACATAAAAGCATAAGCTTAGTTTCTAGTATGATATTAAGGAACCATATCGTAACAATATTAAATATGAAATGAATGCATTAATTAATTGATGTTGAAAGGTGTATGGGTAAGGGAGAACCTTTCCTTCATTACGATATTGTAATTAATATAACTTCTGGATTATATATGGATATTTGGTGATGTTGTCCCCAATCCATCCAGTTCCCCATATATTTTAAAATAGATGCAACTTGATTGGGACTTAATTGAGATCCTTTTGATTACTTCTGCTTTTTATCCATTTTAGTCTAAACTAGTAATTAGGATTCTTCATCCTTATTTAATTCAAAACAAATCCATATTATATGCTAATAATTAATTAATCAATGTTTTTGTAACATTTTATTGTGATTAAACGACGCAGGGACTGAAGGTGATGTAGTCCATAGTAGGTTATCGTATTAACAAATTTGGTAATTTTTTAAAGAGGGGAAGAATAAAGGTGTTATTTTCCAAAAAAAGCCAGGTGACATCAACTAATAAGGTTTGTTCGGTTCTATCAGAAAAATAAAAAGGTTTGTTCAGTTAATGTGGTTTTAATTTTATTTATTTAAGTCTTAATTGTAATAGATTATCTTATCCTTTGGCATTTTATGAGGTTATGGGTCCTCTCATCAAGATTATAGGGAACATATCTCTTTTGCTGCCTTTACTATTTTAAATTTGTATCTGTTGCATAATCACGATAGAATTATCATGTTTGAAAGCCCTAATTAGTGGTTGATTTCGCTCACGGTCACTCAACTTATCACTTATCGCGCAAAAGTAATCGATTTTTTTTTCTGACTTAAATGTCACTGAACTTTTAACATTTTTGCAAAAAACTCATGTATTTACTATTCGTCGCCACGTGTCATATGCCATGTCATCAATCCGGCAAGAATTCTCGCCGGACTCCGATTCACATGACTTTTTTGCAAAAATATTATAAGTTCAGTAACATTTAAGTCAGAAAAAAAGTCGGTTACTTTTGTGCAATAACTGATAAGTTGAGTAACTATCAGTGAAATTGATCCCCCTAATTAGCCTTTTTCTGGATTTTACTTCTCTTAATTCTATCTATGATTTTATTTATGTTAACACTGTATCTTGAATTTTGATAAATTTGAATTGCAATCTTACCAAAAAAATACGATCCGAATTGATAGAAACAAACATCGCAATTATGCTATTTATTTTAACAATTTATGAAACAAATATTGATAGAACGTTATATTTAAAAAGTAATTTAGAAGATATGAATATTTGAATTTAAAATTTATATTTTTATATTTTTAATTGTATGGTCAGATTTGATATATTCGATAAGAAAAATATAACAAAATAAATGCATTACTTGGAGAAGGATTAAATGAAACTCGAAATATATACAATTTAGTTAAAATAAGTAACGACATGTGAATTAGAAAAATTTGGAAGTAAAAAATAAGGTCAGCTCATATCCCATAGAGAGCCTAAGGAATCGAAGATGCAAATATCACAATCTTCACAATTCAATTCAAGCTGGTAACACAAACAAGAACCAGAACCAGAACCACCACAATCTCCATCAATTTTGATTTGATTTCCATGATCACTTGATAATTCTGACATCCAATCATATAACCTGTTTTCGTATGGTGAATTCATGTACGTCAAACTTGATGATAATTCAAAATCTTCCCACCAACAATCTCTACTTCCTATCTTTTCTTCCTCAGATTTATTATACTCTTCTGTGCTCAAATTCCAGGAACTTGTTTCGCCTTTTTCGCAGGGCAGATCTTGTTTCAACTCAAATTTTCCTGTGAAAATAAACTATTTCTTTAGAACAAGAAAATTAGCCACGATAACCAAAATTTGAAACTAAATAAATAGCAACTAATGGCGATACGTTTTTGGCGCAAATGGAATTAACGACAAATTAGCAAGAAAGAATTGAATCCAATTTGCAATAAAAAAAGGAGTGCTTGTCGCTAATTCTAGCCCAATATTACTGTTCTCTCGAAGATCTCGCAAAATACCTAACCGACAAATATACAAATAGCAATTCACCTTCTTGAGATTGTAATTTCTTTCTTAAATGAGTTCTCCAATAGTTCTTGATCTCATTGTCGGTTCTTCCAGGCAATCTTCTAGCAATCTTTGCCCACCTGCAATACCATAGCTTATCCTATTAGTATTTATTCAAAACAACGGAAATTTTAATTAAGAACAGAACATTACTTGTTACCCCATAGCTGATGGAGTTGGATAATAATCTGTTCTTCTTCAGCACTTATGTGGCCTTTTTTCAGATTGGGGCGAAGGTAATTCAGCCACCTTAGCCTGCAACTCTTCCCACTCCTCTTTAGTCCTGCAATTATCAAACTATTTTAAATTCTATACGAAAAGAGTTGGCATGCATGGTGGCCAGCGATTTCTCTGGTGATATTTATAGTTGCAACTAGACATTACCAGAGGCAGTCGCGATGAAATCCCATTTTCGTTCACCAAAAAGGGTAACGAAAGAGACTAATTGCTCGTCTTCTTCCTGGGTCCAAGGCCCTTTCCGCAGATTATCTCCATGAACAGCTGATTCTTGAGGAGCCATTGATGGTTATTTGGAGTAGTATGTGAAAAAATCTTTTGTAGAGTGTTCTTATAGTAGCAGAAAAGGGTGGGAATAGTGAAGGTAGAGGGGATTAAAAAGTGAAGATGACCAGAAAATCTTACATGGACAAAACTATACGTGGATAACACTAGCTAGCGTTGTGGGAACTCCACCTTTGGATTTATATGACTTCGAACTAGCTTAATTAGCCTTTATGCATCACCAGTTTTGGCTTTATTTTCTTAGCTTTCTGTAATCTTCTACCACCATTGTACTACTTCTAGCAATATTGATCTGGATTGATAATTGAAGTCACTCATCGGGGCTCTGTCATCTCCTATCTAAACCTTATCATTATTGAAATCTCAATTGCATGTAACTGATGTTACTTCATCAGTAATAGACCTTTACAAGTAGTTACTTAATATTAAAGGCTCAATCCATTTAATACAACTAAACTTTTTAAACTCTCAAATCTACATATTTCTTCTCTATTTTCCCCTCTCAAAATTTTAATTTTTCCGTAGGAGTTTCTTTTATCAAAAATCTACCAGTTAGACTTGTTCATAGTCGGATATTTGAGCTAAATTTTTGACGGATTTACGTTGCTTTTTAAACCCTTTTCTGGTCAAATCCAGTCTATGAATAGATATAGGTCGATACTTTTTCTTTGTAGATGAGCATGATTATCTTCTTGTTTTATGAGCGATAATTAGCATGATAATATATTAGCTTTTGTTTAATGTATAGATGATTCAAAAGAACTAAAAGAGATTATTTAGTTCCTTAAAAAATATTGAAGGATTAAGATAGTGGTCTGGAAGGTAGTAGGAAACCCTTAATCTGTATCTCTATCCAGATCTTTTTCTACCTTTTTCTTTAGATTTTTAGAGCATATATAATAGGCATGTGCTTGATATGTAATGGGTGCAATTCGATTTCAAGTAAGATATGGCGATTCCACAGTAAAATGCCTAGCCTAATCTGAAATCTCAATTATTAGATATAATTTGGTTAGTATAATAATTTGTTAGAAACTCAACTTTTTTAAATTTAATTAGTACAAAATTTAATTTTATAGCTAATTTAGCTATCATAATGTCAAAATCCAATTCCTCCATGCTCCATTAAATTTTATTCTTGCATAGTTTATGGTCCATACTATTCCAATCAACTTGCATATTGAAGTAAACTTGATAGAATTTGGTTGAACTCCATTTCATATCTTATTACTCAAAAGAAAAATTAATTAGAAATCAAATCCTAAATGAAAATAGATTATAGATATAGAGTAAAAGCGAAGATAAACAAAGGAATTTTAAGACAGCGCACGTGTTTATCGATAAGTACAATAATAAATGCATTTAAAATGATTGATCCAATTGATTTTGGGTTTTAGGATAAGCTATGATCCAATCCACCAGTGGAGCCTGGAAAACTATGATTAGCAACCATGTCGTTTCAAGCACATTGAGAACAGAGTCATCCCTCTAGAAGAAGTTATACAGGACAGGAGGCTGCTGTTATATATGCTGTCATATAAAAAGATTATCATTTATCTGCCATGATCAAAATCACCGTTTGGTACTACTGAGGTCTGAGGCTAACTCTACCTCAAAAACAAGTGTATCTATTTGTCGTGGCAAAGCTCCGCACAGCATGTTTGATTACTACTAAATTCAACGATTTAAATCAACTGAAAGGAGAACTCAAATCTATATTGCAGGAGGTCCTACACCAATACTGAGTGATATCAACTCATGAATCAGCAAGGTACTGTTTTTGCTGCAAGCAACGTGATTTCAATGCCTTATCTATGATTATCCCATTTTTTGATGTTGTGGATGCCATGAGATGGGTAAGAGAGAGAAGTTAAATAAAGAAAAATATGACCATTATGGATAATGAGGTTAAACTATAATCATATTCATATGTATTAAACATGGGACTCAGATATATCCATGTAGCAGAAATTAATGAGAACAAATCTGTAACAACTTTATAGCCAAAATAACACTCAAGAAGCAAACACCTCTCCATGTCAACGTGCCGTGTGTTCAACTCTTCTACCTTCTCACTTTTTGATATTATAATTAGAGCAAGAATCAGCATAAGAAGATATTATCAAGGGAGATCTTATTTAAAGTCTCTCTGCTTTTATCCCAAAATTGAATCTGCCAACCAAATCCCCACACTCCTACCGATCAATAAAGGACTTGTTCATGAGGTTGACTGCATTATCCATAAACTGCATATAGAACAGAATTCAAATCATTAATGCAAAAATAGAAACAAAAACAGAGATTTTAAACGCTCTATAGTTTCAAAATTTGTTCTCCTATTAAACCCAGTTACTATACATAATAAAAATGTAACTCAAGCTGCATCATCTATATCTAAGAAAATAGGAAACTAATGAGATCTATTGATACTGATTCTTATATTTCTTCTTAATCATTGAATGTATCAAATTAGCCCTTCCACTGGATTTGACAATACAACATCAAAAATCATTTCGCATTGTCATTGAGCAGTTAATGCTACAGCAGAGAAGCAGACAATCAAGTAGCAGCAGAGAGGCAGCTGATCCTTGCCAAATTGAGCACTAAAAGCAGGAATAAGTAGCCAACGAGGGAGGTGGACCCAGTAGTCACAACCATTAGTTATTCTGTTAGACAGATAGCTTTGTGTTTTATCCAGTGCCATGGTTGCTGATTGTAACAAGGCAAATGAGCTAACAAATTAACAAAGAATTCAGTTAATTTCCTCTCTTTTTCTCATGTTTTCGTTCCCTTTCTCTCAATTTCTAAGTTACTAATCGCTGCTGACATAACCCAGCTATTCAGGATCTTGCTCCAATGGACATAGGTCCTGACATGGTTTTGTTAGATTCGCTCTAGAACTTTGTGTAGTGATACCAAATAATAAAATGGTTTCTATCCTTGGCATTATAGAAAAACAGACTAGCACGCTCATCTCATCTATCAGGCCACTAAAACCATGGATCGATTGTTTTTCAGCTCCCTTGAAAACGGAGAGACTATAATGTTACACTATTACTTCAAGTCAGTAGTTCCCAGATACGCGCTAACCATAAATCATGGCATTGTTATATTAATCTTGAAATTAGCTTTATTGTGCTTTCCCTTTCTCAGATAGTAATATCAAACTTCTTTTGAATCGAAATGTCCCAAGACCATGCGGAGCAGGCCTTCTGTTAACCCCAGAAAGGACTACATTCTTTCAAAATTACACGGTTATATCTAATAATATGAAGGATCAGCAACCGAAAGACAGTGTCTTTTCCACCAATTTGTTATGACATGCATAACTGTGGTGCTATGGGAATTGAAATTCCTAAAAATACTGATGGTTCTACAATTCTAAATAATGCTTACAGTTATGATTGAGTCCAATCTAGCCCATTATTGTTAGAATCAGGTTTAACCATAAATAATAACATTACCTTTCCAAGAAGCTTAAGTTCTCGTCCAACCGGTTCCATAAATTTCAGGTCAACTTCTATAGGCCAAACCTACCAAAGCAACAAAGAAACCATGACTAAGTAATAACAGAAGGGATATATGTTGAAGTGACAAAACAAAGCTAGTTATTTCTGCAATAATTTCAACAATGAAATTAAGCAAATCTTAATTTTGTTTTTGCGAAGCTTGCATAGAACATTAAATGAAAGATATTTGATTGAAGTTCCATAGTCAAAAAATCAAGTATGTGTATAAATTAGACCAAGAAGTACCAGACTTGATCTCAGCAAGCATATCTACAAAGTTAGGACTTTCCAATCCTCACTGATTAATGATAGAAGTTGGGAAATGAAATGCTATCGATAGAATTGCTCAAGGAAGACGGAGAACAGAACATTCCACCAAACTAAAAATTTGAAACTCAAAGCAAAAGCACCGAAAATAATGAATTAAATATAAAAGAAGCAACCTTTACACCGAGTAATCGGACGGGAGTAATCTGGCCGGGAACTATACAATCAGGACCGGCGGCTTCTACGATAGCTTCCGTAGCCAATCCACTCCCAACAGGATTGGGGTGCTATAGAAATAGGAGAATTAAAAAGATTAATCAAAATTAGAATGAAAGAGAAGAAAGTAAGAGAGAGAGAGAGAGAGAGAGACCTTCATGACGGAGAGGGCGTAAGTAGAAAAGGGGGTTTTAGAGACGCGAAGAAGGGGAGAGTGATGAATTTTAGGAAGGGGTTTAGAAGATGAGGCTCTCCATGGAGCATCCTTCTGAAGCTGAGCTCCTCCTCCTATCCTTTTAACCATTGTTATTGTTGGTGTTGGTGATAGGGTTTTGTGGGTAATGTTATATATATGGATATGGAAGGCTGAAGGTAAAGAGAGATGGGGATTTAGAATAAGGAACGAATGGAGAAGGAAGAAGATGAAGAAACTGCCAAAATTGAGAAGAAAACTGGAAAATTTCCGGCTTTCGAAGCCCCTTTGCTCCCCCCTCCAGATTTTGCGTACACTTTCTTATATATATATATATTTTTAGTAGAGTGAGAATAGCTATTGCAAAATGAATTTATTTTTTTTTTATTAGGTGGGATCCAAAAAAAAATTCATTTAAAAAAAATATCAAAAAATTATAAAAAAAAAATGATACACTTTTTTTTTTTTTAATTTTGTCTGATGTGAATTCAAATTAAATGAAATTAATTACGAATCTAAATTAAGCAGGCAATTGACTTTCATACATTAAAGGACAAGTGAATTTCATTGATAGAATGATTTTTTTTAAAGCCAGCTCCAAACGCATAAACTCATACATAACTCGACCGCTGCACAGCTCTACGTATATGACTCCACGGTTAAAAAGAAAAAAAGACCGAAGATAATAATTAGAAACTCTGCATCTTTATTTTATAGATATCTTGCATATTTACAAACAATATTCCTTACTGAAACGCAGTAACAAAGTACCTTTAAGCCGTAGATTTTGGTAATATGCGAAAATTCCATTCATCTATCAAAAATACCACATGAGAACAAAGCTAATTTTTTGTTACATATTTGATGTAAGCCCAAGAATGTTGAGCTCTTTATCCAAAAAATAATCTCTCTTAACTACCAACGGGATAAATAGTCCTCTATCATAAAACAAAAACAAAATATGCTAAGAAGAAAAGAAAAGGAGATACATCATTCTTCATGCGTAGCATATTACTAACAAATTCAATACATTTTAAATTACATTATGACTGCTATTTCTGATATCTTAAAGGATTGGATTTAAGAAAAAATAAATAGAGGGAAAGAAAAAGAAAAAGAAAAAGAAAAAAAATGCAAAAGAATAGCAACAAAATGGGGAGGAGCACTGGCATGGTCTCCCATCCATACATTTTTTTTTTAATGGAGTATGGTGGATCACCCAACCCTCAGAAATCAGTTAAACAATTACCATATCATCCCCTCCTCTCTCCGCTGCAACATCAGCCAATCTCTTCCAAGTCATTTCCCTCTGCTCCTCGACCTCTTTGGACTTCGACTCTTTCTCGTCGTATTGCCTCTGACACTCTTCAAACAACTCAGTATCCATTTCCAAGAACATTTTTCGAACGTTAACTGTAAGTCCATGAACTGCCTGGTTCCAATGACTCCGGATATTCTTCTCCAATGCCTCAAAAATAATTGGCAAAATGACACCTCGATTCTGAGCAATCAAGCTCACTATATGTTCATTGTTCCATAAAAACAAGGCCCGTTCTGCAACCTGCAACGCATATTTGTCTAAGAACAATTTTAAAGCCAAGAGAAAAGAATGTCAATACAACCTTATGCTAAATAGGTTGACTTGTATATCTATTAAGGTTCCTATAATAAGTCTAGAAGGCAGCCCATAGCCAAGGATGAACACATTAGGATATGAGATCTTATCGTGACTTTTACACCAGGGAAGACCTGAAACAAGCATTCATGACAGTTTTGTGACGCCACATCAAAGAACAGCTTAAACATCAACTGCTGCTTCAACAAGCCAAACTCTTTTTATGAGAGTGGATGACAGGCTCTGAAATAGACAGGTTTACACTTAGCAGAAAATTTGGCTGAAGGGAAAACTTGAGGAAAATAAGATGCAATTCCTTGATAAGATGCAACATGGTCCATTTCAAAAAATATAATACAAATTTGTGGTTTGTTATCAACAAAGCTGCTAACCATTCATCTTACAGGGAAGAATATTTGCCAAAACAGACATGATAATAGAAGTACAAATCAAGAAGCAGTGGCTAGTAGCAATAACAAATTACAAGGTGTAAGGACATTTCTACCCCTCTAATATTAGTATGGAAGAGAAATCTTAACGTCAAAGAAAAGTTGTTTCACTACTCTTGGACTATATAATTGCTAAAAATTAGAAAGCTCATAGAAGCAAAAGTTTCCTAAACAACAAAGCAAGCCAATCACCATACAGGAAAACAATGCTCCAAAAACTTAATTAAAAAAAAAAGTAAATTCAATGACAATAATAGGACAATCGAATTTGTAAATGGTGATGAGCAGATAATAAAGGAAAGTAAAGAGAGTACTGGTCCCAGTTGCTCATGACCTGCTTGCTTATCAAACCTAGAAATTTACAGAATATATCTGTCTAGTCTTAGGAACAGTTAGAGACGAACAATTTCCAATAATGAGGTAAGCCACACGGTTAAGGAACACTGAAGCCCAAGTATATCCAAACTTGACATAAGGTAAGAAAAAGCCGATGGAACAACTAATAATCTAAAAACACTACTCACAATATTATTTCAAAATTCACAGCTCAATCCTGAGTATACTGCTCAGGGAAACCTTAACAAGCATGATAAAAGCCAACAACAAAAAGATAAGATACAAAAATAATGAACACGGTCAGCTGCAAGCAGCCAAGAGACTCAGGGTGCCAACTTAGTTGCAGAGGAAATCAAATAATAAAATAAGCATTGGAATAAGTATGTTTATAGCTATATGGCATAAGAAAGAGATAAAGCCTTCTTATCCATTAGGACTCACTAATAAATTAATTATATTTAACTAGATGTGCAGCTTTGGGTCATCCTACATACTGATTGCAAGAGTAACCAACAAAATCGCAAAACTAGATCGTTGGTAAGTTAATGTAAAGTAGATAACTACCTTAAAATATTAAATTCCTGAAGAGATATTAAGTAAAATTTTCCTTCACCCAACTCTTGAAATGTAAAGAAGATGACTACAATTTAAAAAATTTAATTTCCCATATAAATAAAGTAACTTTTTTCTTCTCGCAACTCTTAAAGAGGATGCCAGACAAGTGAATGTATAGCGTTTTCAACAAGAAGAAGGCAAGATTGAATTACCAAACCCATAATATTAGAAATTTGAAGCCAACAGATAATTATGAATAAACCTATAACAATATCAGTTCTAGCAGTTATAATTAGCAGCAAAAAGGTAATGTAAAATGTACGGGGCATGAATCAGGAAGTGGACAATACGGCATCCAAAAAGAAACCAATAATTAAGAAAACAATACATGTAATGGGTGGAAAATATTAACAATCATTTGTTATCATAGAAGCAACAAAATTTATCTTTGTGACTTTCTATACATAAAAGCATCTCAGGCACCTCTGGAACACATTCCCTAAGTTTTCTAGCGTACCAAATTATGTATTTAAGAACATAGCTAGGGGAAGATGGGTAATGCTCACAAACCTGGAAATGAGAGCTAGTGAGGCAGCGAGCAATTTGTCTGAAAAGAGGAACCATGCAGCGCTGAAACTCTGCCGACTGTGTTGCCTCCAGCACTTCTTCAAGTTCTCCGAGAAAGAGAACCTCTTTCTGACAATTAGTCAGAGGCCAATACTTCAACAAACCCCTTATAACCGTATCTGCAAGTTTGTAATCCTTTTCAACAAACTGGACAATGCAATAAGACAGCTGCTGATGGTACACAGAAATTGGTTTTGGCTTATGCAGTGGTATAAGTGCCCTTACAAGAAATAGCTTGTGCTCCTCTTTCATAGGCAATGCAAAACCATTTATGATACTCCCTAGAATCTCCAACAGTTCTCCTATTCCACTATGCCTTTCAGTCTCATATATAAATCGATAAAATATATTATTTATGGCCTTCCTAATAAATGGGCGATGCACCATGAACTTGCCATAAATCCTGTGAAGAATGGTCTTAAGATACTCCCTTTCTCTCGGGTCCTCGGAATCAAACAAATCAAGCAGCTTTAACACAAAGGAATGATCAATATACCTCTTGGCAACCTTCGTGTCAGTGTCAGATGACACAACATATCTCAAAAGAAGCTCATAAACAAGCTGCAAATGCGGCCATGAAGGTTCTAAATAAGGCTCTTCTTCTTCAGGATCTGCAGCTTCTTGCCCAGTGTTCTCATGAGAAGCTGGGGGCAAGCAGCGGAATATATTCACAGAAACCATTTTAATCATTTCCTCCTGACAGGCCTCTGTGATTTTTCCCGACCCGGATTGAATAAAATCCACCAATTCCAAAAGCGTTTGCCTTTTGATTTCCTTCTCTCGGACAGATTTTAAAGTATCGCTGAAATCCAATTGAAAGCAACAAACTTGAAGCTTCCTTAGAAATAGGTTTTGTCGCTCCGACACGGGCACATCCCGGAAGAGCGGGAGGGGCTCCACCGAATTCATCGGTGGCGGAGCCACAACTGCCATTCCGGGGACCGGAGTCGCTGGGACAGGGCCAGTACGAGAAGCATGGTTAACCACCACATTTGATCCAGGTCCCGACCCAGTATTTCGGGCACCAGGTGGCCCAAACCCAAAATCATTGCCATCAGATTTCGAGGGCTTTTTATGCCCAGCTTTAATAATTTTCTTCAACATTTCTCAATGCAAACAAACCCTAACCCTAAAAGCAATACCTTCGATCGAATTGGACCGTAGGATTATTAGAATGGAAAGAGGCTGTGATCCAGGCGTTGGTGGTAGAGGGAATTTCAATGGATCGGCATGCATGGACTAATAAGCACATGGGGGAAAGGATCAAAAGCAAATCAAATGATTGATCCAGCCATGAGAAATCATAAGCAAATGGATCTAAGATATGAATTAGAAAGGTATTTTACCAAATTGCGAAACGAACCGAGGAAGAATCTGAACTTAAGCGAATCCAAAAAACGAGTCATTTGAAAGAGATCGCCGGAACGCTGGTCAGCTGATCGGGCGGTGGAGATTAATCTGACAACACCGGGAGCAGAGAGAGATGATCTGAGAGGAGAAAAGAGAGAAAACAGATAATTTTAGAGATGGGGGGGAGAGAGAGAGAGAGAGAAGTGTGTTGGGATAATTAAGGAAAATAAATCCTCCATAAAAGAGGGAAAATAATATTTGTAATGCAATGATTGCATTAATAATAAAAATAAAAAAGCTTTAACTAATATCTCCAATGGATCATCTTATCTTCTTCTTAATTAATTGTCAATAAACGCTAAATAACATAAATTAATAAACTGTGCCTTATATTATTTTTTTATAAAAAACAATACACGTGGCTCATAATAAAATCATAAGTAATATTAGTATTTTTTTATGAAGTCAAGTAATTAATATTTTTTTTATTTTCTTGAAAGTAAGTAATTTATATTAATCATAAACTAATTTGCTTTGATACGTGGAATATGATTTTGTCTAAAAGACTATCAATTATAGACTTATAGTCAAGTAAAAATACATTTATTACGTTTTATTAGCTTATGCTTCTAATTAAACGGAATATGATAAAAAAATAATTCTTATTAATCAAAATATAGAATTATGAATGTTTGTTAAAAAAAAAAAAAAAGAATCATGAATGTTGCATACACACCCAAAATGCTCAATTTTAATTCACGAAATACCATACAAGATATATATAAATGGAATTTGAGAATTGAGACTGATGCAACAAATTCGAATATAAATTTTTTTAATATATTTAATGTAATGTGACCATTTTTATAGCTAATCATGATAAAAATTTGAAATTTATGATCAATTTTGCAAATGTCTACCTCTAATATACGATTCAATATTTTATTTGCACCGAATTAATAATAATATAATATCGACATCAAAAACATTTATACAATTTATATGTGGAATTTTATTAATTCAATCTATGAAGAAAATTATAAATCGGATGTAAACAATAATTTTAAATGTTATTTCAATGAATTACCTAGTAAATAAAAATGTACATAAGTTGTCCATATACTTGGAATTAAGTGGTTAATTACACTTAAAAAAAGAAAAATAATTATCCTTTTTGTGTACAATTTTGTATTACTGCATTTTAATTTACCACTACTTGCATTTATAATAATGAATGAAACAAGAACAAAAGAGAGTGATATGATATAAAGTATATTTCTTTTCTTTTTAATGAAATAGAGTAATGCATTAATTTAATTTTAATTTTCATTTTTAGGAAAAAAATAATAATAAAGAGATTAGGATTGAAAATTTCAGATATGGAAAAGGACTGGACGCGGTGTTAATGTTGTAGGTATATCTTGACTTAGTGGAATTGGTAGCCATTAATTATTCTAAGTAATAAGTCAATTATATGAAGATTGAATCTCTGATAAAACAAGAAACAAAGAACCGACCAAGTCATCGTTGGTTGTTTCAGAGTTGAAACTTCAATATCGTATTATTTTTTTTTTTTTTGATGAATCAGAAAATCATTCAAATGAAAAAGATACAACCAAGGATACCCAGGCCCAAAAACCTACAGGAAAATAACAAAAGACCCAAAATCCAAATAATACTACAAGCTAAACCCTCCATTAAGTCTGGATATCCAATTCTGCAAAGAAGTCTGCAGAAAGGTATAATTCCTCCTATTAACTGCACTTAGGAAACCATGAGCTAAGCCACACCCAAAAGAAAACCGACAACACTGCTTCACGCGGATTTATAGTTTCTCAAAACTAAAGAAAGACCACCAACAACAGAATAATTATTTGGCCACCTCATTCAACCTGAATTCCAACACTGGAACATGCCATCCTTAGTCTAGCCCAACAGCAATCCTAATTCAAGCCGACACCAATCTTAATAACGTCAATAATTCATCATATCAAACCAGGTGGCAACTCCCATCCTCATAGGCAGGAAGAGATCGAAGCATCAAAGATTCCCAAAAAAGTAAGGATCTCTAAAGGTATCAGTACCCTTCTAAATATAAGAATTAAGGCATTCCACACCCAAATTGGACAAAAAAACCCGCCTGAACAACAAAACCCCCTGGGACAGTAAAATAGATTCAGTTCAGATACGTCATGCCACAAGCTCTGAGCTCCTATAAGCTCCTTGCTACACCAAACTATCAGCAACCGAGCCCCCAATTCCTAAAGGACCCGGCTTCCCAAAATCTGAACCATCCGTATTCCACTTGAGACAAATATTATCCATTTATATTATTTGTTCAGCCAAACCAATTCAAAAATTAAAAGAGCATATACCAGTCCAGGAAGGCCATACACCAGGCTGCCCAGTATTCAGCCAACTCAACAGAAAAGAAAAAACCAGGTAAAACCCAGTAAAGACTTCAGAGCCCCATGAGTAAGAACAAAGATAAGCACCAATGCAGGACAAAAGGATAAAGGAAGGCAAAACCAGAATAAGATGAAAGAAGCCCATAAGACAAGCTTGGAGGCACAGCTTCGTTGAACATCTTGTATTAGAATCTGCTGGGAAGCACCACAAGCCAGCAGTAGTGAAGATCAGCAAGACATCTCCCCGCCAAGACAGAGCCAATGCTTTCAAACTCACCAAACAGATAACTATGGATTTAAAATTCTAATAACATCGAACCCCAAACCAGGTCTGAAAATCCACCAACCCGAGGAAATCTAGCAATTCTGTTAAACCACGAAAATGAGCGCTTCTCAAATACAGAAGGTCCATCAAAAAACATGGCCTGCAAGATCACCTGATTATATGAACTGTACAAAATCACACACTATCCGAATAGAAGATTCAGTTCATATAAGCCAAGCCACAAAATCAGAGCTCCTAGAGACACCCTGCTTCGCAAGACTGTCAGCCACCGAATTGCATTCTCTAGGCATATGCTGAAAAACCACCTTTCCAAGAGATAACAAATGATTATCTATTTTGTTAAAGATTGAAGATAGATTCCAAGGCCTTTGAAGACTACTCTTAGACAACCAGTGATACACTACTAGTGAGTCCATTTCACAAATAAAAAAAGAACCAGAGACTTGAGAAGCTTCACATGAGATTTGCAAGGCCTTCTCAATTGCCAAAAGCTCTGCTACATTAGAATCAGTTAGGCCTACAAAACCAGAGAAAATGCACAAAAAAACACCATCATGATTCCTCAGAACACCCCCAACACCAGATGGCCCTGGCTTCCCAAATGACGAACCGTCAGTGTTCCACTTAAGATAAGGCGCAGCAGGTGGAGACCAAGACACAAATGGCCTTAACTTAGCAGGAGGATGGAACCTTTTAATAGCATCCACAGCTAGACCCAGACTCTGGCTTTTGAGGAATTCTAGTTCCTTGATATTATTGATCCAAAAAGATGATCTAGCCAAGATTACATTAAAGAGATTATCAGAAGAAGCTTTTCTCCCCTGGAAAATCACTGCATTTCTTTCAAGCCAAATTGACCAAATAGAGGCAAGGGTTATAATAAGCCAGATTTTGACTTGTGTCTTCCCATTAACCAGATTTACCCATTGTGGAAAGAAATCACCAAAGGATTCAGGAAAACATAAGAAAACTCCCCACCAATTTGCGATCTTATACCAGATTGAGCATGCAATAGGACAATGAAGAAAGAGGTGATTAACAGTCTCAGGTTCCAGCAGGCAGAAGGGGCATGCTAGAGAGTTGCTATCAAGAATACCCCTTTTAAACAAGAAATCTTTTGTTGAAACTTTGTTAAGTAAAACTCTCCAGACAAATACATCTACCTTTGGAGGAACAAGATTTTTCCATAAGAACTTGAAGCCAAGCGGCAAGGAGGAAGGGGAGCTTTGAATTTCTTGCGACTTTATGCAATAGGAGGACACTGAAAAAACACCTTTGGGATCATGAGTCCAGATTTTCCTATCACCTTTTACTTTAAAAAGCGGAACTTGCTCTAGAAGGATAAGAAGTTGATTCTCCATCTCATTCTCCCAGATCCATAAATTCCTTCTCCACACCAGCTTCCACTGCCACCTCCCATTGAACCATCGGCCACAGTCTTTAACGAAGGCTGAGGGGTTAACAGCAAGAGAGAAGAGACGAGGAAAGAGCATCTTTAGGGACCTATCCATAATCCAAATATCCAGCCAGAACCTACACATATCTCCCTTGCCCACGCAAATTCGAACACTATCAGCACAAGGAGGAAGGGACGAGACCTTCATAATGTCCTTCCAAACCATAGACATGTTTGCAGGAGCAGAAAATTCTGCTGGACAGAGGCAATTACCCAATCCGTATTTAGCTTTGACAACCCGTTGCCAGAGAGCTTGATCTTGTGGGTTTAGACGCCAAAGCCATTTATAAAGAAGGCCTTTGTTTCTCAAGGCAATGGACCCTACACCTAGACCCTCAAAAAGCTTTGCTTTCTCCAAGATATCCCAGCTGACTGAACACATTTTAAGCTTCTCTTCAGACCCGCCCCAAAGGAATCTTCGCATTAGAGAGCTTATGGTCTTCAAGACCCCTTCCGGAACTTTGAACACGGACATGTAGAACAAAGGGAGACTGGAAAGAGATGACTTTAAAAGAGTGATTCTACCAGCAAAGGAGAGCAACTTACCTTTCCAACCCAATAGCTTAGTTCTGAATTTATCAATCACCGGTTTCCAAGTTGCTATTCTATTTGGCTTTGCCCCCAAAGGCAACCCCAGATAAATGAATGGCAAGGAAGAAATGCGGCATCTCATTGCAGCGGCAGACAAGGAAAGCCAGTTATCTTCAACGTTAATGCCGACAAGGAAGCTTTTCGAGAAATTAATTTCTAAACCAGATACAGAGGCAAATATTCTCAAGATCCTCTTTATTTTCAACAGCATCTCCATATTCGGTTTTACAAAGATCATTGTGTCATCTGCGAACTAGAGATGAGTGATTCGTGGAAGTGAATGAGATGCATTTCCCCCATCCAGACCATCAAACAAATCTAAATCAATTGCTTTTTTTATAAGACTAGAGAGTCCTTCGACAGCCATGTTAAAAAGGAAAGGGGAGAGGGGATCCCCTTGCTTAAGCCCTCTAGATAAGTAAATTTCCTCTGATGGACAGCCATTGATGAGAACTGACACCCTAGTTGAAGATAGGCATTCCATCATCCATCCCCTCCATTTAGTACCAAAACCCATTTGTTCCATAACCGAATCAAGATAACCCCATGACACAGAATCGAATGCTTTGTAAAAATCAATTTTAAATAATACACCGCTGCTCTTAGAGGATTGGACCGAATGTATAATCTCATTGGCCACCATAACACTGTCCAAGATTTGGCGACCTTTAACAAAGGCGCTTTGTTCCTCAGATATGATCTCCCCCAATACCGACCTCAGTCTATTTGCTAGAAGCTTCGCAACAATTTTATATATGCATCCAAGGAGGCTAATTGGTCGAAAATCCTTAATAAGATTAGCGCCAGGGATCTTGGGAATGAGAGTGACAAATGAAGAGTTTATGCCTCTTGGCAGTTTACCCGATGACCAAACGTTCTGAGCCAGCAAGAAAATATCATTTCCAATGGTCTTCCAAGCTGCCTTAATAAAGCCAAAGTTAAACCCATCAGGACCTGGAGCCTTCGTGCTATCACAGCTCCAAACTGCAGCCCTTACTTCTTCAAACGAAAAGGGGCATTCCAGCAACTGGGCTTTATCCTCAGGAAGTTTTTTGAAGGAGTTTTGGGGAAGTTTAGGCCTAATATGACATTTTTCTTTATAAAGATCTTTATAAAACGATAGGATTTCATGCTTAATAAGCTTCTGATCACTCACAAGACCCGAGGGGGTCATTAAATTCCCAATGAAGTTCTTAGCCCTCCTATTGGAGGCAGTAACATGGAAGAACTTTGTATTTTTATCCCCTTCCTTGAGCCACTTGATTCTAGACTTCTGCCTCCATATTGACTCCTTATATTTAAGCTTATTCCACAAGTAACCCAACAGCATGTTTCTTTTTTCCCATAAAATCTTTTTTGACTCTTCATGCAGATCAACTTCCTCAAGGCTAACATCCACTTCATCAATATCATTCTCTAATTTTGTTATGGCCTCACTGACATTACCAAAAAAATTTTTGTTCCAGCTTCTTAACTTCGACATCAATTTGTATTATATCATAATGTGTAAATATTCTTATATATGATGAATAATTATATGAATAAATGTGTTTTTTTTTTTTATCTTTTAATAATTAAGATATATAGGACGAGTTTACTCCTTATATTTTTTACTAATTTTTACTTCCAATCATTTGGAATATAGAGGTTTTATTCGTATATTTTTAAAATAGATAAAATTTTATTTCTAAAGTTATATTTACTCCTAAAATTGCATATTCATTATAAGGGAAAAACTGTTTTAATTCGAAAAATTAAAAAGTAAAAATTGATAAGTTTAGAAATGAAATCACTTTATTTCGGAGATAAAAGTCACATTTATTCCATAATTATATCATATCATGAGATAATCTTCATATGAAAGTTTTTTGAACAAATAAATTCCAAATACTTGCATGAATGTAAATTAAAATTTTAATTTTATACCATATTGACTTTTTTTTTTTATTTCATAAAATATTAATATTTAATAGTATTTGTGGTTATCAAATTAACCTAAACTAACTAGCTTATGAATTGATCAATTTTACATTACCTGCTTGTAATGTTGTTGTTGTTTTTTTTTTTTTTTTTGAAATGTGCTTGCAATGTTGTCAATGATGTCTTCATAAACTAATTAGCTTTAATACGAAATTAGAGGGAACAATTATGCGGTTGATTTTTTTTTTAAAAAAAAAAAAAAACTCTAAATTAATGAATCATCAATGGACATTAAAATATTTAACCAATAAATATCTTATTAGCATGTAAAAATTCAAACATCTGTCCAAGTCCCACCAGGTCAAATAACTCGGTGGTGGCAAATAATAATAATAATTTCAATCAGATGCACGAGTGATTAAGCATTATTAATCCCATAAAAATTATATTAATTACCTCAAATTCTTATTATATATAATCCAAAATATAAACTAAAATCCGATTTCTTTGACTTCCAGTTCTTGTTGCCACCCCATCCCATATATGCAAACTATAGTCGGAAGAAATCATCAGCTTCTCAAATGATGACGGAATCGAAAACTATATCGAAACATATTAATTAATTAATAATAATAATAATAATAATAATATAGTGACAGTGCTACTTGGTATGTATAGAAGATCTTATCGGATAAAAAAAAATTCCACGTCGAATTTGATGGTCACCAATATTACCACGAATTAATAAGGGTGCATTTGATCGATTAATCATCAGTTGACCTGTTAATTACTAATCTTTTTTTTAATTTATATATCATTTTGTATCATTGACTAATGACTAAAATTAGCTCATCCGAATCCGGCTTGGCCTATTTCGATCCAGTCCAAACTTTGTCCATCGTTATCCAAATCAGACCTATACTGAATTAAGTTTAAATTTGTGTAGAAAAAATTTTCAAATTTCATTTAGATTCTGTCTGAATCCAACTCATGATATCGATCCTGCCCGAACCCAATCCATTCCGATCCGGTTTGGATCTGACCTAGCTCAAAGTAGGTCTTGATTTTATTTATGCCAAATTGTGCGGAAAAAAAAATCTTAAAATTTCATTTAAACTCGGCCCAAATCTGACCCATCTCAGCCATGCTTGAACCCGATCCATCATGGTCCGACCTGAACTCAGCCTACCCCGATTGGAATCTGGCCCAACCAGAAGTAGATTTGAATTTTATTTATACAAAATTGTACAGAAAAAAGATTTTCAAATTTGTTTAAGTTCGGCCCGAATCCAACCCATCATGGTTCTGTCCGAATTCGACCTACCCCATTTAGTACATCGTAACTGTATCAAGAGTGCATTTTCACTAAAAAAAGAGTTAAATATATTAATTCATAATTTCGCCCATTAAGCATACTATGCGGCCCATTTGGGCCATTATACAATTCATCTGGACTACCATGTAAACTATTTAGGCCAATATGCAACCAATTTAGGTCAACATGTAGCAAATCCATGGATTTGAACCAAATCTGACCAACCCTTTAAGGCATTAGCTTATTTATGACCCATAAATAATAAACTATTTATGAATCAACTCAAACCCACCCAATCCTACCCATTTGACACATATAAAATTAAAATAATATAATTTTATTTGTTTATTTTAATTATTATTAGGAAATTTAAGTTATTGTGTTTGAGTATATACTTGTTTTCCCTTCTATATAAAAAATAAAAAAGTTTAAGTTACATGAAGGACAATAAACTAAAGACTAAATAGTTTGTTCATAATGCTAAGTGCATATCTCACATTTTAAACCTCTAATATTAGTTGATTCAATTAATTCGATATTTATTCTCTTTAAAGAAAATCTCAAGTTCGAATTCCGTAAATAATAAAAATTAATGTTAAAAAAATTTATCTGCCAATCCGATTTGAATTAGATAATATTAATAATTATACAATACACATATATTATCTTGCAACTTACGAAATGCATATTTTTGGGGGCTAGTATTAGATATACTGCGATCAATCTTTAACTGGGAATTCTAGTTTCGATCGACCCATAAACTCGGCTATAAAGGGCTTTTGGACATAAGTTCCATATTTTTTTCTTTAATTGGGCCTTTCAGTTTAGATCAGTACACAAAGTCAGCTAAGACGAGCTTTCCAACACAAGTAAAAAGGACATTACACTTAAATTCGAAGATGTGATCGTTTGGTTGTACAACTGAAGAAAAAGGATGGAGGGAAGTGTGAGACAAGACAAGTTGGAGAGAAATACTAATAGTATCTAACAATTTACAATTTCTTAATATTAAAGCGGATATAGTTATTGTTGTATTATATTTTCATTAAATTACAAAATTTATTATAAAAAAATTACAAATTTTACAACAATAAAATTTCCTGAATTTCAAAGGTCAGTTTTAAAATACAGAAGAAGTGTTAAATTCAAGAGATTATAAAAAAAAAAATCATGGGAAATATAATTTTTACAACACATCAGTAATTGTTTTTGGTTTATAAATTTGCAACTAATGTCAAAAATGACTTTGTATTGTATTATCTAACTTGTTCCATGAATAAATACATACATAAATTAGATCTAAATAAATAAAAACTTCAAAAGTAAGGCACAGCCATTTAAATCTTAACTAGCAATTGTAGTCGTACGAGTAGTAACAACATCAGAATTTTCGCCGGTGGTGCCCGTGTCAGCCTTCACTGTAGCTTGGGGTCTCATTTCTTTGCCAATTTCAGCTAAATTTGTACCATTGTTGGCCTTGGTAGAATTTTCCTCTCTGAATTTTCTGTAAATGTCACCTTGGTAGAATTTCTTGGTCCTCAGCACCAAAATGAAAGAAATAAAGCACCCAAATAATGTTGCTGCTGTGATTATAAAAAAACTTATTTTATAACATTGCACGCCGCTGCATGTCAAGTCCTGCCCTGGTTCTCTTTTAAGCCCCAAAGCCTCCATTTGCTTTACTGCTTCTTTATCATACAAATGCCCAGCCACTTTCACATTCAGAATATAAGACCCAACTGGGCTAGCTACTGCACCAAAATTGTACAGTGTTGAGTAGTACTTGAGCCCGAAAATTTCAGATATTATAGCAAACATCAATGGCCATTGTGCTCCGAAGCAGAACCCGATGATCACCGAGGAAAAGTAGAGAGAATTTGGGACACCGAAGGCGATTAAAAGATGCCCAACACAAGAGAAAAGAAGTATGATTGTGAAGAGTAGAGGGCGTGGGATTTTGTACTTTTTTAGTAGAAATTCAGAGGAGAAACCAGCCACTACTCGGCCAAGATAGTTCCATATACTAACAAGTGAAACAAATGTTGTTGTGCTACGAGCTGGATAGCCGAGTGAGTTCCCAATTTGGCCTAAGTTGTCTATGGCTGTTAATGTGCCGCCAACGCCGCAAGTTGATGCTATGAAGAGAATTAGCATGTCTATACTGAATAGTGCTTGCAAAATTGTGTAGTCCTCGCCTCTTGCTGGTGGCTTGAAAATGTTTTCTGTGCAAGAAGTTTGCTTTTCTTTTGGTGAATTGGCTTCAATTTGTGGCTGTGATGGTAATGGAGGATCTTCAGTTGCAATTTTTACTTGAGATTGATTGTTCAGTTCTGATTTCTTGCTCTTCCATAGATCAAATTCTTCTTTCCCGACGATTGCCAGAGGAAGAAAAAGCAACAAAATGACAACAGAAGCGCTGCCAATGTACTCAATTCTGGTGAAACTGAACTTGTTTTGGACGATAATTAAAGCCATAAGAAAACCAGCAAGCGCAAGTGAGATATAGAGTAATTTGAAAAAAACTGTGAGTTCATTGGATTGGGGATTGGGTTTGAATTTGATTATACGAATTGTGCGAAGGAAAATGAAAGAAACAGCAGCAGGAAGCCAAGCAATCAGCAAGATAAGAGCTTTAGAATTCTCTCCATAAAAAGCATGGTAAAGCTGAGTCATAATAGCTCCGCTTAGCCCAACAAAGCCTTTTAACAAACCAAGAACACTGCCTCTGCTTTCTGGGAAATTCATTACACAAGTAACAAGAGCTCCAGTGTTAGCAAATGCCTGAGAATTTGCTCCTATGCAGATATAAAGACACATCTGCCACACTTTTGGCTTAGCAATATGGCCAGTTACACCAAGCCAAATCATGAAGTAACCAAAGAAATTCATGACTGCTCCAATTGAAAGAACTACCCATGGTGGGGTTACTTCATTGATTAGCCCAGACAAAATCCCAACATTGCCACCCAAATCTTTGAAGAAACTAAGCAAATTGAGGGTACTTTGGTCATACCCCAATGATGTTTTGATATCACTAGAGTAAAGACCAAACATATAAGTAGCACCAGCTACAGACATGATCAAGAGGCAAGCAAAGACCATGAACCACCGCCCAAGAATCACTCTAATGATGAAAACTTTCATGTCTCTCCACCCAGCACCGCCGGCAGCGGCGGAATTAGCCGACGCCATTTTATTATATGGGCTTTGGGAAGATTGATGAGTGAGTAATTATTGATGGAAATGATTGTTAAGACAGCATTGATATATATAGAAAGAAATGACGAGGTTGGTCCGCGTTTTGGTGCACATGTTCAATTATATGATGTGAGAAAGTGAAAGGTCACTATAGTACGAGTTATCTATATATTCTCCATAGCTTTGTTTTACACCACACAAATCAATTACGCGCTGTCCATTGCTATATAACTCAGTTTGTTTTATGTTTCACCATTTAAGCTGTAAATATAGGTCAATTTATCATTTAAATCTTTAGAAAAATTACTTATTCTTTTAAATGCTTCATTTTAATACATAATAGCTCATTAAATACTGATGTGAAACACATTTATTTCTTGCAGAAAAATTCTACACCAATATTTAAAAATTTATTGTATAACAGATATTGATTTAAAAAGCTGAATGATTTGTTAAAAAATTGAAAGAGTAAAATTATCGAATTTGGCAATGTTCAAAAGGCTGCGTATGTATTGTATTTAAACTACACACATCGGCTAAGGTCCATATATGGTTCAACTCGGTTCAAAAATTTCATCACAAAATTAATGATATATATTTCAAATAATATTTTAATGCTTAAATTACGTGTATTTCACTTATTGAAATTCTAAACTTTTATTTGTCTAAATTTGCTGAAATTTGGTATGATGTAGAAAAAACTAAAATTAGAACGCTTAATTTTGAAAGGCTTTTGTTGAACAAATAAGAATTTGACGATTCAATATATATATATTTTTTTTTTTTTGAGAAGGACGATTCAATAGTTAAGAGTAGAAAAAGATAAATAATAATAATAATAGTAGTAGTAGTAGTACTTTATGACAAAATATATTGACTAATTGTAGATAAGAAATATCTTGCAAGATCATTTGCTTCATGATTTATCTGTTGAAAATTATAACTCAGTTGCATGCAATGTGATCGGAAAATATTTGCCTAAACTCGGCAAATTTTATGTATTAGATAAGTATTAGATAAATAGTGCAGTAGTATGTATGCATGTTAATTAGGGTTGATTTCACCCATGGTCACTCAACTTATCACTTATCGCGCAAAAGTAACCGACTTTTTTTTTTTCTTACTTAAATGTCACTGAACTTTTAACATTATTGCACAAAAGTCATGTTGACCGGAATCCGGCGATGACTCTTGCCGGATTGATAAGTTCAACAAATATTACATTTAAATTAATTTCACTCACGGTCACTAGACTTATCATTTATCTCGCAAAAGTAATTAACTTTTTGTTTTTCAACTTAAATGTTACTGAACTTTTAACATTTTTGCAAAAAAATCATCAATCCGGCAAGGGTCGTCGCCGGATTCCGGTCAACATGACTTTTGTGCAATAATGTTAAAAGTTCAGTGACATTTAAGTAAGAAAAAAAAAGTCGGTTACTTTTGCGCGATAAGTGATAAGTTGAGTGACCATGAGTGAAATTGACCCTGTTAATTATCATTTTACTCATTTTTCAATTATTTTTATATAAGTGTTAATATATTATTGGCTTAGTTTATAAAATTTACTTAAACCGAATTTAGGCTAGAAAATAAAGATGGATATTTTAGTAAATTTCAAAATAATATGATAATTACGTAACCGCAAATTTCTAAAACTTTTTTCTTTCGGTTACAAATAGGGCAGCTATAAGACATAGAGTATGCAACCCCTACAATATTAAGACAAAGTTGGTCCAAATATTAGGCCGATTTTACGCTAAAAACTTAGGTCATGGATCCAATATTTATTTGGTATTTAAATTTTGGTAGCAAAAATCCATCCCCTTCAAAAGGAAGGTATAAATAAATAAAATGAAAGCATCTTTGACTTTTTTGTTTGTTTGTTAGAGTCGTTACAAATCAAGAACAGATAACCTTATAACTCAATAACAGATTACTACAATTAAATTAACATTTCACTCTTTTACTTTGATTAAATTCTTGGATGGAATCAATCATATGTACCGGTCATAACATTTTTTCAATAACCATTTGATATTTAAAATTTATTAATCCGATTAATTTAAATTTGTTCCGAACAAGTCTATCCAATAAAATAAATACTACTTATTATGCATTTAAAAATACTTTATACTTTCTTCTCAAAAAAAAAAAAAAAATACTTTATACTTCCAAGTCGTGCAACTTTTTTAATTACCAGACGCTACCTAACAAAGTCCTAAGCTCCAAATACTTGGGTAGCAAAGTGGGGTTTCGGTTGTGAATTGTTTGGCAATATTCAGTAGGTTCAATATTCTCCACTACTTGTGTGTGAACATTTTGTATCTAATAAGAAAATAAAATAAAATTTTAAAGAGTAGTTTCAATTATAGATATTATTCATGGAGGGGGTTGGGTCTATTATTACAGTTGGAATGTGCTGTCCCTTACTCGAGACATGGCGTGATCTTTTTGCTTCAAAAGTTGACTAGTATATCGAATTAACCTGATTATGATCAATTATCAAGAATAGTAGATGCCAAGATGAACAAGGAAGGTCGAGAAATATTTGTAGGACTGTTATGTCAGAAATGAGCTCACTCCTATCGTCAGTAATTAATACATGACTTTTTCTTTCGGAAAATGACATGCCACTAGCGCATGCTATATCATAGTGGAAAATATATCCTTTAATTTGTACAGTTTCTTTTTTATCATTTTTTAATTAATTTAAATTACACTAAATAGCTAAATATTAAAAGATACTTTAAATTTAATATTCGGATTTCAAGCGTATGTTAAGATAGAATGGACTCTTATAGACTTTTATCCAATTTTATTTCTTAAAAGTACCAAGTTATTTTATATTTTATGATTTGACTATTCCGATGCAATGCACTAAGTTAGTAATGCATTCACATGTTAGAAAAGAAAACCATTTTTCTATTTTTTTTTTTTAAATGAAAAAGAGATCCCATGAATTTGGTAGCTAGAAGGGAAGAAAAGAATAGAAGTTTCCTAATAGAGTGAGAAAATGAATATGTAAAGTATTTAGATTAATGTGAATAAAGAGATAAATGAGGGCAATGAGACATGGAGAATCAATTCCCTAAATTTTAAATTTAAGTTTGAAATATCCATTCTTCTTTGGAAATAAAATATCCCTTCTTCTGGAATACTATAAAAAGATTAGGAATATCTATTAATAACTAATTATTTGAATTAAATATTTTACCCAAATATATATATATATATATATCATTCATTACATTCGAACTTTAAACTTTTACATTAAATAATTTTTACGTGCAAAAGAATTTATTGATTGAAAATGTTTTCTGAATTATTGATTAAAAATTTATGCATCATGTACCTCTTATTAATATTCAATTATTTATGTCAGAAGGGGAAGTTTGCCTAATTTGAGACATCTATTTCTATCCTTATATGGAAATTCATTGTTTCACTCTCTATCCATTTAATCATAAACTTTAATTTAAGACATGTAGCAATAATATTAATTCTCTTATATATATTTTTTACGATATGTTAATATTAATATTCCTCTTATATGGAGTCATTTATTCTACCTATAGAGTGTGGATGGAAAAATTAAAATAGAATCCTAACTAGAAGAAAAGAAGAAAAGCAATATTAATTAAAAGAAATGGGAACAAATTAAATAATGAGGAAATTAATGAAATACATTGAAGAGGATAAAAAAGAATAATGGGTAGTGACTAGTGGGCATCCGAATCAGCACAATTATAGTATTAAATGTGTTTGAGATGAATTTGAGTTCTTGAATTTGGACAAAAATTAATACTATATAGTATTTTTTTCATTTTTTTATGTGTTATTTTTAGTAAAATTTAAATTTTATTTATCTGTTTTTTTTATATTTTCAATATAATTTAATTTTTTCTTTTAAATTTAATTTTTTTAATAAAATTTGATCAATTAAATTTAAATTAGGGCAAAAATAAAAAAAATAATAATTAACTAAAAAAACATTTTCCATTCACTTAACTAGACAGAACACTTGTGTTTAGTGTTTACGCGGTAGTCTAAGTCAAACCCCCACGTGCTTTTTTCATGAGTTCATACTTCATAACGATGATGTCAAAGGGTCAATGATGCCACGTTTGAACTTGTACATATTCTATGCATGAATCATCCCAAAAAATAATAAAATAAAATAATCCTGTTATACAAATTATTAATATTAAAATAATAATTAATTAGGCTAATATTGATAAAAATTTATATTAAATAGATTAAAATATTTCTTTTAATTTAGATTATCATAATAAAATATGTAGAAAAAAAATATTAATTAAGTTTTAGATATTTTGTTGACATTATATTAAGAGTAATGTTGAAAAATATATGCTTTAAATGTTATATTAAATTTATCAAATTAATAATTTAGTGGAATAAATTTTCTTTTATAAAAAATAACAACAATTTAATGGGATAATATTTTTTTATAAAAGATTACAATTTGATGACGGAAACAGTAATACACAAATATTCCACCCTAATTGTGGTCCTTCAAACTTTATAATGAATGAAAATTAACTACAAAACAATATCTTTGACCAAAAAAAAAAAACAACATCAATGAAGTATGAGTTTAATTTAATTTGGGAATCACATATATATAACCCAAACAATTAAATCACTTAAATACTTCTTAAATTATTAGAGTTGGGATTTCTGCCCATCCTCACTCTCAAAAAAAAAAAGTAACATTTTATTATTTTCTCTCTTAGTTCACTAGTAGAAGTATACACTAAATTTAGCAAGAATATATATATATATTCTAATTATTTCAGTTTGCTCTAAATTAATTGTTACACCCATAAGAAATAAAAAGTTATAAAATTGATAATCCAAGCAACCATTATAATTATTTTTGTCAATAAAATGAAAGTATTTAATTTAGTGCTTACCCAATACCATGTAAAAGATTTATTCTTATTTTGCGAATATGGATATAATTGTAAATGTAAAAACAACTTTGTCAATACAGCAACAAAAAAAATTACCTCAATCCATAAATGAACATATAAACCATATTTATGTAAGAATTTCCTTTTATTTTGCACTTTGAATATACACAATTAGAAATTTCTTGTCTAAATCGGGTTTACAAAATTATTCATGAGCAATCTCATGGATCTAGTTTAGAAAAATAATTATGCTGGCGGTTGGTGATGAGTAACTTCTGTTCTTACATATGCTTTATCAATTTCCAAATCAACCCCAACATTTTCTCTGAATTTCTTGTAAATATCACTTTTGTAAAACTCTCTAGTCCTGCAAACCAAAATAGTTGAAACAAGAAAGCCCAGAAATGCTGATATTGTAATTATACCAAAACCCAACCTGAAACATGTCACTCCATTGCATGCCAATTCTTTCCCTGCTTCTCTTTTAAGCCCTAAATCTTCCATTTGCTTGGTGGCCTCTAAATCATACAAATGCCCAGCAATTTTCACATTAAAAATGTAAGAGCCTACTGGGCTTGACACTGACCCAACACTATACAAAGTGGAGAAATGTTCAAGCCCAAAGATCTCAGAAATAATAGCAGAAACTAATGGCAATTGTGCACCAAGGCAGAACCCAAGAATTATTGAAGAAATGTAAAGAGAATTAGGCACTCCTAAAGCTATCAGAACATGGCCAATGCAAGAGAAAAGGATAACAAATGTGAGCAGTAAAGGGCGAGGAAATTTGTAGTCTGTCAACAATTTTTCAGAGGCAAAACCTGCCAGGACTCTGCCAAGGAAATTCCATATACTTACTAGTGATATAAAAGTGGCCATGTTGTGCTTTTTGTAGCCTAATGAATCAGCAATCTGACCCAGATTGTCAATTGCTGCTAAAGCCCCGCCAACGCCACAGGCTGTAGAAACAAATATAATCAACATGTCGATGCTAAAAATTGCTTGCAGTATCGTATAATCCTCACCTCTGTCAGGTTGCCTGAATATGTTTATAAAGCAATAAAATGGCGATGGCGATGGTGATGGCGATGTTAATATTGGCATCACGTTTTCTGATGGGTTTAAACTTTTGGGTGCAACGTTGGATTGTTGCTTGATTTGCCAGAGATTGAATTCTTCTTTGATGACGATTGATAGCGGCAGAAATAGCAGCAACAGAACACCTATAGCACTGCCAATGTACTCAGGTCTGGTAAATTTGAGCTTGTTTTGAATGATAATGAGGATCAGGATAAACCCGGCCAGAGCAAGTGCAATGAAGAGGAGGCTATAGAAAGTTTTTAGCTCCTGATGAACTCGTAGAGCAACTTTCCTGATGCGAATTGTTCTGAGAAATGCCAGGGGAACAATGGAAGGAAGCCAAGCAATTAGCAAGATAAGAGCTTTGGTGTCATTTCCATAGAAAGCATGATAAATTTGAGTCAGGATTGCTCCACTTAGACCAATTAGCCCTTTAAGGAGTCCTATTACACTTCCACGGCTTTGGGGGAAATTCCTGACGGATGTAACTAAAGCTGCAGTATTCGGATAGGATGCTCCGTTTGTTGCCAAGCACATGTACAAACTCATTTGCCAGACATGAGGCTTTGGGATTCGGTTAGTGACTGCTTCCCAAATCAGAAAATATGCAGCAAAATTCATCGCTGCACCAACGCCAAGAACAATCCAAGGCGGCGTTACTTCGTAGAGAAGGCCTGCTGTGACTCCGAGATTGCCACCCAAGTCCTTGAAGAAGCTTAGAGTGTTGAGTGTTGTTTGATCATAGCCTAGAGATGATTTGATCTCGCCGGAGTATAGACCGTACATGTAACCGGTGCCGTTTACAGACATGATCAGAAGTGAAGCAAAAATCATAAACCATCTGCCGGAAAGTGTTTGCAAGATTAAACTCTTCATCATTCTTTTTCCTGAAATTGAACTCAGTTACTGCAATTTCTACTGTATATCAAGAAAGGTATATAAATTCTCATTGCAATTCGTTGATTTGTCAAATCAAAAAAAAAAAAAAAGAAGCATGCAATTGTATTGTCATCAAGTGGACTTGAATTAATCAACAAGTTACAACCAATTTTTGAATCTTGCAGGTGTTTGCATATGGAATAAGCTCTAGGATGAGTCAGATTATTATAAAAATGGTATAAACAATCACTTATAATAGTAATATGGAGTTTTCTCAACTCATAATGTGATTATTAAAAAAAAAGTTAATGATTAAACTCAATAATACGTTGTATTAATCATGCAATGTATATATGTAACTGTTTGATGAATTAATTATGTAATCGTTTTTTAGCTGTACATAAAGAAGTGTAAAGTTTTGGTAGAGTAACTCTAAATTGTAATTAATTGCGAAAACAAAGCTGTATTCATTATAATAATTCATAAGCAAACAAGGCAAGGACCCTACAACCAATTTAAACAAGTTAGAATGAAGTTTTGGTCAATTCAGTATTCTGTAATTAACAATAGCTGTACAGGAGAACAAAACAAGAGTATGATTCAAACAAATCATATATAATACAGAAGTAGGGTAAGAATTTCCTTAATATTCAACTTAAAATAGATATTCCATGTTAGTTTAAAGATGTTTAATTAAGACCGTTATTTATCATCTGGAATCTGGACTTACAATATGTGTTTATTTGCATGATTCATCCAAGATACTGCCGGCTTAATTATTATTAATTTTGATTTGAAAACTGCCTCTTCTCTTGTTTTTGTTCCTTATAATTACTAGCAATATTTTATTTATCTATAATTGAAAGATTGTGAAGACTATTAGAAGAATTCATATCATCAGGCATGGAGGACCCGAAGAGACTTGAAGAAGGATTAGGTCATGAAAAGCTGGAAAATAAAGAAAATAGTGAGAAAATTGAAGACCATGGCATCGATAAAGAGGAGAAAAATACAGTGGTTGAGCAGCAGTCACCACTGAAGCTCAAGACTAAGAGAGTTGCCACTTTGGATGCATTTAGAGGCCTTACTGTAGTTGTAAGAAAATCAATTTTAATTTTTTATTAAAATTAATTGTTTATATATTACTGAGAAATTAATATTGTTGTAATAAATGAGTGGTAATATATGATTTTGAGTGCAGTTGATGATATTGGTAGATAATGCTGGGGAATCATACCCAAGAATTGATCATTCACCATGGAATGGTTGCACATTGGCCGACTTTGTTATGCCATTTTTCCTTTTCATTGTCGGAGTTGCCATTGCTCTAGCTTTCAAGGTATCATTTTATTTGACAAAATTTTTATATTTAAGTATATTAGAGCTCAAAATTACTATTTAATTAATCCATACAAAACAAATTAATCTTGATCTAAATGCTGCAGAGAATTCATAAGAGGAGGCATGCAGTTAAGAAGATAATTCTAAGGACATTGAAACTTCTATTTTGGGGAATTCTGTTGCAAGGTATTTTTTTATAAAAAAATTGTCATATTTAAAAATTATTTTTTACAATTAATTTCATATTAATAAAATAAAAATCACACATTGCAGGAGGATACTCACATGCTCCTGATGAACTTGCCTATGGTGTTGATATGAAGCGTATCCGTTGGTGTGGCATTCTCCAGGTTGTTATTCTTTAAATCTTAAGGAATTATGAGATAATTATACTTAATTAATAATTTTCCAATTAATAACTAATTTCTGATGTTATAATTTCACAGAGAATAGCAGTGGTGTACATTTTAGTATCTTTAGTAGAAGCACTAACCATCAAGGAGAGAAGAAAAATCCTGGAGCCTGATCATTTTTCCATTTTCACAGCTTATCAATGGCAATGGTATATTAACTAAAATCTTCAAAATTCTTGTATATTCTCAGTTTATATCTTCAACCATGAATTAAAATCAATTATATATCTTTACCTACTAATATATATGATAGTATTTGCATAATTTCTCAATTTTACATTGTATTATTTCAGAATTATAACGACCTTAATTTGAAATTTAGGATTGGAGGGTTTGTTGCTTTTCTGATTTATATGATCACAACATATGCACTTTATGTTCCGGATTGGAGTTTTGTTGTGCAAGATGATCATAGATATAAGAGATACACGGTTAGTATGACAAAATGTTATTGGTTTAGTTTATGAATTTTTTTTATGTACCTTATCTAGATTAAAAAAAATTAAAATTTATAATAATAAATTGGGGTAATTACTTCTTAAAATTATTGAATCCTACAAAGTTATTGATTGATTTACAGGTGAAATGCGGGATGAGGGGACACTTAGGACCTGCTTGCAATGCTGTTGGCTATGTAGATAGGCAGGTTTGGGGGGTTAATCATCTCTATCAATATCCTGTTTGGAGCCGATTAAAGGTAGGCCAAAGGGAATTATGCAATTGACTCCGAAATTTTTCTATGCTTATCGATTTAGTTCATAATCCATTTTGAGTTAAGTAACTTGCGATTTAATTTATACCCAATTTTTTCACTTTACTTCAATACAAAAGAATTCTCGAATTTATCATTATTAATAAAAAAATTTGACAAAAAATGAAAAAAAAATCCGGGTATGAAATGGGTGAAATCGTATTAAATTGAAAGTTATATGCTACTTATATTAAAAAAAAAAAAATATTTGGCCCTTTTCGTTACAGGTTTGCACTTTAAGTTCTCCAGGATTAGGCCCTCTTCGTCAGGATGCCCCTAGTTGGTGTCAAGGTCCATTTGAACCTGAAGGGTTGTTAAGGTTTGTTAATATTTACTTTTTTTTTTTATTATTGTTAATTATTATTATTTTTACAAAAAATTATAGATATAATATCTAATTACAACTATAAATATTACAATAATGAATCAAATTTTAATTTTTTTATATTTTTAATTGAATGCTGGTCACCAAAATAATTTACAGTAATTTTATTATTCGAAAAAAGAGCTACCTAATTAATTGTGCTTATTTTTTCTTAGTACAATCTCAGCAATCCTCTCTGGCACCATTGGCATCCATTATGGACATGTTCTGATTCATTTCAAGGTAACTATAACTTGGAATTAATCCGTTTCTTTCAATTAAATTTGAAGATTTTTCAACTGAAAATTTCAGTGTTTTTGCCTGCAGAATCATTCTGAGAGGCTCAAGCAATGGGTTTCATTGGCTCTTGGCTTACTAATCCTAGCCATCATCCTTCACTTCACAGACGGTAAAACCTTCATTATTTATGTGTTTTGCATATAAGAATTAGTATATTTATTTATTTGTTCTTGTTGCAGCTATTCCTATCAACAAACAACTCTACAGCTTGAGCTACGTGTGTTTCACAGCTGGTGCAGCAGGAATTGTGTTTTCTGGGTTCTATATACTGGTAGAATTAAGGATTAAATACTGTCATCAAATTGGATTTCCATTATATAATTTAATGTTAATTGAGATTAATCTTTTTTTAGATTGATGTTTGTGGATGGAGGCTACCATTTCTATTCCTGGAATGGATAGGAATGAATGCAATGTTAGTATATGTGATGGCTGCCCAAGGTATTTTTGAAGGCTTCATCAATGGCTGGTACTACAAATCTGAGGATAACACACTCGTAATTTTCTTCCTTTAAGCTCAAATTTTAAAAATTCTATTTTGCCAAGATTAATTAGTAAAAACACCGTGAACTCTGATACACACATATATATATATATATATTGCAGGTTAATTGGATTCAAGAACATGTGTTCATCACAGTTTGGAACTCAGAGAGGGTAGGGACACTTTTATATGTGATATTTGCACAAATCACATTCTGGGCAGTAATTTCTGGCATCTGCCACAGATTGGGCATTTATTGGAAGCTTTGAATTATATATATACACATATAGATTGCTCGCCAAAGAAAAAGGACCAGGCAATTTGTAAGACCTGTAAAATTCACATCATGATTTAATATTCAATACTTTTTTTCTTAGTTTCTTGTGTTAAGTTATGACAAGATTGCTTAAAGATATAATTAGTGCTCTAATCAAATTATATATCCAACCAATGTAATTGGAATCAGTTGTTAGAAATAAAGCTATATGTGCAGCAAAAATCCTAAAAATCAACTAGTCATAATAAAAAGGAGATATACAAATAGATTACAACTCTAAAATCCTATAATTCAATTGCAACCAAACCTCACACTGAATTTAACTATATATTATGTAAGACTTCTGATAATACATGATAATACAAGTTACGTATTTCAATTGCCCAATTGAAGACACAAATATTAAGGACAACCTTATTATTACAAAACCATATATAGAATTCAAGTAAAATATACTTACTTAAATTGGATCCATGAATAATGTAATGTTCTTGTGAATAAATTAAAACATTAATGTACTGGATTTAGACAAAAATTTCCTACAAAATTAAGTTGGCTTTTCCTTAAGCATTACTTCTCTGATCATCATTCAGCCTGATGGGCCAACAAATCAAGTAGACTATAGCAACCACCCAAGGCACAATCAAAATATAGTGCAGAGGCTTTAAATGTATCTTCTGCTTCGTAGTGAGGTCCACTGCTAGGAAGAACAGTACAATAATCATGCTGGCAATCGCACTAGTCATATATCGAACCATTACCCATTTCACAGCATTTCGATTGGGGCGCGCACCAAAGTAACTATGAGACAAATAGATGCTAAAAAAACTTGTGTATTCTTTTCGCTGTAGATCTTATAGGATTGCATGGCCAGCAACATGAACAGGAGATGTCAAGTTAGAATTTGCAGAGCAATTATACTAGGAGATGAGTCTTGCCAAAAACCGCCTGGTGGGGTTATCGCTATCTGACAGCTTACAGTAGCAACGATCGATGCCATCACCAATAGTCCATCTGTTGTTGACCTTAAATATTCTGCAAAAATATCTTCATTTCTATCCATTCTGCCCCAAACACTGCTTTGTATTGCTGATAGCATTCCTTAGTTTCTGTCTATTTATAGCCAGGAATTTGTTTATCGAATGCAGAGCGAAGGTTCAAGAAAATTGCAGGAACTTCAATCCAGGTTGTTAGGTTATGGATTCCAGGAATTTTTTAATGTCTCAATTTGATGAAGTAAATTATCCCACGGTACCTACTGTGAATGGGCCACGGTATCTCCAGATGATGGGATTTATTAATCAAATTATAGCACTACTCTTTGACTTCAATGACTTTAATATAATCTCAAGAGAAAGAAAGCCTGATTATAACTTATGAAGCACTTGAATAACGAGTCGATATTCGGGCAAACTGACCAAGGAGTTTGAAAAGCAAATTGAATACTTCATATAAGAACGCAAAACCAAGAGTTAAATCATTTATGTTAACTAAATTTATGCATTTATAACGAAAAAATTGTAATACAAAAATATTTCAAACTTATAAAATTATTTTGTACAAAAATCAGCCAAAATCTATCCAAATATACAATTGACAAATCAATTTATTAGTTGTTTTTTATTTTCTACATGTACTTAAACTGTATCGGTGCTCTAATATGTTATTTTTCTTTCATTTTGAACTTTACTGGCATATACTAACTATACATTCTGATAAGATTTGATAATTTTCGGCTAAAGTGTTTTTTAATACTAAAAAGGATAAGTCAGAGTACTTTTTGTTTGTTAGAAGTCTAGGTAAACATGAATAAAATTAATCCTGAAATTAAGATTTTATTTTATTTTTTTCCTGGACTTAAAAAGATAAAAAATGAAAATAAAGGAAAAACTTAAAAAGCATCATAGGCTCTGCCAAAACTCGGCACATTTCCCTGTCAAGCTTCAGCTACGTGTGTTTCGCAGCTGGTGCAGCAGGACTTGTACTTTCCGGATTCTATATACCGGTATAATTATGGATTAAATACTGTAGTCAAATTGGATTTCCATTATTTGATTTAGTGTTAATTGAGATTAATCTTTGTTTTAGATTGCTAATATTTTCCATTCAGGGCCAAAAGAAAGAATGATCAGAATGGTGGATATGCCTGTGGATCCACTTGACCCACCTAAGTTCAAGCATAAGAGAGTTCCAAGGGCATCTGGATCCCCACCTGTAGCAAATTCCTCCTTGTATCTCATATCGGAACAAACTCTAAAGGTTACACAATTCCTCTTGACAAGTGATAGGTCCCAGTCAAAACTTTGAATTAATTAGTAAACCAGTATTCTACTTAGAGTAAGAATAAACCACAGGAATTTTAGTTGGAATGAACAGCCTTTCATTACTGTTCTAAAAGAATTTAAATACAATGGAAAAATAACAACTGCTCCTGATTCTTATATCACATCCCTAAAAATTAGGCACTAACAATAATTCATCTGCCATTTATTGAATTCAAATAACAACTTGTCATATTTTTAAGCAAGTAAACACGTGGGGCATCACAACTTAAACCAGACATTAAACCCGGAAACTTCTTTTGCATGGTTAAATGAAATGCATGGCACTGTTCATGTGAAAATTGGCAGCATTTGTTCAAAAGTACTTTGGGTTCCTTTTGGTCACTCTTGAAGATCTTTTTGGTTTATCAATAAGCGTGATGAAAAAGGTGTTAAAGATGTTCAGATTAATGAAAATTTTGCGAACAATTATTAGAGGCTCTGTATGCTGCAGAGGAGAGAGCCAGAGAAAGTGAGGAAAGAGCAGGAATCGCGGGCATTAGCTCAGAAAGCCCGCTCTGATCCAATTCCATTTGATAAGCACAGAATGAATGATGTTGATACGACGGGTGTGTTGCAACGCCAGCAAATTTGACGAGAGAGGGAGAGGGAAAGAAGGCTGGGAATAAGTAAGACGACGAAGATCGCAAGAGATAGAGATGGCGACATCAATGAGAAAGTTCCTCTTGGAATGGCATATACTGGAGAAGTTATGTATGATGAGAGGTTGTTCAACCAAGAGAAAGGGATGGATTCTGGGTTTGCTACTGATGAGCAGTATAATATGTTTGAGAAAGGCTTATTTACTATAAGCCAAGAAAGATGCTGATGATGAGAAGTTGGAGAAGATTATGAAAAGATACGAGTTTAAAGATGATAAGGGTTTTGCTGGTAGCTGTGAGAAGACTGGTCCACAGGTTTGAGTTTGAAAAGGATCCATTTGGCTTGGATCAGGTCTTGACAGAAATTAGGAAGGGAAAGAAAGCAATGGACAAACAATGTGAGCTAGTGGTTCCGTTGCTTCTGTTCTCTTTCTGCAGCTCTCGGGCGAAGCTTTTGCATTGGTCAAAATTGATTAAACAGAGAGCTATATAAGCCGTATTAACATTGGTGGCTTCTGGACTAAGTTTTGATAGGATTTATTGAAGATCTTACTGTAATTGTAGATCCCAAAATCATAGTGAAAATAAAAAATTATGTGCTTATTTTATTAACTTAAAGCGAACAAATTTTCATCACTTGCTATCCATACAGACTATGTAAAACTAATAGCATTGATACATCTAAAGATTTTGTATTCTTATTCAGTAAACCTAAAATAGGACTCAATTTTGATTTACACAGTTTCAAGCAACTCATAATACATTCTGTCACTAGTGGTTGATACTACCACTCCACACCATCTAAAAAATTTCAGTCACGCTAGTGCTAATTCACACAAACAGGGTGCAACCTATAAACCTCTCAAAAACCATCAGCCACGACAACTTCAACTAAATAAAACAAAAAAAATGATAATTAAAAAAAGAGGAACTATTTATGTGAGTTTTCCAGAATTATTACATGGGCAACAACAGCCGGAAAAATAAAAAATAAAAATTAATAACACAACCACCACTAACAAAAAGAATTCCAGATTGCCCATGAGAAAATTTAACATTATCAATCTTCCTTAGAAATCCATGATCTCAAGTGTTAAAAATGGCGAGGTAAAAAGTTATTTCTGTAAATTATGACCTTTAGTTGTAACACTGCCAAACTCCCTCACAAGCTTATCCATGAACTGGCATTTCTTGTCAAATCCCCAACCAGGGTTACTCTGCAGTTTCGCAAAATTATAAACCTCAGAATCGCATCATATGCGCATCAAGATTGCAGTGTTAAAAGAAAAAAATGGCTAACCATTTAATAAATGTAAACAATTTTCTTCAAATCAAATAAACAAGCATTTAAACACGCACACCATCCAAACACTTGTGTGCCACAAGGCTTGCAGTAGTTAGTACAAAGGCTAATGTATATCATAATGCATTATGCAGAATAGATAACATACTTTAAGTTCACAAGGCAGAAATTAGAAATATTAAAAGGCAAAGATGCATATTTGATGAAACTCACAACAAGACAAAAGCAAAAAGATTGAATGGGTTCAGGGAAGAATTCTACTTTCAGAAGTCTAGTAGGAAATACACAAAATAGGGGTAAGCACCACTAGAGGCTCAATGAATATTTGCCAATAATTTTTTCAACATATAACATTACAAACTCGTAATGAGAACTTCTAGAAGAATTAGTCTATAAACAATAAAATACTGAGCAATTATATCATTTATAAAGCCTATACACATATATTTAGGTTCGTAAAGGATAAAGAAAGCAGGAAATGCCGGTACATCATATGCAAATTGCAGATACATGTATAATAACATCAGATGCTCTATAAACATGCAACTGGTTGTAGTGGATATACAAACATATGCTATAAAGTTCATTATTGTAATGTAAAATTCAATATGTATACCAACTAGAGTCGTAGTTGCATGATTACATAGAACATACCAATGACTTCAAAGTTGTACTTCAGTAATGAATAACAGCAAATTCGTTATAATGAAAAATAATCTAACTACTTATACATTCAAATCTAACTAAAAGTACCACTCATCATCACCCTGAAGAAAATTGGAAATCCTCTATACGAACTACTATTTTTTTTTTTCTTTTTTCCTTTTCTTAATGATATAGTGTAGGTTTTTATCTTTCAATAAAAACATATAATGTAAAAATTTCATAAATTTAACCCATCATTCACTGTCAATTAACCATTTTAAAAATTGATGCTTTGTTAGAATATTATATTTAAGCACACAACTCAACTCTGTCACTCCTCATTATGCTATTCCAAGTAGGGATGCTCACGGGGCGGGGATTCCCCGTCCCCGTCGGGGACCCGACCCGAACGGGGCGGGGAATCCCCGAATTTCCCCCCCGTGGGGGCGGGGACGGGGGGGAAAAAATCCCCGGACAAATTTCGGGGACGGGGACGGGGAGCGGACTATCCGCCCCGCGGGGATCCCCGACCCGAAGATTTATATATATATATATATATATATTATTTGATTATATTTTATGGCTCTCCTGTAACCTAATCCCTAAATCATTTCACTGCCTTTGCCTCTCTCTCACGCAGCCACTCTCTCCCAGCCGCCGCTCTCCCTGCCGCCGCTCTCAGACTCTCACCCAGCCACCGCACTCCCTTCCTTTGGGTGCCCAGCCTCCGATCTCCCTTCCTCTCTTAAGTCTCACCTAGCCGCTCTCCCTACCACTTTCACTCTCTGTCTGCCGCGTTTGCTGAAGACTGTTCTCCTCCGATCTCCCTCAGGCGACAGCGACACAGGTAATATATATTATTTTCTTTTAATTATTTAGAACTTGAGATGAAGTTGAAGTTATATAAACTTTTGCATAGCTTGATCATAATTCAATGTTGATTGATTGTGACCATGTGGCAGGGACGAGCTCTGTATCATATATCAAAGGCCTTTACCACCGCTGCATCGAAGTTGGAAAAAATAGGATATGGTATTGTTCATATTCTACTTCGCCCTTTTGGTCATTATGAGAATACTCGTGCATTTGGAAGGCCACAAATCACTTTTTTTTTTTTTCTTTTAGATGGAACCTGGATGCAGTGCCCTTATTGTCGGTGTGTCTTAGTAATTGATGGCATGTTTTTTTTTTCTTTCAAAATAAGTTTTTGACAGTTTTTGTTCACGATTGTATTGGACCTGATATATTGGACTTCTCTGCTATGTGTCTCACAAATAGTGTTTTATAGAAGATCATGCTTCTCAATGTAATTAATTTTCTTATGAGTATGTGGATTAGCAGCTGCTATTTTTTTTCTCTTTTTTCCTTCATTTTTCTTTTCTTGGTTATTCCCTTGCAACTAACAATTTGTTGTATTGGTTTTAAGGAGAGGATTATATCTCTACAGTTCTATGTGATCAATGCTAACCAAAATTTGGTCATCTGAAATCTCATAAGAAAACAGTGAAAGGCAGAGTGTATTTAGTAGCGATGGAACATTATTAAATAAATTGGAATTAATTTTATCAAAAAAAAAAATAAATTGGAATTATTAAATAAATCGGGGGCGGGGATCCCCATCGGGGGCGGGGATCCCCGCCGGGGCGGGGGCGGGGGCAGTTCCTCCCCCGTGTTCCCTGCGGGGGCGGGGACGGGGAATCCCCGCCCCAGTGCAGGGGCGTGGGTGGGGAGCTGTTCCCCGCCCCCGCCCCGCCCCGTGAGCACCCCTAATTCCAAGTCATATTATTGCACACCAAAGCTGCCCACACTATTCTGCGATTCTACAGGATAATGTTAAAGTGCATGAACGTCAAGCAATCAATATTCTGGGCCACTAGTCTTCACTAAAATTCAAACGCTTCCTTAAATTTGTGCCAAAAGTACGATACTGAAAGTGATATTTTAAGACTAATTACAGAGTTAAGATTCACAATTCAAAATTTATTATTTTAAGAAAGTGACAAAGTAGAGCATGCGACACAGCAGATGTGTCATGTTTACTGCTATAATAACTTGGATCAGAAACAGGCCTCTCAGGTGTTAAAGCAAAAATATTTCAAGCAGGTGATTCAGTCACTCCAGCACAAATAATAAAATGAAAGGGCAAATAATATTGGTAATGGTACTTCAAATGCTAACCTGAAGGGAAAGGACTGCACGCTCAGTAAATTGTTTTACAGAAGCAGGCACATTCGCAGGAAGGGTTTGCGCAACTCTTTCTAGTTCTTCTTCTTGTTTCTTAGCTGTAACCCTATCAGGCCCACTGTAGTAATCAACTATCTCTTTCAATAATGGGACCTTCTTCATTGTTTCTTCAACAACTTCCTGGTAGAGTGTGGAAGATCAAAGAGTTATTTAAGCAAAGCAACGGGACATGCAGCTGCTACTATACACAAATTTCTCTATCTATTATCATTCTGTCAGCCATCTAAAGCACATCTATAACAGGGAAAACTATCAAAATCTGACTTTGTTAATTAAAATGGATCCAGGATCTAATATGCAGGCCAATTAATGTGAGAGATTGTAAGCAAGCACATGGGTAAATCTGGAGGAACATCTTTCCTAACATTTTACAACTTAGGGCATATAGTAAGATTTTTCAATAAATGAGTGTGTAGAGAAATGCAACCATGTTCACAATGATATTATAACATGCAGAACTGATCAGCATACAGCAGTAAGGAAAGAAGGTCTTATAAACAAGGCATTACAAGCAGTTAGTTGCCATTTCAGCTCAAACACACATAATACCAATACCATGATAGCAAATTTTGCAAGAAAAAAACAGAAACATACAACAAACTAGTATTGTAATTTTCCAGAAAGTAGGCAGAAAGCAAAATTTAAGTGAAGCTTAAGCAAGAAGAACTCAAGATTTATACATAACAGATATCAAGTATTAGAATTTTGCAAATTATTTAAGCAGATAAAGTACAACAATGCAAGATGCTTCTGCAAACCTATAGTAACTGTAACAGTACCTCCCACTCTTCTTGACTTTGGATTCCTTCATATGCCATGATGAATGGCTTCGCCTTCTCCAGCACTTCACGGAGAGGTAAAGGCAGCTTCTCGTCAATATCAGGGTTTTGATCAAACTCTCCCATCAAGTATTCCGGCTCGAACTCAATCTGTAATCAATTCATTAGGAAAAAAAAAAAAAGCAGCCAATTTGTAAGCAAAATCTGAATTTAGACAATTCACACAATAAAATACAGCAGGTGCATAATATGAAATTAACCAAATAACTAGTCTCACCATGTAATTGGTATGCAAGGCGTCCAAATAAGCATCTTGCATAGGTGAAGGGAGTACCCTCTCACCCAGCTCTTCAAACTCTTGAACCAATTTTTCCATATTATCAGCACCAATTCTTTGAGCCAGCTTCTCCCCATCAGCATTGTCACCCAAATAGAGTCCTGTCCCGACCCCTTCCTCTGAATCCTCCATCCTTCCTCTTGGCTCCCACCTACCTCTCCCTCTCCCTCTCCCTCTACCACGACCTCTGCCTCTACCCCGTCCCGATCCTTCTTGAGCTCCCGCTCTCTCTGTATCGCCCCGCGATAATATAGACACGGCCCTCCTAACTGCCTCCTCGCGGCTGATTTTTTGCTGCACCCGAGCCTGAGCCGGTTCAGCTTCTTCTTTATCTGCAGGCTTGGAACGGGCCCGGATATGTCGATTCTCTTCCTTTAATTGGGGAGAATGAGAAGGTGCAACCGGCTCGTCAGATTTCCCACGACCAAAGCCAGACAGCGCAGAGTGTATACTGGATGGCAGACTTGGCTCGCCTAACTTACGAGGTACTGCCTCGTGCTGAGACTCACTGAGTCGACTCGTTTCAGGTTCAATCTTGTCTTGGCCACGTCCCATGGCAGGTTTTGAGGTCTTTAACGACGAAATGATGGATGAAAAGCCAGGGAAAACCGGAGTAGATGTACCAGGTCTACCTCGGCCACGACCGATTCCATTCGGCGATTCCGGTTTTGACTCAAACGAGTCTGGTTTTCCCGGTGTTCTGGCACCGAAGTTCAATTGACGGGGACCGGAAGAAGAGCCTCGACCGTGACCTGTTCCATTTAGTGGTGGCTCTGGAGAATCAGGTTTCGACTCATTAGTGTCCGGCTTGCCCGGTGCTCTTGCAACGAAATCGAAGTGGGGAGAAGAGCCGCCACCGCCGCCACGACCGGAGGAGTTGGAGGATGTGGAGAAGGAAGAAGAGGAGAGAACAAACGCACGTAGATTAGCAGTATTTGAGATTGAATTTGGGATTCGACTTCCTATTGGATTGCCTCTCATTTGGAGCCACGATTTTCTTAGAAGATGATTTTTGGCAGAAGAATAGGGTTTTGGGTTTTCTTAGAAGTTGAGTGTGAGTTTTGTTTTTTTTTTTTTTTTATGCTGATAAAAGGTGCATTTTTGTCCTGTGTTTATTCAAATGGATGAATTTATACTAAAGTTTTTGTTTTTTTTTTCGATATGTTTTTACTATTTAATCGTTAGTTACCTGCTGCTGGTACGATGAGGTAAAATATATGTCGCGTATATATTATAACAAAAAATAATATTATTTAATAAAAATTTATTATTTTATAAATGTTAAGAGTAAAATTATTCATTTAAAAAAAAGTTATAAACAAAAATACATATTTAGCAGTTTTTTCATGTGTGATGTATTTAATTAATACGCAACACATATCCAAATTGATCCACATCAGCAATTAATTAATACCTGAACGGTTAACTTTAACGATAATTGACAGTGAAATAAATTTTTTCCATTTTTCAAACGTTTAAATCAAATTTATCTCAAAATAAAAATTAAAGACAAATTTATCCATTTGAAAAAAAAACAATTGGAATAAAAATACATTTTTAATCTTTTTTTTTAGCAAAAAGACCTTATTTGTTTCCAATTTAGTTTTAATTTGATTATTATTTGTGGATTTTGAATGTATTGATTTTCTGAAGTATTGAATATCACGGCAGCCACACTAAATTAGTGTGGTTTAATGTTTTCAAGTTTAGTTTCTAAAAATATCCTCGGTATCCCGTTCTACATTACCACCTTTATATATATATATATATTACAAACTCTAATTTATTCATATCAAATATTATAAAAAAAATTATAGTGCATAATTATTACTAATAAAAAAATGAAACTATATTTTAAATTATTAATATTATTATTATTTTAAAATTATTATATATGAAAATAAGTAATATGGTCATTTGATCTTTATATATACCATAAAATCATACAATCATCTCAAATATAATATCAACAGCATATTAAATTTTTTTATCTCTTTTTTAAATACATTACTATACCATTGATTATAAAAACATGAAGCCGACTCATCCACACAGAGTGTTAATGGAGGTAAACGGAGGGTGCTAGTGTATTTGTTTTACCATTGTATACTATCTTAAATAATTTATTACCAAAATATCCTTTCTATATATATATATATATTAATCTTCTTCCACTGTGAATTTCTCGACAGCTCCTCAAACCTGCTACCGAATCACCATTACGTGGTGACTTTTCATGGAATTCTTATCAACAACATTGCTTAGTTTTTGGGGAAATTATTAGTAGTAATTTTATCCAGATCTTGAATGATGGATAGATTGATTTTGTTCAGATCTGTTACAGTCATAGATGTGGAAAATGGTACAAACCCAAGCCTAATTTATGTTGATTTGCATTCTTCGAATGAGTATTTATATTTTAAATGTGTGAATTGGGTATTCTGCCTTTCCATTTAGAGTCAGAGGGCGAGCTTCATGGATCTGGACAACACTACCATAGAGCCTCAATGGCAGATCCTTAGGATGGTGAAATTTTATTGAATTGTGCTAAACTGGCCTAGCAGCTACATCATGATCAACATAAAGCATCGATCAACTACCAACGCACCGTTAAGGAAGCTCCTCGAGATAGGTGAGCACTGAGCATAATCAACAAAATTGTGCACATCACAATTTCATATGCAGTTAACGAAGGGAAAAATATATACATATATATACACATTTCAGCCATGTTCTTGCAGCATATGCCAGTTTCCATTTGGCAAATTGATCATGATGGAGAAGAAGATGCACTTTAGCCTAAGCTTATTCAGATTGAAAAGAATGACATTGTTACTGCAAGTCAAGATTTTAAGCCATTGATTAATGTTTCTGCTGTGAGTGATAACAATGTTGAGGAACATTATAGTAAGTTCTGAAGAAGAAAAACAGAGCATGCTGTCTTTCTTTCTTTTTTTCATTTTTCACAGCAAATTCTTCACAAGCTTTTTCTACTTGGTTTCACTTCAAACGATCGAGTTCTAAAACTTCCTACACTACATGATCAACCAGGTTCGACTTCACCAGTTGGTTTTGTCAGAAACTGAATTATAAATTCTTCAATCAAAAAAAAAAAAAAAACAAACAAACAAGTACAGCAGTGACGAATAACACATGGGAATAAACATGTGAAATGACGCATTCCAAGCATTGCCACCAAAGAAAATTCACCAACAAAGTAATAGAATAGTGCAGTTAAACTTCAGAAATTTAGTTTAACATACCTCCGTTAGTAATCAATCCAAGTAGAAACTAACATTCTAGATGTCAATCAACTTTGCATTTCAACTCTTGTTTATAAAATCAAGAACAGGAGAATCAATTATATCCCATTCAACCAATTTGTCAAAATACCCTATGAGTTCTACTCCATCTTCATTCATCTGCACAAACAAAATGATGCAGAATCCAAAACCGGCTGTCAATAATCTAATCATAAAGGCCCTCTTCATGCCATATGTCAACTAAAAAGTCCACCATCTCCTGCAAATCCAAGCAAAACGAGAAAATCATATCAATATTGCCCCAGAGGAGTAAAATCCAGGGAAGATGTTCAAGAAAACTTACAGCTAATGGTATTGGCTGTTGAAATGGTTCGGTTGAGCAAAGCAGTTCCTCATATGTTGTGGTCCAGCTGCAAAATGAGTTTCCATGGTTACATTTACTGCTGAAATAGAAGAGGATAAAAGGTAGGAACTTAGACATAAGCCAGTAGCCACAAGCCACCGTATGTTTTTTATTTTGTCACCATCACTTCAATTACTTTTTAACATGGAAAAAAAAAAAGAAAAGAAAAAGCAAAAGAAAATATATAATCAATTTAAGTAACAAAGAAGACAACAGTATAGCATTGAATATTAATCATTGTATATTGTCCTAAAACCTTTCTGAAGAAGGTCATCCACATTTTCCCAGTGTATCAAATACAAGCTGTGCCTAAGAATACCATATCATATGCCCTTCAACTAATGGACCACTCCATTTCCCTACCTATGCAAAAGATCACCTAACAATTTCATGATGTGGACAAAAAATTGAATTCTACAAAGCATGGCTCATGCTTTCCCGCTGTTCATTTGCTACTTTTTTATATGCAAAAAAAAAAAAATTAAAGAAAAGAAACTAATGCATGATAGAAAAGCAATGAAAACCTCATAATTGGCTCGCTAGGTATTCTCTGTGACTTTTGAGAGGGATCACCAACCCATTGTTTTCGTTTCTCGTGCCAAGAAATCTCAGCTGCATCATAAAGTAATGTAAATTATCTCCAAGAAATGCACGCTGAGAATTTTACACAACAAGTATCAAAAAGTCAAAGACATGGCAGTCTTTTATCAATCATCTTTGAAAAACAGTAAATTTACACTTCAAAAGGGGTTTCAGTAGCTGCTTAACTAAATAGATAGTGACTCCTTTATGCTATGCAATAAGGTTCTCATCATTATTGAACAAACCCACTAAAAACCACACTCTACCACCAGTTTCATTTACACTTAAGCCTTACCTAATAGTGATAACTGATAACTAATAAAAGATGCATATTGACGAACAGCCTTATGACATTGACTTAAATCGTCAATATTTTATTTTTATGCATAAATTACATGTTTCAACTACATTACAAATTTATATGCTACAGGAGAAAGACTCCTTGCAATAAAAAGTTTAAATCCTCAGCACAAAAGCTTTGAGTTTCTTGCTTGAAAGAGGTCAGTTCACTAATCGCTTTTGACTGGCTCATGAGACTAGAACTATAGATTTATCATTTTAATTCTAAAGCTTCCAACTTCCTTAGGACACCTAAGCTGAACTTGATAAAAGTTTGATTGGGAGCAGGAAATTTCCAAGAAACCAAATCTCATAATTGTTTGAAAACATTAGAAACATGCTAAACACATAAGTGGTTTGCAAGAAAGGTGTGCAAACAATGATTTTAGGTTGGGCCTTTTGAATGTCATAAGTCATAACATAGACAAGCCTTTTTGGAGTATTACACAGACAACTGAAGAGATATACCATGGTTAACAAAAACATCCTTCCCCGCCGAAGTCACTTTGCTGGAGTTATTTGAACATTCCGGATGCCCATTTTCATGGGAACGAGAATTTCTTCTGTTATTCTCCATTATTTCCTATCTGGACAACCATCGCCTTCTTAGCTACTATCCTGCACAAATTGTAACATACAGTGTCATGGTAACTGTAACATAATTCACAAACATCAAGAGTTAAAACATGATTGTATACCTAACTACAAGCATTTAATCCGACCAGATGAACTATACCATTCAAGAAAAGTTCACAACCAGAGATAGACCAAAATAGTATGCTTCAAATACCCGTAGAATTACCTCAAGCAGTATAGCAACAACTAGAGCCCTACCTAACAAACAGAAAACCCACTTCTAAGTTCCACTCTAAATTTCTGGAGGAATAATAGCCAGTCCTAACAAGCTAACCATATACCCATTTTTTTATTCATGATTTTCGGCATTAATAACTCCAACGTTCGAGTTCGACTCCATAATCTACACAAATCCTTCTCTATTATCTTAAGAATTGACCATATATCAAAAGGATTTAAGCCATTTTATAAAACTACAGCAAATTAAAGCCAGTCAACAAATCACATGAACAATTAAAATTATTGCATAAACCAGTCAAAACAGAATTAGCATGTCAATATTAAACCTAGGTTCAATTCACTTCTTTCTATCTTCCATTGCTATTCACCACGTTCTACAGCAGATACAGGAACAATAGAAACATGCTTGTAAGTGTAAGATACCACCATTAACGCTAAAAAGAATTGTATGCAAACTCAACCGTATCGTGTCAAATAGAAAAAAGAAAGAAACCCATTACTATTCCCAAGATTGGCATTGAATTTCAAATATGAATATAAGAAAGCATCACCTAACCAAAACCCATATCGAATTGTTCCACGAAATCAGAAAATTAAGAAAAAATTACCTTCTTTTGAACAGGGAACCGAATAAATTACAATAGAGAAACCTCTGAAACTGGGAATTCTTATTTAACTCTTCAATGGTTTCCGCCACCAGTATCTCTTGTTTCTTAAGGAGATTCGAGAATTTGGCAGAAAAGGAAGTTTATTTTGGGGAAAGCAAGAAAAGGAAATGGAAAGATAAAAACTTTTAAGCCTTTATTTGGATTACTCTCTTTTTGATGCTTTTAACAAAACACAAGGAAAATTTCATTTATTTTTCTATAACTTAAAAAATTAAAATTTTATTTTATTTTAGAAAGAAATAAACTTACTTTTCTTACCATCCATTACTTTAAATTTCCTTTTCATTGTAAAATAATCCGCAGAGTGGAAGTGTTTGGATCTAATTTGAATTGAAAGCAATTTTTGACTCTGTAATTTTCATTCTAGTCAAAAAAAAAAATCCTTTAATAAATTTTTGGTTATTTTTATCTCAAAAATATTAACATGATCAATTTTTATTTTTAAAAAAACTAAATGATCAATTTTTGCTTTTAAAAATATTCGAAATAAATAGTTTTTATCTTTTTTGGGATACAAATTTTTGACAGGTAAAACAAATAATTTACACTGAATAAAAAAGTAACAAATTACTATATACATAGATCAAATAATAAAATTTTTACTGATTTATTTTTTTTATCCATTTGCTAGTTTTTCACTTGACGTTCTGGGTGCAATATATGACTAATTTACTTAAAAGGCAAAAATTGACTATAACCCATCTAATTTTACTGGCGGAGAGGGGCGATTCTATGTGCCGTAACCTGGAGGCTGGAGCCTAGTCGTGGCGATTTATTATTCGATTTATTAGGATAGCTGGGCCCAACGCCCCCGCCCATAAACAGAGATTTGGTATTGAAAGTGTTAATGTACAAAAAATAACCAAATAAACCTTTGAATTCAAAACTATTCAATTAAACCTTCTAACTCTCAATTTTATCGTAATTTAGCACATAGACCTTATATTTTATTTTATTAATTTTTCATCCCTCACTCCTATTAACAATTAAAGTCAAGATTAGGAATCTCGTCAATGTGATTTGCATTAGATTATAAAAGTTTCGGTTCTATTTAGACATCAAATATTACTAAAAATAGACATACTAGTTGGCCCTAGGGTAAGCAAATACATGAACCAAAGCCTAATAATACTGGGGAAAATCTGACTTCTTATTTATTTCTAGCTAGCCCAATTGAAAATCTGATATTGATTATTGGATCCCCATTTACCCATACCTTCTCTCTCTATATATATATTATGGCATAGTAGAATATACCTACAAGACAAACACATGTGACATAATTCAATTTAAAATATAATTTATGATATATTTAAATTAATTTTTAATTTTATTTAAGAATTGAGTATTACTTATAATAATTTAGATAAACTTCACATCATTTTTAAAGTTGAGTTACTTAAATATTCATTTCTTTTAACATATATTAGAGCTGATTGTCTTGTAATGTTGATCAATTTACAAATGTTTATTCTTACAAACTCCAAACTCTAAATTGTTTACATATATTCGGCCCTAAACATAAAAAAATGTGTGTATTCCACAGCGTTATAAAAATTAAATACTACTTATAATGATTTAAATAATTATCGTCTCGTAAATTAATTTCTAATTTTTTAATAATATTTTTTAAAAAAAATGAATTAAATTCGGGCCCATTTTCTTAGACATAACATATTTTTAGTTTTCACATCTCCCATTCTTAATTTGGGCATTTTGATGCTTTTTTCAATCATTCAAATGCTTCTACGAAACGGATGATTCCATTTATGTCCTTTACATGTTCTAATTTCTAAATATCAATATATTCAGATTCCAACCTCTCTATTTTTTTTTCCTAATTTTATAACCTCTAATATTGTATAATTTTATTTTCAATTTTTCATTAAATTTTATATTTAGAAATTGGATTGGTATTTAATCACAATTCAATTGTAGCGGAGATTCCTAACTTATCACCCTAATATTTAAAGGGCCTACTTTTTGGATTATTTACCCATCTTTAAATATCACCCATATTTTTTAAGTCTACTTTTCTTTAATTTTTAATTTTTTTAATAATATACATCTCATTTAGCCGCAATAATAACTATTAAATAATTATCCATATAAATATTCAACCAAAAGAAAAACCTATCTTATCAAAGCATTTAAAAAATCTTATTTTCTCTACTTCTTTTGTAACAAATAAGTGAAAATTAATAGTATTTTTAGTGGGATTTTGAATATAATATATTAAAATTTATATATACTATTTTTTATTTTTTTATTCTAAAAAATTATTTTTAATTATATCATTTACCAAACGGTTGATAACTGTTTTTTTATTTTATAAGTTATTTTGAATTTTATTTACCAAACAGTTACTTTTTTTAAAAAATATAGTCTTTTGAAATACAATTTTTTATAATTGAAAAATCTGTTTTCCTAAATTTTACTAAATTGGGCCTAAATATAATCATTTTTCTAATTATGGGCGATCAGAGACCAGTTAATTCATTTACGTATTAAATTTTAATTTTTAAAAATAAATTTGCTTATGGAGAAATTTTAATTTTTAAGTACCTTGCATCTTCTAATTGCAGTGGTTAATCGAAAAAATATTGATTAATCGATTCGAAAAATTGAAACCGATAAACTGATTAACCGATTGTAAGGGACTGAACAATTATTAGTATTTTAAAAAAAATGATATTAATGAATTGATTTTTTAGTCAATGAACCGATAGACTAGTAAATAATAATCTCTAATTTTAAGATAGTGTATGACATTATCAAATAAAAAACTGTACTATTAAAATTAATTAAAGATAAATCTCTTTAAATTGTAGGTCCCGAATCAGTCTGATTAATATTGGTCATTAAATTTGTATTGTACTATTTTGGCTGCTAGCATTATAAAAGCGCCTACCAAGTTCAAAAATTTCGCCAGTGCGCGTCTTCGAATCGAAAAAAATTCAGAGTTAATTCCATCCGAACGGCCCAACAAAAGGCAAATTCATGCCCGATTGGACCTGTTGAGGGGAGACAAGTGATAACAGCAAATATCATTTGCTCTAAGGCCCATCTAGCTGGCCCACTCAACTGGCAAGCCCAAGGCCCAACAACCAAGAGTAGCAGACACGAGCTCCTAGGCAGCGCACACGCCCGATCGGCTGATGTGACCGCTAATCCTATCAGTCGCCTAACACAAGGCAACGCCCATGCCTACCACCTGCTCCTTTTCATGTCGCCGAATACCTACTCTGACAGCCAGTAATCACTCTCCAGGCACTCAAGTGCCCCTCAATCATCTCATATAAATAGCTCAGCCAACGATAGCACCTGGTATTGAATCTCCAATATTCTATCTCTAAAAGTATTTTCTCTCTCTAAGCTACTAACTTAAGTTTCGGAGTGCTTACGCCTGGTTCGACCGGACACCTCTTATTGCAGAATTTTCTCATCCGATCGGCTCGCCTTCTCTTTTTCAGATAAAGGTTTCCTAGGCTTTATAAATTATCCATATAAATATTCAACCAAAAGAAAAACCTATCTTATCAAAGCATTTAAAAAAATCTTATTTTCTCTACTTCTTTTGTAACAATATTGAATTTTATAAATTAAATCTATATATTTAATTAAAGTGATGTTTTTAGATTGCCTATCATATAATTGAGATAGCCTAAAATTACTATGAACAAACATGCATAAGTTTAAATGAAGTTCTTTTTGCCCCTTAATTTCAAAACCCAATAATTAAACATAATAATTATTTGTTGGGGGATTTAATTACTATGCATAGGTAAACAATCACTCGTCCTCATACTAACAATATTCATTATTTATTTTGAAAACCAACAATATTCATTATTGACGTTTGACACAAGCATTATTATTTTATTCAACTATTCGTACCATAAATAATATAATTATTTTCAATTATCAAATGATTTTTGTCTCTTACAATAATTTTTCATATCCCAACTTAATCAGTCCCATATCTCGTCCTTTTCTTCTAAGATTTTCAATTAATATAATATTATAAAAAGTTAAAATATCTAAAGCTCCTTTGCTTAAACCACTCCTATTTCCCTAATTAAAAAAGTACTTTAATTAAAATAATTTATCTATAAATAAATAATTACGAGTTGAATTAATCTAAAATATTAAAATCAAGATAATTTCACGATTTCGAAAAAAAAAATCCATGATATTTAAAAAAAATAATAACGGCTGACTGGCTGAGTTTCAACTTTATTACAGGATATTAATTTTATGTTTTGTTTTTGTAATGTTTTATTCTCTTATATTTCCTACAAAGCTAATTCATGTCTTGACACGTTGAGTTTCAATTGATGGTTTGTTCTCAAATTTTCAGTTTAAATTAATGTTGTACGTTGTAATTTCCATTGCTTATTTCATATATAACAATTTACTTCGGAAAGAAAAAAAAAAAAACTTTGTTACTAATATAATTTCGAAATGAACCAAAAATATAATAATTTTTTATTTTTTAAGAAAACTAAAATTGAATACTATTAGTTAGGGGTGAACATGGTCGGTTAACCGGTCCATGAGCTCCACTCCATTAACCAGTCTATTACCATCGGTTAACCAGTCCATCGGTTTTAAATTTTCGGATTGGTTACCCAATATTTTTCGGTTAACCACTGTAATTATAAATATATTTATAAATAAAATTAAAATGTTCAATATACTTAAAAATTAAAATTTTTTCACTATAATATAACATTATTGTTGTTAAAATAAAAATATTTAGTGGATATAAGCAAATTTATTTTTAAAAATTAATATTTAATAAGTAAATATATTAACCGGTCCATAATCACTTTTAATTAGATAAATTGTTATAATTACTAAAAAACTTAAAAATTTTAAAATAATTAGTATAATGAAAAAAAGTACATGATCACCTTTAATTAGGATAAATTATTATAAATTATTAGAAAATTAATAAATTAAATAAAAATTCGGTTTTTGTTCGGTTAACCAGTCACATGAGTCAAAAACCATTAACCAGTCCATTAATATCGTTTTTTTCAAAACACTAACCATTAACCAATTCATTACAATCGGTTAACCAGTCCATCAGTTCGGTTTCAAATTTTTTTCGGTTAACCGAGTCAATCGAATTTTTTGCTCACTCCTACAATTAGTATATACTATATAAAATTTGGCATTAAAATAAAAGAAAAGCAAGAATCAATCGTACAAAAACGTCCATGTAGTTTGGTTTGATTTGTCGGTCAGACAGACCAAATATTTCATATTTATTATTTACCCTAATCTTCATCATAGGCTCTCTCTTTCCTTAACCGACACAATAGTGAGACCATACAATTCTTCATTTCTTATGGGCTTTGTCACAATTCATTCTATAATAATTCCAATTCCAGGCACAAAAATTATTTCCACATTTATATTTGACAAAAAAACAATCCCACATTTATTAACCATATTTAAATATCAGCAATGAATTTACACCTGGCGCATTCTTACCGACAGTCCATGTTATAACCATGGAAATCCATGTTCTCCTCTGTAAAATGGAGTAATAGTACGATGCCTATTAATTATACACATATCTCTATATACACTTTATTTTTAATTTAATCCATAACCTTATTGTTGTGTCTAATTTATATACTAGTAGTAATTATTTATACTTTCTATAGAATTATGCAACTTCCCTAATTGAATTTATACGCGCATTAAGAGAAGAAAATTCTGATCATCTCACTTATGTAGTGCGGCTTAAAATTCATAAATCTCATTAAAAATTAAATTAATAAATTCTTAATTTACTACTCCCTACATTTCATTTTATGTGTCACTTTTAAATAAAATTTAAATTCTATTTATCTGACAATTTTAGATTTTCAACGACACATTTAGACTTTCAATAAAATTTTATTTTATTTTCTCAATTTTATTTTATTTTTCAATAGAAATTGACTAATTAGATTTAAATTTGTATATTGAATTACTCAATTTTATTCTAAATTAAGTCTAATTAATATTTTTTTATACTAATAAAAACAATAAAAATAACACATAAAATGAAATGATTACTTTACTTAAGCCGTGAAAGTCGTGAATTTAATTTTGAATCAAACTACTTAATTAATAGAAATGAGCCAAAATAAATAAATAAATAAATAAAGAGTTCTATTATAATTAATTCGTGAAAGAAATTGAACCCTAAGGTGCAACATAAATAGACTACTTTTTGTTCACTTAAATCATACTACTATTAAATTCAGAGGCAAATTAATTAATACATGCATGCAAGCGAATAATCAAATCAATCATGGGCCCCAATTTGGACGCATATGGCCCACTCCATAAATGAAAATCAGAGGTTCAAATACACCATAACTCCACAAATTTTTGACTAAATCAGAAATCTGGCCCACCTTCTCAGCCTTCTCTTGCCATTTTCATGACACAATTGGGGAAACTCACTGGTGAAAAAGCTATAATTCTTCCCAATATTAAAACCATTATTAATCTTGACTTTAAAACCTCAACCACAAATGCACATTGCTTTCAGGAACTTTTCTCAATCCAGTAACTCGACATATACAAGACCTTGCTCGAGAAAAGCCAATACAATTCAGTATTAATGTGAGATTTATAATTTAGACAAATTAAACTTTAAATTAATTTAATGTCTCATAAGAGGAAAATTTTAACTTTAAGCTAAAGTCTAAGTGAATGTGGTGGTGGCACAAAATCAAAATGTACCCCCCACATGAAAATTTCAGAGACATCATCTGTCTACCACTCTTTTTGCTTTGCTTTCCAACCAAGCTGCTACCTCCAGCCAACAACACTGTTTTCTCATAAATATTGGGAGAGAAAGTGGTTGTGGTTGGGGCAAATTTCTATTACTTTCCCCGAATTTTGCCCCATTCCAGATCTGAATTGATAATTGAGTTATGGTTGTATCAATTCAATCGAAAATTTATATTATTTACTTTATAAATGGTTAAACATATGCAGAAAGCATATAATTTTATAGAAAAGACTTGTGCATCCAATTGAACCCGTTGATTCCAATTCTCGATCTATTAATGATTTTCAAAATCAAAAACTAAACCAAACTGAGAAAAATTTAATACATTTTATTTGGTCCGTTGGATTTTTGTTCTATCTAATTTGATTTTTCACTTTAAAGATCCGTCTATTTAGTTTGTTTTTATTAATTCAAACCAAACCAATGGAATCCTTCCCCTCTGAACCAAGTTATGTGGGTCCCACACCATGTGGAGGAAACCCACATCTAACAATTCTCCCCCTTCCGACTACATGGTGGGGGGCTCCGCTAGTCCTGTAGCCAGCTGACAATACTCAAAATTTTGTCTTGGTAGAATTTTCGTTAACATGTCTGATCCATTTTCTTCCGTATGGATCTTTTCAAGCTGTAGTAGCTTTTTCTCCATCACATCCCTTATCCAATGATATTTCACATCAATATGTTTTGATCTTGAGTAAAAGGAGGCATTCTTACCAAGATGAATAGCACTTTGACTATCACAAAATAGCTGATATTTGTCTTGCTGCAAACCAAGTTCTTTCAAAAACTTCTTCATCCATAGCAACTCTTTACAAGCTTCCGTTGCTGCTATAAATTCTGCTTCTGTAGTAGAAAGTGCAACACACTTTTATAACTTTAACTGCCATGACACAGCTCCCCCTGCAAAGGTAATCAGGTAACCAGAAGTGGATTTTCTAGAATCCACATCGCCAGCCATATCTGCATCTGTGTATCCAGCTAACACAGGTTTGTCATTTCCAAAACATAGACATATTTTGGAAGTTCCTCGAAGATACCTGAAAATCCATTTTACTGCAGCCCAATGTTCCTTTCCAGGATTTGAAAGGAATCTACTCACCACTCCAACTGCATGAGCGATATCTAGCCGTGTGCACACCATAGCATACATCAAACTTCTAACTGCTGAAGCATATGAAATTTTATCCATCTCTTCCTTCTCTTTGTCTGTAGAAGAGTTTTGTTCAGAACTCAGCTTAAAGTGAGTAGCAAGAGGACAACTAACTGCTTTAGTTTTGTCCATATTAAATCTCCGAAGTACTTTCTCAATGTACCTCTCTTGTGATAACCACAATTTCTTGGCGCCTCTATCTCTGATAATATTCATGCCAAGAATCTGCTTTGCTGGCCCCAGGTCTTTCATAGCAAAAGACTTACTCAACTGCTTTTTCAAATTATTAATCCTCGAAACATTCTGGCCAACGATCAATATATCATCCACATAGAGCAAAAGAATGATGAAATCATCATCAGAGAATTTTTGCACAAAAACACAATGGTCTGAAGTAGTCTTTTTGTAGCCTTGCTCCCCCATAACAGACTCAAATTTCTTATACCACTGTCTCGGTGCCTGTTTTAAGCCGTAGAGGCTTTTCGTTAACTTGCAAACATAATTCTCTTTTCCTCTTTCTTTGAACCCTTCCGGTTGCTCCATGTATATCTCTTCTTCCAAATCACCATGCAGGAAGGCAGTTTTGACATCCATTTGTTCAACCTCCAGGTCAAGACTTGCTGCTAACCCCAGCACAGTTCGAATGGATGTCATTTTCACAACTGGTGAGAAAATTTCATCAAAGTCAACTCCTTTTCTTTGACTGAATCCCTTGACAACCAGTCTGGCTTTGTAACGTGGACTGGAACTGTGTTCTTCATGCTTAATCCTGAACACCCATCTATTTTTCAAGGCCCTTCTGCCTTTGGGCAACTTCACCAGTTCAAAAGTTTTGTTCTCATGCAAGGACTTCATCTCATCTTGTATGGCCTCAATCCATTTCTGCTTGGATTCATCATCTATGGCTTCTTGATAACTCTCAGGTTCTCCCCCTTCAGTAATAGTCACATACTGGTCACGAGGATATCTGGAAGATGGCCATCTTGTTCTTTCACTTCTCCTTTGTGGAGGTGGAGAAGCCATAGGTGTTGGTGCTGGAACATCATCTTGATCATCATCATCATCATCATTATCAGAACCAACTTCTATAGGAGCATCATCATCATCAGGTGGATAAACCTGGTCTTCATCTCCAACTTCTCTTAGCACCGGTGTTGGAGGAATTAATTTTAAATCTGATAAGTTGCCATTGGAATCAGGAACATCCTTCTTCATTTTGTCAATGTCTTCAATGGTCTCATCTTCAACAAAGACAGCATCACGACTCCTGACAAGTTTCTTTTCAATAGGATCATAAAATCTATAGCCAAATTGATCTTGACCATAGCCAATAAAAATACACTGTCTTGTCTTGGCATCAAGTTTGGATCTCTCATCCTTGGGGATATGAACAAATGCTTTACAGCCAAACACCCGCAGATGATCATAGGAAACATCTTTTCCTGACCATGCTCTTTTTGGAACATCCATCTTAAGAGGAGTACAAGGTGAACGATTCAACACGTGTGCAACTGTGAGAATAAGTTCACCCCAAAATCTCTTAGGTAACTTTGCATGTGAGAGTAGACATCGGACTCTCTCCATCAAAGTTCTGTTCATCCTCTCAGCTAAGCCATTCAACTGCGGTGTCTTTGGAGGTGTCATCTGATGCCGAATACCATGCTCTTTGCAATAAACATCAAATGGCCCAGTGTATTCTCCACCATTGTCTGTCCGGATGCATTTTAACTTCTTCCCAGTCTGTCTCTCAACTTAGGCATGAAATTCTTTGAAGACATCTAGCACTTGATCTTTTGTCTTCAGAAGATATACCCACGTCTTCCTCGAATGATCATCAATGAAAGTCACAAAATACTGAGCACTACCAAGTGACTTTGGTATTGGTCCACACAAATCTGAATGAACGAGATCTAACATATTCTTCATTCTGGAAGGAGGGGAACTTTTAAAAGCAACTCTGTTTTGCTTTCCAACTAGACAATCAACACATTTGTCTAAGTGTACTTCATCCATACCGGCCAACACTTTCTTCTTGGCGAGGCTTTTCATTGCTTTTTCTCCCATGTGGCTACGTCTCCGATGCCACTGTTCAATTGTACTATCTTTCTCCACTGCAGCTACTGTGTCGGTGGAGAGCTTTGCTTCCATCACATATAAAGTTGTATGATTTTCACCTCTAGCCACTACTAATGAGCCTTTTGTAAGCTTCCATTTGTCATAAATGAAGGAGCTGCAATATCCCTCATTTCCAAGTTTGCGTACAGAGATCAAATTCAGACGCATGTCTGGAATATGCCTTACATCCTTCAGAATTAGTCTAGTACCATTCTCTGTTTTCAAGCAAACGTCTCCTCTGCCAACAATCTTTGACAGGCCTTCATTTCCCATCTTAACAACACCAAAATCTCCAGGTGTGTATGATGAGAAGAATTCTCTACGAAATGTAGCATGAATGGTAGCACCACTATCAAGTACCCAACTGGACTCCTGAGATACAAGATTAACAATATCTTCATCATAAATGATATTGAATTCATCTACGATATTAGTCTGCTCGTCATCACTGCTGTCGTCTCTCTTCACAGCTCTGCTTCGATTTTCTTGTTCATTTTTGAACTTTCTACAAAACTTTTTAATGTGGCCCTTCTTTTTACAGTGATGGCATTCAACATTGGCATATTTGTTTGACTTCCCTCTGCTCTTGCCTCTAGGGTTCTGTTCCCTAGATTGTCTCCTTCCTCTAGATTCTGCAACTAGAACATCTGATTGTGATGAAGAAGATGAGGCCTGTGATCTCCTTCTCATTTCTTCATTCAGGATACTGCTTTTTACAATCTCCATGTTGACTACACCATTGGGCGCAGTGTTTGTGATGGAGATCTTCAAAGTCTCCCAAGACTGTGGCAAAGAGGCTAACACCAATAAAGCAAATACTTCATCATCCAGCTTTACTCCCATTCTGTTTAGCTGATCTTGGATCCCTTCCATCTCATTTAAGTGGTCTGGCAAGGAAGTCCCTTCTCTATATCTTACTTGCACCAACTTGGTCAAGTAAAATAATTTATTATTTCCCGTATTTGAAGAGTACAATGTCTCCAGCTTACTCCACAGTGTTCTGGCATCTGTCTCATTACAAATGTGATTGAACACATTATCTTCGACAAATTGTCGGATAAAACTGCATACCTGCTCATGCTCAAACTTCCAGTCCTCATCGGTTTTACCTTCGGGTTTAGCTGTGACAAACACCGGCAAATGCATCTTCGTCACAACTAGAAGATCTTTCATCTTTTTACTCCAGATGTGGTAGTTTGAGCCATTTAAGTAGATCATTCTGCTATTTTTTGCCTCCATTTAGATCGAAATTCGATGAACTTCTTCTATCCAAAAAAATTTTTCTGACGGTGAATAGTACCCGTATACGTGAATAGTAACCGTATACATGAATAGTGCTGTATGTATGAACAGTGCCGTATACGTAAACAGTACTCAAGGAAAAATATTTTCTGATGTGGAAGATCAGTCTATGCTGCAACCACAGAGCATACTAAGAAATAACCTTGGCTCTGATACCAGTTGTTGGGCACAGCGGATAAATGAAAATGAATTAGCAGAGCAAAATATAGACACCAGCAATTTAACGTGGTTCACCCAAAACGTTTGGGTTACGTCCACGGGACAAACTCCGAAAATATTTCTTCCACTAATAAATTAATGGGTACAAGAGAGAAAGGCAACACAATAATTTTGAGATAAACCCAAAATAGTGGCACACAAGTATTTCCCAAACTCACTATTTTGTCACTCCCCTTTTAGATTCCTCCACATGGTGTGGGACCCACATAATTTAAAAAAAAAAAAAAGGTGAAGGTCAAAAAGGGAGGCTTGAATTGCCGCAAAGAAAGAATTAAAATTCTTTCTTTGCGGCTGTGTTGGACGCGTTTTTAACGCGTTAAGGAAGGCCTATAAATAGGCCTTCCCAGTTTAGTTTTATATATCCTTCAGTTTTTGTAAATAGAGAGAGAGAAGTATTTTAGAAAAATTATTGGGATATTTTTCTAAAAAGGGAGTGACAAAATAGTGAGTTTGGGAAATACTTGTGTGCCACTATTTTGGGTTTATCTCAAAATTATTGTGTTGCCTTTCTCTCTTGTACCCATTAATTTATTAGTGGAAGAAATATTTTCGGAGTTTGTCCCGTGCACGTAACCCAAACGTTTTGGGTAAATCACGTTAAATTGCTGGTATCTATATTTTGCTCTGCTAATTCATTTTCATTTATCCGCTGTGCCCAATACCAAGATCCATTTCCCAACTCTTTTTTGGGTCTACTCTCAGTATGATTGCTTTCTGCTTATCACTTGATCAGTGTTATACTGAATAGTACCTACCTATAAAAATAATGCATGATCCTCTTTTTATCTATATTTAATCATAAATTTTGTTTTGTTCCAAAATCACCCTGTCCCTTAGCGAACTCTTTTCCATTTTCACCTCTTTTATTATACAACAAATTGGACCCACCCACCAATCCTTTTCTTTATATCGACTATACTACTCCCACACTGAGACATTGCCCTTCTCTCTCTCTCTCTCTCTGCATTTAAATGCAAAATCATTCTATTCTCCCCCATACATTTTCTTGATTTCTTCTATGGCTTTCTTCTTCTTCTCCTTGCTTTTCTTTTTCACGGTCCCTTCTTTAACTTATGCAGAATGGCCACCTTCTCCTGGCTACTGGCCAAGTTCTAAGTTCAAGACACTTAGCTTTTATCAAGGTTATAGAAATCTATGGGGTTATTCTCATCAAAGAGTTGACCAAGATGCTTTAACCATCTGGCTAGATAGTACCTCAGGTTCTAATCAGCATTAATTTAAAACCTTGATTACTATCATTACTCATTACTAACTTAATTATGCTAATTCATAATGCATTCTTCTTTCTTTCTTATTACAGGGAGTGGATTTAAGTCCGTTAAACCTTTTCGATCCGGCTACTTTGGTGCTTCCATTAAGCTCCAACCCGGTTACACCGCAGGAGTTATTACAGCTTTTTATGTGAGTAAATTCAAATTTATTTTTATTACAAAATAGATATAATATTTAATTATAACTATAGATATTAAAAAAATAAAAATTGAGATTTTTTTTTCACTTTTCAATAGATCCTTGACTATCAGATCAACTTTTACTGATTTTTAATCAAATTTTTATAAATCAGTCAAATTATACTTTATTAATTGTATTAGTTTCAATATGTACGTACTTAATATGTATTAAATGAGCATTAATTAATAATATTACATAATTGTAGCTCTCAAACAGTGAAGCACACCCAGGATTTCATGATGAAGTGGACATAGAATTTCTTGGGACAACATTTGGGAAGCCATATACATTGCAGACCAATGTTTATATAAGAGGAAGTGGAGATGGGAAAATTATAGGGAGAGAGATGAAGTTTCATTTATGGTTTGATCCAACCCAACATTTTCACCATTATGCCATTTTTTGGAGTCCCAAGGAGATCATGTAAGTAATTAATTATTCCTTTTATATAGTATTATTATATACTATATAATACTACTATGTATGTATACCGAATTCGCACACATTGAAATTCTTATTCTATGGTTTATATATATTTGATTAATAATTGCATTAGTCACTGTATATTTGTAGACAGTGAAATGCAATGACAAGACCATTGGGTAAAAGAATAAAGGCACAAGCTATTTTAAATTTTAATCTTTTCGTATTATACATTAAAGGCAAGTTAATAGAATCTAAATCACGAGAATTGGATAGCATTCTCATGAAAGTCAGTAACATTGAAACTAGATAAGCCGAATCTAACTGTACTAATCAAATTATCTAAATTTGCTTTTGCTGGCCACTAAAACCATATTACTTTCTTGTCAAGGATTTTTAATTAATTAATTAATTATTATTCGTTTTCAAAACTTTATAGTTCCTATAAATTGAATCCTATCTCTATAAAACACTCAACCAATTATGAAAATTAATTTTTGACATGACAATAATTTATTAGCACGGTTTATAAATGAAAAACTATTATAATTTTCATAACGAATTCAGTATCGCACTAATCTAATATAAATGTAAATTCTATTTTTAGCTGATTTAAATTGTTAAATTTAATAAAAATTAAATATGCTGTAAAAAAAAAAGTTATGAACTATAATATGTCTGTATATATTATTAAAAAATACATAATATTAGCTAATAGACAAAAAAAAAATAATAATAATCTATAATTGGTAGGTAAAGAGTCTTATTATGTCTATGTATGATTTGATTTATATGATTTTTCAGATTCCTTGTTGATGATGTGCCAATCAGAAGGTACCCTAGGAAAAGTGATGCAACATTTCCCCTAAGGCCAATGTGGGTTTATGGTTCAATTTGGGATGCGTCTTCTTGGGCAACTGAAGATGGAAAATACAAAGCAGATTACAAGTACCAGCCCTTTGTTGCTAGGTACACGAATTTTAAAGCAGGTGGTTGCTCCGCCTATTCTCCAGCTTGGTGCCGCCCTGTCTCCGCCTCTCCGTTCCGGTCCGGCGGACTTACTCAGCAGCAATATAGGGCTATGAAATGGGTTCAAACTCGCCATTTAGTTTACAACTATTGCATGGACTCTAAAAGAGATCATTCCTTAACTCCTGAATGCTGGCAATAAATAAAATTGAAAATTTTGCCAATGCAAAAAAAAATTATTCAAAATAGAAAAAAAAAATACTTGTTTTGTAATTTAATTTTTTTCTCTTTGTGTTCTTTTCTTTACAAAGGTGTCTTGAGATGAGTTCTACTTGCAAGCAGAGCTATGTAAAAGGGTAGTTAAGCATCCAGGGCTCCAAAAGAGAGTGAAAATTTGAAAATTGTGTGCAATTTTATGTTATTTTGTTTTTATCAATGTGCATTTTTGCTCTTTTCTTGAATTTTTTTTTTTTTTTTTTTTTTATACATTGAACGAAATGTACGTTTGTGAATATGAATGGTTAATTACCTTAAAAAAAATTATTTTTTATCTTTTAACCAAAATTTTTTATTTAATATATTTAAATGATAAGGCTTTTCTTCTCTCTAAAGGGAAAAAAAAAAAGAGGCAGAGAAATAAATGATAAGGGCAGAGGTGTAATGGGGCCATGAAGGGATCATTGGCATATATTGTGTTTTCACTATCATTTAATTTCTAAATAAAGCAAAAGTTCTTTTGTTGTTTTTATGATGTATTTTTGTTTTGTTGTTATCATTTCATTTATCACTTGATGAATTCATTTTTATATTTCGAGTATTTATACATTTTAATTTTTTCATGAGAATTTAGTTGATGTTCTTACTGTTATTCTTAATTTCTATTTATATATATACATACAAAAATAAATTAGAAAAAATTACTTTTTTTTTGGGGGGGATATGAAACTCAATTTAGTAATCTAAACAAAGGTGATTAGTGGTTAAAAATTATCATAAAAGGAGATTAAAACAAATTTAATAACGAATCAATCGTCAAGTACTTACCAACTTGGAAAATCATATAATTTTTTGTAATTATGGGGTCGCTGGTAGGGAGCTTTTGATCTAAAATCAATTGAATAAAGGTTAGAATGTTTCCAAACAAAAGTATTATAATTGTTTAACAAAATTCCAAACACTCTCACTATCTCGACTTTTTTCTTCTTTTGGCATTTTTCAATTATATTCATATAATCTTACATCCCACTAATGATTGATGCTACATTCCATTGTCTTTTCAATTAACGGTTAGATATATAATAGCACAATTCATATTTTTTGTTTCGATTTATTTTTTATTAAAATCAAATCGTGCTCGACTCCAATTGCTACTTATGGAATTGTTCAATTATTATAAAGTAAAAATTCAAGGATTTAGGCCCCATAAATACAACTTAAAGAGTTTATTTGGAAAATTTCAAACATTTTAAGCAGGCTTCAGTTTATTTTTTTAATAAAATAAATTAATTGATTGTGGTGAATTTTGAAGAGAAAATAAATTAATTTTGAATAAGTCAAGAGATGCAATAAAATAATTTTGACAAATTTAAAACTCAAAGATATTAAAATGGGCTTCAGGCCCAACCCAACTAAACCCATTTAATTGAAATTGTACGCAAACTATAACCCATTAGTACGGATTAAGACCAAAGGAGGAAACCAACTAAGCCCAACAAGCCCTCCAATGCTCCCTCGTCTCTCTCATTCTGCCTCTCCTCTCTCGCTCCCGCTTTCGCTCACTGTCAGAAGCAGCACTCCTCTCTGTTCGATCAATATCTCAATATCCATTGCTGTTTACCAAAGAAATTTGATAGTGTGGTGAGTCATGCTTCTTCCTTTCGAATAATCGTTTAACATGTACAGTAAATTTGGTGACATGAGTGCTGCTCGAAAGTGTTTGATAGAATTCCTGAGCGGAGTCTCATTTCTTATAATCGCGGTGTTGTTGAAGTGTGATTAATTTGTAATATTTTTCCATTTTTTTCTCACTTCACAGATAGTAAATTTGCAGTACAGAGACTTTGCCGCTGATCATAACTAAGAACTATTGTTTGCGTGCTGCAAAATGTAAGTGCCATTTACTAGAATTGTGTTAGTTGTATTCTTGAGGTTTTGAAAATATTTTAGTCGGCTGTATGCTTATTTTGAGTTGTTCTTTCTTTATGCTCTACAATGTATCCTTGATTGTTTTACAATTAGTTATTAGTACTTACATCTCCGTATGTTGTCAAATTTAAGCTTATCAAAATTATGTTTCTTACATCATTAAGGCAAATGCCTGTGTACTGTTTCATAATGTGAAATTCCCTGTTGTATGAATCATGCTTTCTCTGTATGTATAGTTGGTGGCTGACATGGCTGTGGACAAAAACAAGCTGCTTGAAGAAGCGTCATTTGTTCGTTTCTGTAAAATTGTTCTCGGTTGGGACTATTTTACTCTCCTCAAAGATGCTGATGTAACCGTCTCTTGTTGATTACTCTCTTTGATATTTATTTTAATTGATATAGAAGTTTGATTTAGTTCCTACCTGTTCCTTTCTTGTACATATTCATTTATTTATTATTTATTTTGTAGCAGAAAGAGAAGCAGAAGATGAAAGGAAAAGTTGATAATGGATCTGCTACTTTGGGTTTAAGGCATGTAAAGGATACCTACAAAGATGTTGATGATTATCTTGCAACTTTTGAGCCCCTTTTATTTGAAGAAGTAAAAGCTCAAATTATTCAGAAAAAAGATGATGAAGAAGGTTGCCTTTTAATTTCCAAACCACCCTTCCCCCTGTTTGACCATAAATGATAAGAAATCTCAAATCTCTTTTATGTGTATGTGTGCGTGAATATGTATTGCAGTGACAGAATGGGTCATGAGGCTGGTAATTGAATGCAATGAGGGAGAGGGTTTTCTCTTTCCTTCAGTTACTTATGGAGAAGATGACGAGGGTGAGAAAATATCACAAAATGATCTCTTGCTCCTTTCCAGAGAGCAGGTAATTTAATCAACATCAGTGGAAAGAATTCTAAACTTATTGTTTTGTCTTCTTTTTTTTTTTCTTCAAACATTCACTCTCTCCTTACTGTTTGCCCCCATTCTCAATCTTAATTTCGTTTTTGACTCCTCTAATTATTTCAAGTTGGCATTTGTTTGTCTTTCTTTTTCTTTTTTCCAGAGTCATGGTTTCTGACATGTATATTGCCACTAATTTGATGCATACCATTATGTTCTATATTTTAATTTTCACTTTTTAACTTGTTCTGGTTTCTTAGTTTGCTTTGTTACTGCAATAATTGGTGTTGCATATGGCAGATTAAAGATGCTACAAGACTCCCTCAGATCCATGCATTTGCTTTGGTGGAGCACCGTCAACATAATCTTCTTAGGCTAAGAATGTTCTTAGATGGAGAGGTCATGAATTTAAATGTAGACAACCTTGAATCTCGTCCAAGGCTTCTAAAAATGCGGGGTTTCATGACTTCTCCTGGGAAACCAGAGGAAAAACCCATATTTAGTCTTAAGGTAACTATTGGTGAAAACCATTTTCTGGTTGGTTGTGCACTTCTGCTCTTTTCTTTGCAATATTTCTCTTCCATGCTTATAATTTTAATGGTTTGGATTGGACCTTATTCTTTGCTGCCAACAAAACTAAAAAGATCCTTTATAGGTGACTTACTTTTGCAATGCAGGTTGCATGTATTTATTGTAAGTACTTCTGGCTTAGATAAGACACATGTCTAAAAGCAAACAGTTCTCAAGCTTTTTTTGTACAATTGAATGGAAGAAAAAAAAATGATCAAGCTTCTCTTCAGTTGAACCTTTATGAAAGATACAAAACCTAATTAAAAGGAAAAAGAGAAAAAATAAAAGAAAAGATTTTTCTTCTTCAACCTAATTCTTAATTACAATACTGGAGAAAAAAATGTAAAAAAGTTTTGTTGGATCAGATTTTAACCTTGATGTTTTCCATAACTTATGTAATATTTTTTTGTAGATTTGCAGTTTATCAACTATTTCTCGTGAATATTTTGCTCTGCGATCAATCTGCTCTCTTCCTTTCAAGGATTTAATCCTGAAGGCTGCTGATGAAGATTTTGGTTGTGTGGACAAGGCTTGGAAAGTTTCAGGACCTCTTCGTGAATATTTTGGAGGAAATCTTAATAAATCACAACTAGAGGCTGTTGATGTGAGTTTTACTGAAATTTCAAGCCTCATGATATTCATTACTTTTGCACCATGTGTTTGAGAATACATCAAAATAACCTGTTGTAGCTAAATGCTTGTTTCATAAATTGCTTTAGAGTGCAAGGTGTTTTGAGAACTCTAAATGGCATGACTAACTGCTTCATTGGTAGGCATTCTATATGAGCAAATGCAGGTTCTATTAGGTACACATCTATCCTATGTGGGTATGAATAATAAATACTTCGGAGATAAGTAATACAGTACTATTCAAGGATATTTATGTTAATATTTGTTTTAAAGGATTTATTTTTTCATTTAGCTTTTCATTGAGTTGCCATTCTGTCAGAGGTGCTATAGCTTTTTCATATGTGAATGTTCAATATCATATGAATCTGATAGATCATCTCTGTTTTCAGGCTGGCCTATCACGTAAAACCTTTGTCTTGATACAGGTTTGATTTATTTATTTTTGCATTTATATTTCAAGTTTGTACTATTTTCTTGTCATCTTATGGTCTGCTCTAACAAATCTCTGTGCTATGTAGCCATTCGAAACTTATAGTCTTGGAGATCCATGACTGTCATATTGAGAGGAAAAAGGACATTCTTGGCAATTACTCTCTGTTTAGTTTTTATGCTTTAAAATGGATTTTCAGTAGGTGAAAGTTTGTATGGAAATGATTTGTGCAAACTCTCAGATCTGGGGGCATTTTCTAGTTCAGTGGGACATCCTTGAAATTAAGAATAAGGGTACATATGCACTGGTCTCATTCAAACTAAGCCTTAGTCTCAATCTGATTGAGGCTTAACCACTCAAATTTTCCCCACTCTATTATCATAAAATATAATTAAAGACAAAGGTCCCTAGTCAACAAGGAACCCTGCATTGCTAAGGCTGAGAGAGGACTATTTTGTTGACCTTTTCAATGTTTCTACTTTCATGAAAAGACCCATTACACAACATGAACCCCTAATCTTTAGGCTGAAAAAACAACCTTGCCATGGCACTATCACTCAACCTTTGGCTTATAACTTAAAGTCCAACAGAAAGAATAATGAGAAGACTTGCATGAATAGTGCTGACATAGAATTTCCACCAAAAAATTGAAAAGAATACAATGCGCCTGAGCAGTTTTCATTCTGTCTTTCTGACATTATTGGAGTGATCAAACAAGTAGTGATTTTTTCATAGATGGAATGGACAAAATGTTTTTTACAATAAAATAATGTGTTCCCTGATAAAGTTTTACTATTAGATGTATGCATGTGATCATTAACACCTAGATGTAGATGCTTATACAGGTAAAATTGAGGTTTTAAAATTTAGATTTGCAGAATGTAGATAGAGGTCAACAGAGAAAAATATTGGATTTTGTAAATACGGATAGAATTTATTTAACTTTTGGCATAGTGCTTCTGGCCTAGGGAGTTATAAACTGCTTATAGCTGTTACATGTAGATAGAACAATAATAATAATTAATTTTCTTCGCCTGCAATCAAATTTCAATGATTGCTTTTATTTGAATGAAATGATTTTCGATGGCTTCTTAAGGTGAGCCATTTGTTTGTTGAAACCATTAGAAAATCCTTACTATCATCAATCTGCACAATCCCCTCCACGGGCCCACATGGAAGAAACAACGCAACTTCATAATTATGGAATTATGACTATTATCGAAGAAACCACTCTTCCCTTTTCTGTCTAGAAAGCATGAATCCACAATTTGAATAATCAATGAATTCATAGGATTTTTTTCTTTTTTTTTGCCTTTATCTTCTCCTTTTCTATGTTTTTTTGCCAACTTAAAGTTATCCCTTAGGTAACAGTAAGGTGTTACAATGGCTGATCTATTGAAAATGTGTTGCATGTAGACTTTTTTTAACTTCTGATGCCGATGCTACTGATGCAGGTTAACCCATGAAAACTGATTGTTTGATTTTATCATTCTTCTGTAGGGACCCCCTGGAACAGGGAAAACACAAACCATACTTGCACTTCTTAGTGCAATTTTGCATGCTACTCCAGCAAGAGTACACCACAAGTAAGAATCTGCATCCATTATAAATTTAACAATCTTAATTTCAAGTGTTTGCTGTCACAGCATAGGATCAGTTTCCATTTACATTTCACCTATCTACTTTTCTTCCATACAGGGGTGCATCACATGAAACGAAAAGTGGACCCAAAGTACCAATTCAAGAGAAGTATGTGTTCCTTGCTTTACATAATTCTTCTTTAATAGCTGTTATGAACATGTGTATAAACAGTATGTATGGATGAGTGCCTAAATCTTACTTTTCAAGTGCTTGCTGTCGCTTTGAACAATGCAGCAGAGGATCAATTTCCATTTACATTTCACGTATCTACTTTTCTTCTGTACAGGGGTGTATCACATGAAATTAAAAGTGGACCAAAAATACCAATTCAAGAGAAGTATGTGTTCATTGCTTTACCTAATTCTTCTTGAATAGCTGTTATGAACATGTGTTTAAACAGTGTGTATGGATGAGTGCCTAAGCTTGATCTTTTCTTACTTTGCTAATATATTGATTTAAGACCTTACAAGTGTAATGTTGACACCTGATGGTTTCTCATCTGGTCATATACCTGGAATCTGTTGTGTGGTTCTGCCATGGATCATTGACATCAATGATTCTTGTTAAATAGATAAGGATGTGGTGATGATTGATGACGAGCATGCTCATATCTGCAGAGCTCAAGGCTTTTAGAGTTCTTTTGCTTCATGCTATCTAGTTTTTCAAGTAATTTGAGTGTGGAACTAGGAGACCTGGATTTTTTATCCGTATATGTCCACATCCCTATTCTATTGTCGTATTGACAATTAAAATATTAAAAATTTAGCAGATCTGTAAAGTCTAATAATCAATCAATTTAATTTCTAAGCAACAGAACCCGTACCCCTACTTGATAAAGTTAAAAAATGAGAACTTTTTGAACGTGTCAACAAATCACTATTTGACTATTGGGATGTTAGTTAATACAATCAACTACAATGTCCTTTTCTGTCAAACAAATGTTCAACATCTGTAGATGCATCCATGTATTATCAGTGAATCTGCTCACATGATGAGTCCTGCTTTCCTTTTAGAAGAATATTGGGAGTGGTGAAATTCTAGAATCCTTGCTGGCACAACTAGCACAAAGTCCTTTTGAGTCTCTACTAAGCTGTCAAAATTGATAATTTGTAGGTATCATCACTGGGCACAGGCATCTCCATGGTTGACTGGTAATAATCCTAGAGATTTAATCATGCCCATAGATGGTGATGATGGTTATTTTCCTGTTACTGGAAATGAGTTGGTAAGTTTGGTTTACTCATTTAATTGCATAATTTGATAGTAGAAGTAAGCCTTCTAAGAGAAATTTTATTGCAGAAACCAGAAGTTGTTACTGCTAGTCGTCGATATCGTGTACGCATTTTGGTGTGTGCCCCATCAAATTCTGCACTTGATGAGATTGTGCTGCGCCTTTTGAGGACTGGTAGAAGTTTTCCACATGCACTTAGTTCTTGATTCTTTATTCCTTTTCTCCTTACTTTCGACTCATTAGGATGAAATGCTTGATGGAGTTCCAGTTTTTATACATGCGGTCTTCTATGATTTTGTATAATTCTTTCATCAGCTCAATATTCTACAGGGGTAACAATAAGGGGAGTTAGCCATGGATGGTTTTGTTATAGTTGGGATAAATTTTGGTGATGTATCTTCTTAAGAACACTAATTTCTTACATCAGAACACTAATTTCTTACATCTGAGTCTGACAATCTGGGATCTTGAAAACATGTTGCTTTCTGGAATTCTCAAGGCAGACATTGTTGATCAGTCTATTTAGATCTTTAAAATGGAACGAAAAAAGGTCCAAAGTTTGGCACAAAAGCTTTGATTAAGGGTTTCCTTGTTCTAACTATTTTCCTAGTGGATTTGTCTCGCTAGGATGACACGTTTTTAAACAACTCTGTTTTGTTTATGTTGCAGGTGTTCATGATGAAAATGTCCATACGTATAACCCAAAAATTGTGCGGATTGGTCTTAAAGCTCATCATTCTGTCCAGTCAGTCTGCATGGATTACCTTGTATGTTTTCGGCAATAACTTAAAAAGATTTTAAAAATTACAAATCATGAAGAGTTGCTTATTTACAAGTACTTAATTACTCAATCATATTTGAAGATGTAAAAAAACAAAAAGCATTAGTGATAGTTCTTCACCAAATCCTGTCGCCATTGTTACAATTAAAATTATTGAGGTGGTTTCTAATTGCTGCTAGTGGACTGTTAAGCTTATTTAACCGGTTGCTTAACATCCAACATGTGATGTTAACATGTTCTGCTTTGCAGGTGAAACAAAAACAAGGCGAATCGGCTGCTGATAAACAGAAACATGGTACTGCAGGAGGCAATACTGATAGCATCCGCACTGCTATTTTGCAAGAAGCTGTAATTGTATGTGGAATTAACATTGTGTTGGCAGTGAAATCTAAAATTCTGTGATCTTTAACTATAAATTTTGTTGGCAGTGAAATCTAAAATTCTGTGATCTTTAACTATAAATTTTCCTCTGTTGGCAGGTCTTCTCCACTCTCAGCTTCAGTGGTTCAGCTCTGTTTAGTAAATTAAATCATGGTTTTGATGTTGTCATAATAGACGAAGCTGCACAAGCTGTAACCATCCATAACCTCCTTTACTTTTTTTTTTTTTAACCTCTTGCAGTTGATGTCTTTATTTGTGTTATGACTAAAAGCCAGTAAAAGTAAAATGTGCAAAAGCCTTTATTGTTAAGACCAGTGTCAGACTGAAATCCAAGTATCATGTGTTGATTGTAATTCTCTCTTTTTGCTTTTGGTGACTATGATAGGAATAAATGACTGCTCTAAATTTTCAATGAACATGTCCATCTGTGTTTTTTGCTGTGAGGACAGGGTAATTGAACACCTTTGTATTAGTTATAAAAGATGTTCTCTTTTTTATATGAAAATTTGTTGCTCATGCTAGCTTTGTTAATGAAATAAACAGAAAATTCCTGTGATGCAATGCAAAGTATAAGATCAGATGTTAAGGTGGACTGCCATGTGCCAATCGTTGTCTTAGACTGGGTTTGGAAATGTTTGCACAGCATTTTAAGCCAAAAAATGGGGGTTGAGCTAGTTGACTACAGTAGTTGTCTTTTTTCTATTGGCTGTGGACTATTAACTAGCAATTATTTCACATCTTCAATGGCAGTTACACACTTTATCTATGCAAGTATTTTTAAATGTCAGCATTTTGAAAGTGAAGATTTTTCCAATTATATCATCTTGCATTTGCTGGCTTATCTATATGTAAGCAGGTAATAAAAATCTATTTTATGTAGGTGGAACCAGCAACTCTCGTCCCTCTGGCAAATGGGTGCAAACAAGTATTTCTGGTATATCTCTGGTGCTGTCAATTTTTTTGTTTAATTATATGCCTCTTAATTTCTTTGTACAATCGTTACCGATAGCTTATAAAACATAACAGATTTCTGCTATTAGCAGTTCCAGTACTAGTCTTGCATGCTTTATAATGGCAGTGATTAAGACATATGTGGAAGTGTGTGAATATCATGATGCACTAAACAAGATGACATGGAGTATATGATTAAGCTTTCTACTCAGTGCTGCTGTGCACATATTCAAAACTGCCTGTCCCTTGCTACTTTTTATCATATTCATGATTTATTCAGCCAATGATTTGGTTTGTAATTAATAATTTAGGTTGGTGATCCTGTCCAACTACCAGCCACTGTAATATCCCCTATTGCTGGGAAATTTGGGTAAGGGATTTCGTTTTATTTCTTCCTTGATTTATTTATTTAGCCTTTTGTTTGCATTTTATTGATTTTAGTCCACTCTCTATTTCAATTGAAGTTATGGCACAAGTTTGTTTGAGAGGCTTCAGAGAGCTGGGTATCCAGTAAATATGTTGAAGATGCAGTACCGGATGCATCCACAGGTCAGATAAGAAAATTCACCAAACATTCATGAAAGATTATGTGCTGTATAAAAGTGGAGCATATCAAATTGTGATTATGACAATCAATCATCAATCATGAATGTCTGATTGTTAATTAAATCTTTTGATTGTTAATTAAATCTTTGCGTAATTCTAAAATTGAATTGAAGATTGTGTGTTCTCATAAAAATAGAAGCAGCCTTTTGATATGTTACAGCAGTCTAATTGTCCTTGTTGTCCACGTGCATGTGTTGTCAAACAGATAAGAAAGTTTCCTTCAAAGGAGTTCTATTTGGAAGCACTGCAGGATGCAGAAGGTATTGAGAGTAAGACAATGCGCAACTGGCATAAGTATCGCTGCTTTGGTCCATTTTGCTTCTTCGATATACATGAAGGCAAAGAATCACAGCCCTCTGGAAGTGGGTCCTGGGTAAACACTGATGAGGTTGATTTTGTGCTCCACATGTATCATAAATTGGTGACCATGCATCCAGAACTTAGGTCAAGTTCACAACTTGCTATTATATCTCCTTATAGATACCAAGTCAAACTTTTCCAAGATCGATTTCGAGAAACTTTTGGGCAAGAATCTGAAAAATTTGTAGATATCCAGACTGTTGATGGTTTCCAGGTAAATTTGCATTTGTGCCCCCTTTAATCATAAAGCCCTTAATTTGTTATCTGTGGTGACCTAATTTAGAGCTATATGATTTTCAAGCCTCGTCATTTCCTAGCTAAGAACATTATGAGTAGATTGCAGGCTAGACATTTGAATTTACTTCCTACTAAAAGAGAGAATATGGTTCTCTGAACTATTGTACTTAATAATTAAATTTTAACATTTATTGATCATTCTATTCATTGAATTACCTTTCTTTTTCTGTTCTCAAGGGTCGAGAAAAAGATGTTGCAATATTCTCATGTGTTAGAGCCAATAAAGACAGGGGTATTGGCTTTGTCTCTGATTTCCGGCGAATGAACGTTGGTATTACACGTGCAAAGTCTACTGTGCTGGTATGTATTTTACAGTTTTAGTACATGTTGATAATCTCATAGTCGGAAGGAAACTGAACTTTGGTTGACGCTTTAGGTGGTGGGTTCTGCGGCACCTTTGAGCAGTGACGAGCACTGGAACAACCTAGTGGAAAGTGCCAAGGAGAGAGGTCTTTTATTCAAGGTCTGCACTAGATTCAATCTTTTCCTTTCTAACCAAAGCGCATCATGTTGTGTTGCTCCTTTTTTTTTTCATCAAAATATAATTTCTTAGTTTTAAATTGTTTCAGCAACCCAATGGATTTTGTCCGTGGTCCCAACTAACACAGCTCCTCTTGTAGGTTGACAAGCCATATGAATCATTTTTCAGTGAGTCAAATCTTGAATCTATGAACATTACAGAAAACGCCCAAGGAGGTGATGACAATCAAGAGAATGATATGATGGTGCATGGTAGCGTTGAAGATGGTGATCAAATGCAAACAGATGACTATGACCATGGAGATGATGACATGGATGAAAGGGGCAATGATGAAGACTAAGGTTACTGGCTTATACGTCGACCATTTGACATCTGCATTCAATCTTTAGCTAATTCATTTAGGAGCCCTCAAAAGCAGGAGTCATGAAGTAAGGCCGTGAATGATAAAGGGAAGTGCTTAAATCACAAAAATGATGAGATGGCTATCTGCGAGTCGAGGAGAGGACTGAACAAGGAAAGGCAGGCAGGCGAGATCATTGACAACAATACAGCCTTTGTTATTCCTTTGATGCTAAAATGTGATGGCTAAGGGAGGAGCTATTACAACGTAACAAACTCTCAAGGGATTACAGTTTTAGACTACAAAAGAGTCGGTTTGGAGTTTAACAAGGACCAATGTTAGGTTAGATAGACCTTCCCAATCAAGGAACAAAGGGGCAAAAGGATGGAAGATTGGATTTATTTATAAAATCTTGATTATTTTCCAAAGCACTCAATGGCTTTGGATGAAACTCGTTGCACATTATACCAAATATTACATTCATGTATGTACCATTTTTTCATTATAGAATCTTATTATTATTATTACTATTATTATTTCATATATATATATTCAAGTCATGTTATTGCATTTAAAGGTAATCGAAAGAGACCAATACGGTCATCACCTTTTCTAAATGCTTATAATTTAGATGCAATTATAATTTTAAAGTTAATGGAATAAAGGGAGCACTAAACACCTACCTGCCTACAAGATATTCTACATACAATCACACCTTATATCAACTACTAAACATCGCATAAGTTAAAGACTCATAAAAACAGATTCCTCGTATGGGTAGATACCCTCCAAAAAACTGCGGCTCCCTGCAAAAGAATGAATCAAAATAAGCAAGCTATTAACAAATTTCACATATTATTGATAATTGTGATAACTTTCTTTATTTTCTTTTGGGCAGGCCATTAAGTTAACTTGAATCGAGCATAATCAACAATTAAGGAACATCAAATCCTCATACAGATATAATCCGTAAAAAGAAAAGTCCAGTTTCCGTAAACTGCAGATCCTTGCTAAAGTTTCCAATTTCAAATTTCTCCAAAGTACAACAAAATTGTATTAATTTCTGAAAGATTACTTCTCAATCCACAGCTGTTTGTTTGCATGTCAGCACTGGGAAAAAGCAAATTGGATATTGGGTGACAACAGAAAAAATACTCGGTTATAAGTTTTACCTTTTTCACAACTCAAGGAAACTTGCTACTGAAAAGTTGCAGCGTGTCCTCACTCAAACAGCCAAGTAAACCAGAGCTGCCCGGACTAGTATACTTCACATCAGAAATAAGATGCTTGTGTGGCTTAAGACGATGAACAAATGCAAAAGACGGTAATTCTTGCAAGACCAGTTCACATTCTTCTCCAGTTGCAAATAGTGGCTTCTGTTTCACTATATCTATAATGGCGGATTTTGGCAGTCGAATATCACTTACAGTAGAATATGCAGTCCCACACTCATTGTACTTGTCTCCCTCTCTCTTCAAATAGTGATGGGAACCTTGCACTCCTTTTCCAACAATAGGGGAAGGAGTTAGTGATGGCTGAGTAACAAAAATCTCATTTGACATTTCGACCTTGGGACGATAAGTAGCGACAATGTCATTACTGCTACAACAATAAGCAAGAGAAACACACACTCCTTGATTCATGGTTTCATGAACCAATGACGGCCTTCACAAAAAGAAAATAAATCTTGTTAGAGCACACCATCTCCAAACAGTCATCAACAAATAAGAGCCTCTAAAAGTATTGCATGTTAGTCAATCCATAATTACACTGGATATCAAAGATGACAAAAGCAAAAGACAAATCCTTTCCAGTCAGTAATTCAGTCATCATATGTCTTTAAAGTCATTGAATTGCAATTTGCTTCTAAAAAATCATCAAACTTTGATGTGGAATGATAAAAAAGTGATTAGAACCTGTCAAAACTCATGCTAGATAAAATAATCATATTGGAGTTTTTAGCATATTCTATGTGCTTTGTAACCATGAATTACATGTTCCTCTCTCACAGAAAGGAAAAGACAGAAAACATAAACAAAATATAACAAATAGAACCCTACCTTTCTTCGGCACTGCCAATGTTCCACTGGCATAAGCCTATAGAAGAAGCAGATAATAATGTTCTAGCACCAGATGAAGATTTATTTTGAAGAGAGTGCAATGTATGAATTGGGTTGTTTTTAAGCCCCAACCTGGATTCTAAGGGACTCCCTGTTTGACGCATATCAAAAGCCAAAAGGTTGCCATTCTTCAAGAAGGAAAAAGAAATAAAAGTCAGTGCATGCTGCCTAAACTGTTACAATAAACAATATTAACTCAAGGTTAGAAACCTGTAGCCCAGCATATAGGTAATTTGAACTGTCAAGATCCCAGGAACATGACCAAGCAGGAGCCTGTAAACCAGAAGTCAGTGCAATGACAGACCAGTAAATTACCAAAAACTAGATAGCATGAATCCTCTTATTTAGCGAGAGAGAGATCCCAGTAAACAATCACCATGATTTGTGCCCCAATCTATAAGAAAGGCAAACTTAAAATCATGATGACAATGTGACAGTATTAGCACACAAACTTTAAATTAGGTAAGTCAAATGCTTGGAGTTATTACATATTCTGCGCTCAGGCTTGACTTTCTGGTTACAGGCAGAAGGGAAACTTCCAGCCTATTGACAACAAGGTCTAGTAATCATTCCTAATTCCTATAGATATATTTATTAATTTATTTCTGTAATCCTTGAAAATTTCCATATACAGACTTGCATTCCCATCATCACAATACCAATACATTGTTGCAGAGGATGATTCATAATCTTAGCAAAAACAGCAAACCATCTAAGAAGAATAAGAGAATTTCCACAATGTCAAAAGTACTGATTAGAAAGCATAATAAATACAACACATACCGGTAAATCATATGAAAGGATGACATTGTTGCTTTCCAAACTGTAGCGAATAATACAAAGAGATAAGGACTCATTAAAATTTAGAATTAGAACATTAAAGAAAAAGAACTCCAAATACTGCCAGTAGCATTACCTGAGAACTGATAATTTCTTGCCCAAGGAAGCACAAAGTGCATGACCTCCATTGAAAGGAGATATTTGTAAGCACTTTATGGTTTTCATACTAGAAGGAAAGAATATGTCTTCACTTTCATGTGGAGGCAGCAAGTTCATCTGCCATAACATTTAAAAGAAAAAAAAATCAGGTGAAATCAAGTGCTACATATTTAATGTCATTAACCAAATTCAAGTGGAAGCACAGAAATGTTACTTTGGTAAGTACATGTGACCCACCAATCTTTGGCAGTCTTCTAACAAGTAATATAATTTGATTAAATTCATCTATATCAAATAAACGTGCTCCATCCACGCAACTCTTCCTGTGATGATTAAAAGTCAAGCATTTATGTTGGATTGGAAATAATATTAACATGAAAGTGCTTCAACTCAAACAAAAATAACTAGGGCAAAAGACAAGGCAGTGAATAAAATAAATATTTCCCAAGAGACATCCCAAAATTGTAATGATTAATCCACAATTTTGTACCATGAAATAAAAGAAGGGTGTCTTACAATGACATACGATGGCAGAAAACTGTATATTTAGTTTGAACATGACAAAATCAGAGATCACTTGCATATCTAGGAGCCTAGACCATTTATAATAGTTCAAATAGAACAATGTTTTAGAAATATAGACTATTTCAAAGAAATGAAAAGTCAGGTGAACCAGTATTAACGATGTATTGACAATTTTCCTCTGTGGAATGCCTTCTGCTGTTGTGCACCAGGACACCCTATTAAAGATTTACACAATCCTTATAAAGAACAAAAACATACATACTTGAAAATGTGACAACCAACGTTAATTGCAGAATGTACACAGCAATAGAAGTGGTAATGAATTTAAGAAAGTGCCAAGAACCCCTTGCTAGTTAAAAAGAATTATCAACGTAACAGAAGAAGGAAAAGCTAATATATGGCGCACGATCTATCATTTCAGTGATTGACATGGGCTTTTTTTGTTATGGTAAGTTGCAACTTTCTAATCCACATTAGTCACGGTTTAAATAAAGCAGACACCAAAACCAAAGGGGAAGTGACAGGTGATAAAAGGAAAAGCAGTTCAAACTTTTCATCAATATTAGGTGAATTTTGAAGTCATTCATGAAAATAAAAATCCAAGCTTCATTAAATAATTGGAAGGTTGAACCCAAATACTTTATCCGCTTAAATTGCAATTGTAGATTAAATAACCCAACCTGAGGTTATATCTAACTTTAAACTCACTCTCAAGGTTCCAAATCAGATCCCCTAATGAGCGATGCTTAGAAGATATTTAGTCTTACTCTTAGATTCCCTATTCAATTCCTAGACTACCACTTGACTTCTATTGGTCAAAGTTTCCTTCAGTCCTAGGCTTCTAAAATAATTCAATCTAATTTGTACTAAGTTTCTCTTAACAATGAGTTTCCACATTGTCGAAAGGTGTTTTCTGATTTATCTGAAGATTCAGAAACTGAATATAACAAAGATGAGAAAACCCAGGTTTTAACATCAAGATTCAAGATGAATACACCTCTTATTAACTTGTTGGGAAAAAAAATTAAAAATAATAATATAAAAGCCTAGTTGTGAGACCTCTAATATGTCTGACATAAGTTTATCTATATGTAAAAGGAAAGAAAAGAGGATAGTAGGCATAACACAAAGTATCCACACCTCTAAAACAAAACTGCAAGAAGAACCCAGGCTGCAGAACTTTGGGTTGATATTTCCTAAAAGAGAAATATTAAAAAGAAAAAGTTTAAGTTAGTCCAGGGGAAAACAAAACAGCATGGTTTAACAATATTTAGAGAAAATATGTTAGTCTCAAAAGGAAAAGGATAAAAACAAAGTGGTTCTGAAGGAAAATTAAATGATAGACAAAGTAATAACCATTAACTTTGGAAACTTGATAAAAAGTAGCACAGTAGCACAAATATTTCACTCGCGGAATAATTAAGAGGTATAGATTTTCCTTGACAGATCGTACCAGCAGCATTAAGAGTAGTTGACTTGCTTTGCAAATCTATTACTACACGCTCCAAATAACTCCTCCTCTGCAAAGTGAACAGTTTGAAAACATAAGTGACAAACAAAATCAAACATATATAGATATCTAGAAGTTAAAATTTCCCAACCACTAAACCTAGTGAGTTTAAGGCCTAGTTGTTATTGCTGTTGTCATGTTGCTGTAGTAGTAAACCTAGTGAATTTCAACTTCTGCACATAATATCAATTTAAAAGAGCTTGGAGAGAGAAAGAGGGAGAGGGGGATTTGGTTTCTCAATATTCATTGTACATTGAGATGAAAATGTATTTCAAACTAGTAAATTCTGCACTAATAATAATTCTCAAAACTTGACTCAAATTATGGAGAGGCCCAAAAGGAAAATAAGCAGCTAGCAACTAACCAAAAAGTGAGTTATGCAATACTATATGTGAGTCATTTTCTTGAAACAAGCAAAGCGTACAATTAAGAGGGAACAAGATTTATGCTTCAGTATACCTTTGTAAGCTGACTAACTTCAGCTTGCAATTGAGCTTCTCTCTTTTTCCACTCAACTTCTTTTCTAGACCAGTCAGCATCCTGTAAGCACAAGCAGAAAATCATGCATTTTTTCTAGCAGGCATCACAAAACCAACACATATTAATGCCTTGTGGTTAGTGCTATAATTTTTTCTTTCTTGAAGCAATATATTGCAAAACCTCTTAAGTCCTCTCCACCCAGATCCACAACACCCCCAAAAAAGAAAGACCAGCAAACTTAAAAACTTTCAAACTCTAGATAGGAAATGCAGTTCTCTTCCTTTTTTTCTAAAAAATTAAAAAAATACAATATTTGAAATAGGCCAATCATCTTCTATTAGATTCTGCAAATATCCTACCTTCTTCTCAAGAGAAGCACATTTAGCCTCCAGAGATAGAATTGTCTGCAAGCAAGAAATGGTGATCAAGAAACTCCATTCTATTATGTCAATTTCCTCTAATAATATCAAGTCCAACATTCTTTTCAGTACCTTCCGTGATTCTTCATCAACCACGGCAATTCTTGGAGCAAAAAGTTTCCTCAAGTCCTTTAATGAGCATTTCCTATTACATTGAGGACACTAAAAATTGGGACAAATTACAAACTGAGTAAAAATACACAATCACAAAGGCTTAAACAATAACCAATACCTTTCCTGCACTTCGCTTCTGTTTCAACCATTTGCTGATGCACGATAATCCAAATAGGTGTCCGCAGGGAAGGCAACTATACTCAATACCATTATACAATTAATAAGTCAATTCGTCATACAAAAGTGCGTGTGTAAAGCCCTAAAATTTAAGATTTAAAAAAAAAAAAAAACAGATAGACAGAGAATGAAAGGCACCAGATATGATGATCACCCTCACTGGTCCAAGCATCCATACAAATAGGGCAAAAGAGGCCATCTACATCACTCCAATTCCATTCTCTTCCCTGCGAACTCTTTGCATTTTCATCTCCAATTAACAAATGTGTCACTCCTCCTTCTCCTTGCTCTACTCTTCTCCGCTTAATTCTCTCCCCTTCAACGCTATCCGCACCGGAATTCAAAGCGCCATTACCTGAAAACCTAGGCGAATTCACCAGCGGAATATAATCGTCTCCGCCATTCTCTTCCTCGTCCTCGGTTTCGGAGTTTTCTTCGGCACTTTCATGGCCTTCTTGTTCGTAGATATACTCGTATAGAACGTCTTCTTCTTGTTCATCCATTAGAGTGCTCAATTCGTAAAGCACAGTGTAGTGCGAGAGAGACAGTGAATTTTTTGTTTCGGTTTTGGCGTAGGGAGGGAAAGTTGAATGAGCTAAACTAATTAAACCCGCCGTTATTTAGAGTGTAAACGATATGACGTTTTAGTACTGCAACCAATCTGAGTCGTATTTAATTCGAGGCTGTCGTTTAAAGGAAGCTTGACGACCTACTACACGGAGGCCCATTTAACCTAAAAGAGCCCAACCCAATCCTTATAAAAATTTAATTTAATCGAAGGGTAAAATTTCCTTCCAAGTTTATATAATTGGGTAATTAATACTATAAGGTTTGAAATTCGAATCCATTTAAACTTGGTATTATAAATTCCTTATCTAATATGAGATTTTATTATAATCGAATAAGGAAAATGTAAAATTAAAAGGAAAAAATTGATGAAAGGAGGTATATATATATATATATATATACAGAGTGGGTATGTACCATTTTTTCCTAATAAAATTATTTAAAAAATAACAAAAAAATGTTAGTTTAAAAATATTTTAAACTACGTTTCAAAAAAATATATATTTTAAACTACATTATAGATAGATATAGATTTGTATATTTATAGATAGTATATGTGTATATATATTATTATTGAATTAAGTTAACTTTGACTATTTTTGCATTTTATGCCGGAATTACTCTCGAATAATAATTCAAACTCTACTTGGTTTCATTTATTCTCGCATGACGGTTCTACGACTAATTTAAAATAATTCTTTTAGTTTTAAATTGTTATTTTTTAATTGTTTGAACCAAGAGAATATTTTTGAATTTTGACAAAACTTTTATTTACAAAATTAATACCATTACTACTAGAATTATATATTCCTTTTCGTAAATATAACTCATAAATAGTGTTATTAATAATATAATTACATTTTATTATTATAAAATTAATACCAAAAGAATTGAATTATTCAAAGTATTGGAGTATTTGCAATTTGCATGGATTATTTAGAGCTAAGAAAACTGAAAAATTATACCGAATTGTCCTAAATTTTTGAAACAATATAATAAAAATATTTTATTTTATTTTTACAATACAATTAAAAATTTACAATATTTTCTTTTATAAACTATCAAGCCAATATCATAGATTTTATAATTACACCATTTCCTTAATAACCTTTTGTTTTCTTTGAAAAAAAAAAGTAAATTTATTTATAGATTAAAAAGAGCATTAGAAAAATTTCTTAAAACGTATCAAAAGATCCACTATAATTATTAAAATTGTATATATTTTTTTGTTCAAAAAAAAAATTGTATATATTTTTTCACACTAAGTTGAAGAAAACTTAAAAACTTAATATATATAAAATAGATGTAAAATAAAAAGGAGTATTGTTAAAGATGACTTCAATTACACCCATTATGTTTGTTTATTATAGGAAAAAGTGAAAAATTGTCAAAAGTATAATGTTACTCTCCTACTTTTTACTTTATTAAAATATATCACCTTTAAATTTTTTAAAATTGGAATAACTGTTTATTAAGGTAGATAAATTTTTATTTAACTTATTATTTAAATACATGTAGAATGCGACTTGACTTTGTTGATCAGTCGATTGAGACTGGACAATCAGTTTTCTCTTAGATAAATTTTTATATGTTCAAGGAAACAATCATGAGTGCACAAAATATCAGCCCTCATAGTATCTTTTTCTTCTTTACATGAAAATGAAAATAGAACTTATAGAATTATAATTTTTTTCTTATAAACATGATTTCAATAAAAAGAAATTCTTTTTATTCTTTTAATTTGAAAATATATTTTTGCCATGTATTTTACATAAAGAGACCATACCATTTTCTATATGTTATTTATTAATATTTAAGATGTCAGATATTAAGATTAGTGGATGAAAATTGATCTAACTTGATAAACTATTAATAAAAAAGTAACATTGCTCTAATTCTAAAAATTCACCAAAATAAATTAAATGTATAGAGCTCTGTTATAATTTTAGCAAAAATAGATATTGAAGTTAACGGGATAAATTTGTCAACTTTAATACAGTATTTAAGGAAAGCATATTGATTAATTCGGATATGATTGAGCATGAAAAATCCAACTTTAAGAAAGCACGTATCAGTATATGCGTATCCTTTTATCTATTCGGCAGAAGTTCTCCACTGCACATTTCTTACAAATTAGCACGAAGGGCATGTTGAATGGGGGTAAAAAAAAGAGTGGGAGACGAACACTTTTTGTGAAAAAGAGAAAAGGGATAGGAGGAATTTTATATTGGAGCTATACACTCAAATGTTCTATACTAGTTCTATTTATAAGTACAAATAAAATGAAATAAAATATATAAATAAACACAATAAAAAAAAAAAATACAAAACATAGTGAGGTTAAAAAATAGTAGTAACAGAAAACTCCATAAACAAAAATTTAATTTTGATCTTAAACAAAAGATAATACTTTATATCCAGAAGTTAAATTCAAAGATTTATTGCTAGCGACCCTGAAAGAGGCCACGTAATTCGTCATTTTTGGTAGACCAAATCAAGTTTTAAATCCGAAGTTTATGCGACTTTTTGCATGATATTAAGATTTGCTTCTTTCTATCACTTTCCAGTTTTTCATCTCTGAGACTCCTAACCATGGAATCCTTAACCCTTTTTTTACTTTTTATCCTTTCTTTCTGCCTCTATCTCTACTTTCTCTACTCATGGCAAAGCAAACCTTGCAAGAAAGGCTTCAAATGTTATCCAGTTTTAGGTACTTTACCTGATTTCTTGAAAAACAGGCACCGGTTTCTTGACTGGTCGACAGAAGTACTCCGGGAAAGTCCCTACAACACCGCAGTATTTCGCCGTCCGGGGAAAATCCACGGAGTCATCACGGCAGACCCGGAAGTTATTGAACATATTCTCAAGAACAACTTCGAGAATTATCCGAAAGGAGATCGATTCGTTTCTCTTCTCGAAGATTTTCTCGGCCGAGGTATCTTCAACTCCGACGGAGAAATCTGGAGAGTTCAAAGAAAGACTGCTAGCTACGAGTTTAACACAAAATCACTTAGAAACTTTATTATAGATAATGTCAAGTTTGAGATAAGATTAGGGTTGTTACCAATTCTTGAAAGAGCTGATAAAGGGAATCAAGTGTTGGATTTGCAAGGGATTTTGGAGAGATTTGCGTTTGATAATATCTGTAAACTTGCCTTCAACGTCGATCCAGGCTGTCTCGGCGGCGACGTAACCGCCTGCGGCGAGTTTATGCGAGCATTTGAAGAAGCTACGGCGCTAAGTGCATCAAGATTCATGTGCGCATTTCCAGTTTTATGGAAACTCGGTAGGTTCCTTAACATCGGAGGAGAGAGATCACTCAAAAAATCGATTAAAATCGTTCACAGATTCGCAGATGAGATTATAAAATCAAGAATCGTGCAAAACGACACGAAAGACGATGATTTACTCTCCCGTTTCATGCAAAACGATAATACATCACTGGAATTTCTCCGCGACATTATCATAAGCTTCATTCTCGCCGGCAGAGACACAACTTCCGCAGGTTTGAGCTGGTTTTTTTGGGTATTATCTTCAAATCCAGACATAGAAACAAAGATATTAAACGAACTTGAAGAAATCAGAGCAAGAAACGGTAAGAAAATCGGCGATACGTACAGTTATGAGGAGCTAAAAGACATGAACTATTTACATGCAGCAATTTCAGAGTCGTTAAGGTTGTATCCACCAGTGCCAATTGACACAAAAGCTTGCAAGAACGACGACGTTTTGCCTGACGGAACAGTTATTAAAAGGAAATGGTTTATGAGTTATCATACATATGCTATGGGGAGAATAGAGAGGCTATGGGGCAAGAATTGCTGCGAGTTTGTGCCAGAGAGATGGCTTGATGAAGATGGGATTTTCAGACAAGAAAGCCCATTTAAGTTTCCTGTGTTTCATGCTGGGCCCAGAATGTGTTTAGGTAAAGACATGGCTTATATTCAGATGAAATCAATTGCTGCATCGGTGATTGAGAGATTTCATGTTGATGTAGTGAATAAAAAGAAATGTCCCGAGCATGTGCTGGCTATGACTCTTAGAATGAAAGGTGGATTGCAAATCAAGGTTAGGGAAAGATGTGAAAACTCAACTTAGTGTTTAGTTGTCTCCTAATCGTTAGAATTTAGTATGACATATAGCATTTAATCAAACGTATGAGAGGTATTAAGTTCAATTTCTCGTTTCAACAATTTAGTTTGACAGACAACATTTAATCAAATGATTTTTCGGTTTGTAGTCCAAGTGTTTAATTATCTCCTAGCAAGTAATGTATTATGGATTAGTTATAGAAATAAATTATTAGACAAAATCCTCTACATAAAATTGTATATTATTTTAGTCAATAAATCAATATTTACTCCATGAATAGAATTGGTTGGATCATAATCATCATTATTATTTTACAAGGGGTGTATAACAATGCCTGAGTAACAAATATCATTATGAGAAAATCGAACTTGGCAGCATTATAGCTTAAATGTTAAAAAAAATAAATAAATAAAGTTTAAAATATTCTACATTTTTAATCAAGTGCTAGCTATTAGATTAATTTATTGATTGTCCTGATCATCTTGGCATTATGAATGACGCGTTCCAATAGAGGAAATGAAATGGGCTACGGAGTGAGAAAGAACCGGAGGCCATGGCCCATCTTTTCTTAGATGAGAACTTGTGATGTATTTGATTTATAAATTTGCTTTAGTGATTTAATATTATAAAATAATAAAAAAAAAAGAGCTGAATTTGAATGCCGAACAAAAACAGAGATTTGTTAGAAATTGATTCAAAAACCAAGAGTTAATAATTAATTATGTATATTTGGCTCAACAATTAATTAGCGCCATTAATTTTGAAGCTCGATGTATGATTTATTTTCAAGTCAATTTTATTATTAGTGTCTAAATAATAAAGGGTGACTTTTAAATCCACTGATAAAATATGAAAGGCAGGCATTTCTCTATTTTCGTTTTTACAATATGATATAATATATAATCTTATCTATAAACTTGTTGGAAATAATAAACAAGAAAATTAATTTTTTTTTTCTTATTATAACAAGAAAATTAAATTACTATCATCTTTACTTTGAAAGATAATCAACTATGTACATTATATTGGAATTCTATCATTACATGCATTGCATATAAAGAGAAAATTTAAAATTTTTTAATTATAAATTTTAAAATATTGTCACAAAATTACAAAAATCTAATTAAAAAATTCAAAATTCACTTTTTAGATTTGTTGAACAGTTGACTACTTCGTTTCGGATTATGGTAAATCACGATATCCAATTGAGAACACCTTTAATGTTAATCTACATCAAAGAAGAAGCAAAACAATCAAAAAATTGAATGACAGAGGCAGCTGAAATCTCTATGGCTTAGAGAGAAAATTCAGCTAAAAGAGAAAGAAAAAATGAGGAATAAAATTCTTGTGTCCCACTTCTACTAAACTTAGGCTTTTATACCATAGGTTAAACGTATAAGTCTAATAGGATTAGAACTCTAAAATAGTTAAAAAAATAATTCATAAATAACTCTTAATTAATTAATTAATTAAATTCATTTCAGGCCTATTTTGAATGGGCATACGCAGAGGCTTTTTTACTACATTTTTCTAAGCGGCTTTATATTTAATTATTCAAATGGATTCCAAATACAACCAAATTAAATATGTCATGCTATAACATTTATAAATCATATTTAATTTGACTTGACACAAAAGTTAAATCAGTAAGACGTTTTATTTTATTCGCAAAAGCCACTCCCAATGGGCTTATGCGCATATGATTTTTATTCTGGACTTATTAATTGATTCTCTAGGTTATCCTAAATCATTATATAAATCCTATAACACTTACAGTCCAATAATATCTCATTTAGGATTAAAAGGGACTAACTGCGGCACATTTCTACAGGCCATGCACAGACACTTTTGGTAAGTGTTTTGGCACAGACTTTTGATAAGTCTTCTAGTCAATATATAATTAATTAAACCCTTTTAATTAATTATTTTCTTCTTCAATTTTTCAATCCATAGTAATATCAAATATTATTACATCTATTATTTTATCATAATGTCCTTTTCCTATAGATGTATGATTTATTGGATTTTCTGATCCACTTTACAGTACAATATATTTGCAATTAAAGAATTGCATAATTCAAATTTTTTTAAATCATTATATTAATTCTGTAATTAATATATATACTTATGTTCGTTTATAAATCATGATAGATTTTCAGTCAAGTATCATGATTACCCGAATGACAGAAAAGTCAAGTGATTTTAATTGAACCCTTTCATAGAATAGTTGTCATGGAATTACTCATTTCATCTTACTTTTTCTGGTTTAGGTTTTTTAGCATTGATTGATATCAACTCATATAAACTTAAATATGATTATTCTAATAATTTAATTATTGTTTTCAAAATGCATCTTGTGAATCTCTTCCACCTTTACATTCCATTCTAATAAGAGATTCTCTGAAAAATGTATTACAGAACATGTAAGATAACTCGTTTAATAAATTTGGGATGGTAAATGCTTTACAGATTACTCAACTATCTTAAAATAGGTCATGATATACACAATTTGTTAACTATATTTACCCCTTGATGAAAGTAAATAGTCATAGAGTCAAATTATACCACTCACTACTTAAAATAATTTTGGTGATTTAAAGTCTAAAATGATATTTGCACCACTGCTATAAAGATATTCCTCATTAACATAGTTTTAATATCCACGTGAGGATTCTGTTGACGAGTTTTCAAAATACTTGTTCTTTTAATATGTATCCACATGTTAAATTTTAATCATTTTCATGATTATAGTTATCAGAATCATTGCTTTAACCTTTCAAAAAGTATAAAATGTGCTAATATATCCGTATTAATAATATCTTGTTAATAACATGACTAGAGATATTTAGTTATTAATATATTTGCATGCAATAAACATCTATTATCCTTTTTTTTTATTGCCTTTGCACAGTTTTTATAATACCAATAACTTCATTTATTAATTTAAGATACGAAATCAAATTATAAGTAATCAAAATATAATATTAATAAATGAATTATACCTTATCATAAATGATAATGAGTTTATATACATAGGCTCTATGGCATACTCTTGATAGACAAGGTGGATCGGGCTACCTTATTGATAATCTGTGCCTTCCTTTCCCATAAATCCACTTAAAATTTGGTCCCATGCTCATTATACACTTATGAAAGTCATAAAGAAAATTTCGAAATACAAAAACACTCTAATTTATTTATTTTAATTTAAATTTTGTTAGATTAAAATTCTACCGAAATGTGCAGTTCACATGCTAACTTATCAACACCCATTCGAAAAGTTGACACATTATCAAGCAAAGAAAATAATAGCAAGTATGTCCCATACCATGTACATCCTGTGCCAACTTTTTGAATGTATAATTATGAGTTGGCATGCCAATTGTATGTTCTAGTAGAATTTTGGTTGATTTTCGTATAAAATGACTTTTTAGACAAAAATTGATAAATTGAAATATTTTTATATTATTTTTTTTATGATTTTTCGTTATAAGAGTATAAATTTAATAATTATCGACAAAATCAATCTTTAAATATCTGGTAGATTTAGGAAAAAAATCTTTAGCTCTACCCAATTTATTTATTGGTTAGTTAATTGATGCAATTAATAATTTATTATCGTGTCAAAACCTAATTATACTAGATATCTGTATTTATTAAATCCTCGGCTCCAAAGGTGTAGTATCAAAAGGTTAATATTTTAATGTATAGGATAAGCTGTTCTTGAATTCCACCGGTAAATCTACTCGGTCACCATCTTCAAAAGTTCAAAACATTAGTATTTTAGTAAAAACTTAGTCCCTTTTTTTCACCGAAGTCAATATAAGATCTTAAGCACCTTTGTAACGAATCTTGCATAGCTTGACTGACAACTCACTAAAATAATTTTACAATTAAAATTATATATATATATTATTTCAAAAATTTATTAGTGGATCAATTTTTTTGTAAGTATTGCTATAATGCGTACGTATAATATAATTACATGTGTATGTATTATTAGATTTATATAAGAACTTTTTATTTGTAATTTTTATCCAATCAAAAGCAATATATGAGTGCGTACCGTAACACGTTATGAGTATTTTAATTTTGTTTTTTGGATTTTATATTTTATTGGTCCATCGTGCCTCAACACTGTGTATTATAATAGTTGGTGGGAAATTAGAGAACAAATGCAATCGACCATCCAAAGTGACCTTTTTAATTTGCCACTTGTTTGTTAGGCCATAGCCCAGTTCCTCTAGCTCTACAACGACAAACAGCCAATAATTATGCAATTTTCACATTTTGCATTGTATAAATTATTTTATTATTCATTATTAATGAAATTTTATTCATGGCTGCTACAACGGATTCATTTGTATATGGTGGATGTTTCTCAGATGTTTCCTTCATTTCATTTTCGCGTGCTAAGCAAATAGATCTAATTTCTTTAATACGAATCTCTAGTAGTAGTCACTATCTAGATTAGCTTTTGTTATTAATTACCAAACTTGAACTACTTTATTTTCCTAGAAAACGGCATTTTATTTTTCTATTGTTTGTCCATAGGAGTTTATAATAATTAAAGCATATACTTCGATTAATTAAACCACACTAATTAAACGGATACAAAACAATTTAGAATTGACGGACGTTACACACAAATACGAGAGTGCATGATTAATTATTAATTTGGATGTTAAAAAATATTACTATATATATCTTGCTTAATTGTCCATTGTTATAATATTTCAAAATTCCACCAGGCTCTTATTCTTTTGAAGATATCTGAATTCTAGATCGAAATTTTTCCAAATACGTATTAATACTGTCTGAGAAATTTGAATGTTATTTTTATAGTTTAGCAAATAATAATCAGAGATAATTATGGACATAATACAATCATGGGATTGGCCTTTGTTTTTTGACGATGAAAATTTTTTGGATTGAATTTCATACGTGGATTTTCAAGAGCCGTTGTTTTGCTGTAGGACAGTGAGACCGAGCAATTCAGTACACATCAATCAAGCCCTCAAGTGAAAAATAGAATTATTGGCTTAAGATCCATCAGATGTTTATTTTTATTGTTGTTCCTTTCCTCTTTCATTGGCGTAGGTGTGCTTATTTTTGTTGTAATGACATGGATGTTTTGATAATGTTATTATCATCTTGGTTATATTGATGAATTATGAGCAACTATTTCAGAACAAATTATGTTTGGGACTAAATTGTAAATTTATATTTAGGAAGATAATATAAATAAATATATTTAGTTGGAAGGGAGAGTTATATAATAATGTCTAATACTATATGCATTGTAATTGAGCAAGGATGTGATTTTTTTAATTTATATTGTCCATAATATCACATGCTAATTCTTTTTATAACCAATTATATATATTAAATTGAACAATTAAAAAGTCAAAAGTAAACAATATTCTCGGCTTAGAATTAAATATAAAGGTGTTGGAGTCGGAATGCGCCCATAATTTCTCGGATTGACCCGAAATATATATATATATCGGACCGAAAATCATACTCATATGGAAGAATTCCATATTAGAATAAGATCAAGGGATTGTGCCCCTTGGATTTCCTCTAACCCCATAACTTCCCCTTTAATATGTAATTAAAAGGGGTAACTCCCCTAATGGGAGTTAATTTTTTAATGAATGCCTATAAATAAGCCCTTTTTTCTTTGAGGAAAAGAGATAAGAAAATTTCCGAGATACCGAAACTCTGTCGGATTTGTCCCTCGCCGTTTTTGCTTTCCAAAGTGGTTTTTAGACTGTGAAAAATTGCTGTCGTCCCGCTTGTGGATAATATACGGACCAGTGACGCCATAAGTGATCCTTGCTTCCGCTTCCGCTTCCGCTTCCGCTTGTGTCTGCGTTTCAAGAGATAGATAACAAATAACCCGATTTTGTTATCTCAATTTATACATGTGGCATGCTATATTTTCTTTAAAAGGCACATTTAATTTTCTAAACATAGAATCTCTACGAGTTTTCAAGTTCGATATTTTTATATGGACATGTCACATGTGGTTGCTCCACTTATAGGTAAGCATTTTCGTAATGAAGTTAAGCAGATAAAGAACCAGCAAAGCAAGCACTACAGGGATCCAACATCGGCCTAACTTTTGTAGTTACTTTTGTAGTTTCAAAGATTCATTAAAGATGCACATTCTTTTGTTTTCCCATCAAATTATTAAATTATCGCATTTTTAGTATGTATCCCCCTTACTCCCTTTACCAAACAAATATTTTAGTCGAAACAATTTTAATAAAAGTTACTAGCAACAATGTTGAACATGTAAATTAGAAAAACACATGTTTTAGATTCGTGTTTTATATATATGAGTGGACATACTATTGTGTTCTATTAAATTACGAACAGTATTTATTATCTCTAAAAATTGATTTAATTTGATTGATATTATTTGAATTAAAACCAAACTCAAAATATAAGAAATATAGAAATAAAAAATGAAATTAATCAATTTTATTGATTATTATTCTCTTTAATTTTGATTTTTTTTATTAAATTTGAGTAGTCTAACTTATAATAAAAATTATTATTGATAAATAAATATTTTGTTAATATAGTATCTAAACCACCTGAATCGATTAATTCGAATTTATATCAAACAGACTTATAAATAAAGTAAAATACTCTTTGTTAAATATTTAAAAATTTATCATATTAAGATTCAAATTCAAAATCTGTGTTAAAGGGAAAAAAAAAACTCTTTCATACTATCTCATTCAAGTATTAATATATATTTTTATTATTATTATTATTATTATTATTGTCGTCGTCGTTGTTTTAATTAATCAGTGTGAAAAGGGATTACAAGGACAAATGACAAGCGGGCATTATCTTGCATCCTCCGTTAAGATAAGCACGTGAGAGGGAGAGAAGACCATGTCACTCATCCTCCACAATATACGACACGTGGTGGCGGCTGTCTCGACGATACCATTGGCTCGTTTAAATATCGCCAATATATCGTGGTTTCCTTTGAAGTTCCAACTTGTCCGTAAACGAGTTCAAGTGTTGGAATTTCAGCTATTAGACCGACAATTTTTGATTTACTTAAAAGTCCAATAATGTTGGACCAAGTAAGAACCACGTCAGACTCTTCATGTTCTACATCTCCAGCTTGGCAATCATTATCTCGTTTTCGAGATATCAAACGATCCACCCATCCATTATTCAGCGTTTCACACAGTCAGCAAACAGAAGCGAAAGAAAAAATATATATAAATATACGGAATTTACAAAATTAAATAAAAATGGAAAAACAACGACAAGAACAAGTGAAGCACAAGCAAATAAACAAACACTATCTGGGGTTGCGTTTCCTCTGTCCCCTGTTCTTCCCCTCTACCCCAACACGAGCAACTGGCAGAGCAAAGGAGAATCGAAAAAAAAAAAGGTAGCTTTGTTAAAGAAAATTAAAGAAAGATTCAATCTTTCTGGTCTAGAAAAGGAACAGATACATGGGTTTTTTACATGACGATGCGGTGATCATCAGGCAATCAGAAAAAGAAAGAGACGTGAGTGTTATCACTGTGAATTGCCCTGATAAAACTGGGTTGGGTTGTGATTTGTGTCGCATCATACTCTTCTTTGGCCTCAATGTTGTTAGAGGAGGTAAGCGAAAAATAGGAGTTTCTTATGTTTTACCCTCTTTCTTTTCCGTCCTAAACTTTATTTTCACCAGTTCACTTTCCAAATTTGCGAAAACCTTTGAACTTCTCTATTTGTTAAAGCAAATTTGTGAACAGAGCTGTGGGTTTGAAGGTCTTACGTTGATTTTCATGTGTTTGTATTTTTTCGTATTTGAAGATTTATATACAGATGGGAAATGGTGCTTCTTAGTGTTCTGGGTTGCTGGCAATTCATCAACTAGATGGGGTCTATTGAAGAAGAGACTATTAGGGGCATGCCCTTCTTTCTCCTCAGCTTCTGGGATTTCTTTTTACCGTCCGGAGTTCCAGCAGCCTCCAAAGCCTCCTGATGTCTTTCTCTTGAAGTTGTGCTGCCATGACCGAAGAGGGCTTTTACACAGTAATAATACTTTCTTAAACCTTTGCCTTTTTTTCTATTATTGTCTCTTGGATCTGCCTTTCTTCCTGATTTTCTTCCATATTATATTTTCACTATTTTTGCTGGTCTTCTTATTATGTTCTTTGTGTTTTTATTGCTTACTATTGTATGAATATTGAGCAATTATGGAAATTGAGGCTGATTATCACTACAGACACACACTGACCTTTGCTTTTTGTTAGATTCATGGTTCTCTTTAATTCATTTTTTTTTTAATTTTTTTTTGAGAAGTCACATATAGAATATGAAGAGAAGGGCAGAAAGTTGACTGTTTCACCCCTTTTTCCCCTTTGGAAGTGGATGTTTGAGTGGAGAATTTCGCACTAGTAATTTTTCCTTAACTTATAGGTGATTGATTTTCAGACGGTTCCTTTTGGCAGATGTGACCGTGGTGCTGTGCGAGCTTGAACTCACTATAAAAAAAGTAAAGGTATCCACAACACCAGACGGTAGAGTGATGGACCTATTCTTCGTTACAGACACCAGGTCTTGCATTCATCATATCTCTTCTCTGCCAAATATTATGACTTGTTTCACTGTCAATGAAGTTATATATGCTTTGCTTTATGCATTATGTTCATTAAGTGGCAGAGACATGGTGGCTTTGATATTGTGAATATGTGAATATGCGTAGTTCTAACAATATTTTGAGTTTTCTAGTAATGAATTTGAAGCAGGTTGGTCTTTAAATATGAAATGGTATATGGCTGACTGAGATTCACCATTAGATTGACTTGTTATATTATGCTAAAGTAGCTGTATCCTGGAGAAGGTGTTCCTTGAGTTTATGTTTAGAAGTTACATCTTCTCGTGGGAATTTAATTTCTCAACTCTTATTTAGGTCTAGTGTTATGTTAATCTGCAGACAAACATAAAGAAATTATTGTTATTTCTTAACCCTATTTTGCATTTAGAAAAACCGAGTTTGTAATCTGTCTTCTTCAAAAAGTTATATTCCTTAATTCTTTTCATCTCTCAGGGAGCTTCTGCATACAAATAAGAGAAAGGAAGATACTGTTGAACACTTAAAAGCTGTAATGGGGGAGAGCATGATAAGCTGTGACATAGAAATGGTTGGCCCTGAAATTGCTGCATGTTCACAGGAATCTTCATTTCTTCCAACAATAATCACAGACGACATGCCTTACTTGGTAGTTCCTGATGAACTCTCAAGTTCATTAACTTCCACCAGTGTTTCTGTCACAATGGACAATTCGCTGAGTCCTGGTCACTCACTTGTTCAAATTGTGTGCCAAGATCACAAAGCTCTCCTATATGATATAATGAGAACTTTAAAGGATTACAACATAAAGGTAAATAGATATTAGGGACCGCTTCTATCATTTTTCCAATTTTTTGGCTGAATTACTAAACTTATTTTTGCAAAACAGATTTCTTATGGGCGTTTCTCTATAAAGCAAAGAAGAAATTGTGAGATTGACTTGTTTGTTGTTCAAGCTGATGGGAAAAAGATAGTAGACCCTAGCAAGCAGACATCATTGTGTTCTCGTCTTGAGATGGAACTACTGCGTCCTCTTAGAGTAGCTGTTGTGAGCCGCGGTCCTGATACAGAGCTGTTGGTGGCTAATCTTGTGGAATTATCTGGCAAGGGTAGGCCTCTTGTGTTTCATGACATCACACTAGCTCTCAAGATGCTCGAGACTGGCATTTTCTCGGTACTACCTACTTGGACTGAGAATTTCCATGCTTACACTGTGTTTGTGTTTGTTTTCCTAAGATCATTAGTGCTTAGCAAAAATTATATATATGGATGCTGTTTGTTTTGTAGGCTGAGATTAGGAGGCACATGATTGGAGATCGAGAATATGAAGTCTACAGGGTCTTACTTGATGAAGGGGAAGATTTAACAGTGCCTCGAACCAAAATCGAGGGAGGAGTTTGGAAGATGCTAATGGGTTGGGACTGATAAATGATTGCAGATATCATTCCTTTTGGATGTCCACAATCACACACTCAGTATACTTCTCGATGCAACAATATGCATGCGATGTCAATTATATTTGCCTCTCATCCACTTCCACAGTTATGTTTACTGCTTCCATGAAGCTGACATAGAGATAGAAAAAACAACGTTTCAAGAGATAAAATGGAGCCTTCTGGTGCAATTTGGCATGCCTGAAGCCTTTCTGCCTCTGGTAATGGATGCTTGTGATCGCTCAATTGATATCATATTTATCCATTAATACCTTCTCTCTGCTTTCTTTGTGAATAGAATCTGAATGTAGAGATGCTGTAAAGTGACAAGGGGTTTGTAATCATGCCAGTAGAAGGAGCTGTACATAACATCTGCAGATTAAGTCAATAACGTAGTAATTACACTACAAATTCTTGTTTCTGTTTCAGTCTTTCTGTGGCCCAGTTGATCACTGATGTGTATGCATACTATCTTAGCTGTATATATCCTTAGGTTTTTTATTTTTTTTTTCTACTATGCTGTCAACCATGAAAATTGTAAAGTTTCAGGCATTTCAGTGCACACCATGAAAGGTTTTTCTGTTTTTCTTTTTTTTACCTATACACTCCTTTTGCCATAGTGTCTCTTGTTTCTTGGTCTGCATCTATCTTTGCATTGAAAATATCTGTCATCTTTTAAAAATGTCAAATATCTTGCTAGCATCTTTTGATTAGAATGCGTTTGTCTTTTCACTATAAAAATCTCCCATTTTTTTTTATCTCCATCTCAATCAAAATGAATGAGGCCAAAACAAATGGACGTTGTCTTTACTGTTGTTCTCATATCCGTCTTCTAATTTCTATTGATATAATTATTCAACGGATTCAGGGAATGCAATCAACAAAACCGGACAATTTAGGTTGTGGTAACCCAGCCAAAACCGGTCAATTGAGGTTGCTAAAATTGAAATTGTTGCACCTCAATTTCCTGCAACTCCAGATTTTTGAGCAATGAATTTTCAAATAAGTGCATATATCATACAAGTAAGTTGCTCTGTTTTAGTTTGAGGAAACAGAGCTAGAAAAAGTGTGAAGATAAAGAAATAAGCTAGCCATTTTAGAGATTCACCATCTAGTGGAAGAAGTGCTGTGGAACAAAGGTGCAGCAGCTGTTTTTGGTCCGTAAATATAAATAAATAAATAAAAATAAATGTCAACCTAGTGTCTCAAATTTGACTTCACAGCATCAACGAATTTCATATTCCCAGCAATTAATATAAACAATAATATTTCTTCATTTACATCTTAGCTTACTGCATCTAGGGGTGAGCAAAAAAACCGATGGACTTGGTTAACCGAAAAAAAAATCCGAAACCGAACCGATGGACTGGTTAACCGATTGTAATGGACTGGTTAATGGTTAGTGTTTTGAAAAAACCGATATTAATGGACTGGTTAATGGTTTTTGACTCATGTGATCGGTTAACCGAACCGAAACCGAATTTTTAATTAATTTATTAATTTATTAATAATTTATAACAATTTATCCTAATTAAAGGTGATAATGTACTTTTTTTTTTTCATTATACTAATTATTTTAAAGTTTTTAAGTTTTTTTAATTGGCTATTAGTAAGTATAACAATTTATCTAATTAAAAGTAATTATGCACCGATTAATATATTTACTTATTAAATATTAATTTTTTAAAACAAAATTGCTTATATCCACCAAATATTTTTATTTTAACAACAATAATGTTATATTATAGTGAAAAAATTTTAATTTTTAAGTATATTGAACATTTTAATTTTATTTATAAATATATTTATAATTATAATGGTTAACCGAAAAATATTGGGTAACCGAACCGAAAATCCGAAACCGATGGACTGGTTAACGATGGTAATGGACTGGTTAATGGACTGTAATTTCAAAAAACCGATATTAATGGACTGGTTAATGGACTGGGGCTAATGGACCGGTTAACCGACCATGCTCACCCCTAACTGCATCCCTTTCATTCTTGACTTACATTTTCATGTGTTTCTTGCAATGTTTTCAGAAGCGGATCGGATATCGACTCGGACAGCCAACTGAGTCAGGAGTCTATTGGTTGGATCGGGTTGACTCGGAGTTTTTATCTTTTTTTTTTTTATAAATATAATTATTTATAAAAAATTAAAAATATGGTATATAAAGAATATATTCAAATAATCTATTAATTATCATAAATTAATATTAAAATAATAATTTTAAATTCAATAAAATTTACAAATATAAAAATCAAATAACTGAAATTAAATAGAACCAATAACTAAAATTAACATATTTTACTAATTTAAATCAAACCGATTATTTAAATAACCAAATAATATTGATTGAATTGTATTAGTTGAATTTTTGATCTCTTATAATTTTATACCTTTTTTTTTTAAATGGACATTTTATAATCAATTTTGTTTAGGTATATCATGATTTATATGGTGGATATAATTTTTCATTTCTCATTAATTATTAAACTTCTATTTCTTACCTTTGATTCTTTTACCATTAAAATTTTTTGGACAAATCAATTATATTTTTGACTCTCAATATTTTAATAAATTTGTTACTCGATTTTTTTTTTTTGCTATATATATATATATATATTCACAATGGAGAGTCAACAATAACATATCAATTGGACATGACATTAATTTAGGGTTTATTAGATTTTTTATAAAAAAAAAATCAAAAAAAATCAAAAAAATTGAATTGAACCCGAGTCAATCCGGTTCAACCCGAGTCAATCCGGTTCAAACCGAGTTTTTGCATATTCCGATTTTTATGTTGAATCGACCCGAATTTCTTACCGATTCACGGTTGAACCGGTCCGACCGGCCGAGTCAACCCGATTTTTAAAACAATGGTTTCTTGATCTTGTAAGACCCAAAAAGAATAGAAAGCAAATATTTTCACTTTTTTAATAATTGAAGAAAACCAAGAAAAGAGGCAAGAACAACAGATCTTTTAGAGTTTAAATTTGGATTTTAGCATAGAAGGAATTGAAGGCGTGGAGGCAGACTAACATGCAGTTTCTTATAGGCCAAAAGAGAAAATGGGTGACTAACAAACGAAGACTAAAAACAAAAATAAAATCTTTTTCTTAAAGAAGGAACGAGAAGAGTAAAAAGGAGTTCTCATGCCTTACTTTTGCGAAGAGGAGGGAAGTTGAGCAGCAAAATAAACATCTTTTACAAGGATGATCTAATGGAGCGCAGGGAGTCATCACCCAACTTTTGATGCTTTGTCGATTATTATATTCGTGTTGTCTATAAACAGGCTTTAGCTGTGGCCCATGAGAGAACTGGGCTTTCGGCTGTATAGAAAGCAGACCAACAAATGATTTTCTTTTTTTCACTTTAGCTAGGACCTTTCTAAAAAAAACCGATTTCCTTTAAACGAAACTTTTATTTCATGGATCGAGCATAAATTATTTAAATAACGGCTTACATTAGATTATCAATTATGTTTAATTTTAAAATAATTGATTTTACGAACTTAAAAAAGTATATATATATATTTTTTTTTTCAAAAAATACCATTGATTATAAAAGATCCATCAATACGGGTCAGACGGAATTGGAAAATGGCTGCGTTCAAAGTCAAGGCTCTTATCACATGCTGAGTTGTTGAAATTTTCATTTTATTTTATTTTTGTTATTTCGATTCTTCAAAGAAATTTCATTGCACTAAGAAAAAATGATCTCCACTTGCTGGTTGAATTGCATTGTAGGAATTTTAATAAGAATTTTGTGCTATATCATCACGGCGAATTAAAATTACATTTTTGATTTTGAATGCTAATTAATTAGAAGTTGAGTGTAAATAAATACAAAAAATTATTATTTTTTTCACTAAATAATATAGGATTTCAATGTGTCTTAATAAACTTTTAAACAACGAAAATTATATCTTTTTTTAGATCAGCTTATCATATGTACTTACTTATGCATGATTATAATCCGTAAATAATTGATTCGCACCTTATAAAAATAAAAAATATTTTATCAAAAAATAAAAAAAATATCAGTATTAATCTCTTTATATGGTTTGATAGAACAAGAAATTTTCAATGCATATTAATTTCACATCACAAAAGTTTATTGCTTTGTATTGAATAAATAGATTATAAGAAAAGAAAAACATTATAAGAGCAAATATAAATTATTATTATTTTTTTGAAACTATAAATTATTATCAATTATAAAAAAATATCAATTAAGCTAAATAATTAAATTCTGTCAAAAAAAAAAAGATAAACATTTAAATTTGGAAAATATTAAAATCTCAACCGAGTCTGAGTACAATCTACGCTTTAATTAAGAAGAATAGATACCAAGCGTAAATTATTATAAAATTCCTTTGGGGTGGAAGATCCAAAATTTTAAGCATTTATTGGAATAATCCAAGCATCGTTTTCACTGTTGCATTTCCGTTTCAACAAATTTTGTTTGTGCATAGTCCAAGCGGTTTATGCAAAATGAGAAGGAACTGAGAAAAGCCCACCATTTTCTGCTTTTTTTAGCTTCCAGCCTTCCATAGATAAACAATCTGTGGCTGTGGCATCTAAAGACTGCGCCTTTCGCTTCTATAAGCTCCAAAACATCGCTCTCTTCCGTTTTCCACATAAACCCATAAATTAAAACATAAAAGGAAAGGAAGAGATTGCCTCTTTTGGGAAGATTTTGGAGTCCATTGTTCTCAGAAGGTGATTTTCATTTTGAAATTGGCTATATAATCAGCAATATTTGATTAATTTGTAAGAACTCATTTGCTTTATTTACCTGAAATTTAATTGAGGAATGTTAAATCGTTTAGTTTTAACGACTAAAGTCAAAGTCTATTCTACCTAATGGTGAACCCCCATTTGCTGGTTTATGGTTTTTTGTGTTTATTTGTGAGATTTTTATGTGTCAGGGTCGATGGAGATCGATAAAGCTATTAGAGAAAGTGATGATAAAAGGCTCAAAACCAAGTACAACAACGCCATCTATGTTATTCAAAGAGCCCTTGCTCTATACTCGTGAGTTCTCCTCCGTTAGCTTTTGGGTATTGGCTGATTCCTTGCAGTGTGATTTTATGTTGCGATTCTATGCTTAGTTTCGATTTTATGGTGAACAATTGTAATAAGCTCCTATTGATAGCAAAGGGAAGTTGGAATGTTTTCGCACCAATATGAAAATGAGAAAATCTTTCAGGCTTTGAAAATTTTGTGTTGGATGAACTGAGTAGAAGGTTGGGTCTGAGACTGAAGAATTATTTAGCTAGTTATGTCGTTATTTTTGACATTAGATGTTATATTTTTGACATTAGATGTTATTACAAATAGAAATCCTTAATCAATGCTATTTCTGATCCAAGCTCTTTATGATTGAACCCTAATTTTCCCATCATTTTTGTATCTGCAATAGAGCAAAAAGAGTTGCATGTATCTGACTCAGTAGCATTTGCAGATTTGGCTGTTCTACCATGCTTTTAGATGTTTTATGGTTTATTTCATCCAGAAATGTTCTGTGGATGGAAATTTATTCTAATACAATCAGTGAAAAATCATGTCATATTCGTAGATCAATTCCTTGTTTGCATTTGGTATGTTAGGAAAATGGAATATGTCTGTATATAGGAATTATATCATTATCTTTTAGATCTAGTGAACTCCGATTTTGTCGCATTACTTGTCGGAATTGTCGTGTTTCATTTTAGGATTCTTGAGCATTCTTGTTGGGATTGTCGTGTTGCCTTTTAGGATTTTTGAAGCATTCCTTGTCGGGATGCTCATTTTCCCTTTTGGGATTCTTAAGGTAAAAGGTTTTTCCACGTGTGCTATTGTTATGGATACATTAGATGGGAAAAGGGCTGTAATTGCGGGTATCAGGGGACCAAGATAAGCATGACAAAAGTTTCTGCTTCGTTGGAAGGTAGAAAAAAGATCCTGTATTAAAGAATATTCTTGCAAGATAATTCATCATTTGACCATAATACAATATTTAATTGAAGAAATGGTTATATTAGCAGGATAATAATTGGTGGCTTAGTATACAAACAAGGCAAATCACTCGTTTAACCAATAAAAACACGTCTGTGATATGTGACTAATCATGGTCAGTACAAGTTGATAGTGTTTAGTTATATCCAAATGTTAGTGTCTTTGGTTTTTGTTGTCAGATTTCAGGAATTATTTCCTCTGTTCCTAATAATGATGATGTCATATGGGAAACTGTTAAAACATTTAGAATGATTGGAACCCTTTGAAGATGGTGTACAAGTGTCAAAACTTTTGAAATGTAGAGTCCAGCAGGACTGATGTAGGATCTGAAAACTTCAGGTTATCTTCTATTTTGAAGCTTCCAAGCTGCGCCTTACTTAAACAAGGAAAACAGGCTATCTAACATCTTGCAGATTTCTTAGAGAGAAGTCTTTGCAATTGACATATATTCATGTCCAAGAAAAAAATCATACATCTCTACCTGTAAAAGTGATAACAAATGAAGCAAATGGTTACTCTCAGTGGCATGTATTTTGAAGTGCCATGGTACATGCTTAACTTTTCTTTGTGAACAAGTATGCTTGGAATCGCTGATATTGTTTTTCATACAGGAGTGAAGAGGTTGCCTTCAGCTTTAATGGAGGAAAGGATTCAACAGTAGGTTTTCATATATGTTTTCTTGAGCAATTCTACTGTTAGCTGTTCTTTGATTGATACTAATACTAAGCTTGGCTTTTTAGGTTCTGTTGCACTTGCTTAGAGCTGGCTATTTTTTGCATAAAGGTGGACACAGCTGTTTTAATGGAAGTCTCACTGGCTTCCCAATCCGAACAATATATTTTGAAAGTTCTTCTGCTTTTCCTGAAATCAATTCTTTTACCTATGATACAGCCTCTAGGTGAGAAGCTTTTGCCTATTTATTTTTTTTTTTTAATTTGGTCATATTTGTTTGAGGTCTAGGATCTGGTTAAGTGACTTTCTGTGATTCTTTAATTGTTTCTTAGAGTTGAATTTCTTTATATTTGCAGCTATGGTTTGCAATTGGATATCATTAGATCAGATTTCAAATCTGGATTGGAAAATTTACTAAAGGCTAATCCAATCCGAGCTATTTTTCTTGGTGTTCGAATTGGTGATCCTACGGCGGTATGTGTGTTGCTATATCTTGAGGAGGATCTGTAATAGCATCATGTCCCATCCACGAGATTCTTTTTTGAGAGTATTCAATGTTTGAGACTTTAAGACATAGTACTTTATGTTTGCAGGTAGGCCAAGAACAGTTCTCCCCTAGTTCACCTGGATGGCCACCTTTCATGAGAGTGAATCCTATCTTGGACTGGTCTTACAGGTCCAGCCACGTATTATTGATTCTTCATTTTTCTCTCTGCTCCTGAGTTCTCTTTTTTACATGCATTAACAACCTTTAGATAGAATCCAGGAAATGAATGTGATTCTTGGCTCCCGACTTTGCTAATGTGTGATGAACTCCTGAATGTTTTAACGTAATATCAGCTTTTCTGAAGCTGCTCTATCTATGGGCTAGTGTTTGCAAATTTGTCAAATGGATTGCTGTAGCATTCATGAATACACTGGATAGATTGCTAATTATTTATTAAGAAAATAGGAGAGATAGGAGGAAGGCTGTTCCTGAAGAGATACTGCTAGTAATGTTTGTGGTGGTTTCCTCTTCCTCCTGTCATTTTTGTTGCTTCTCTAAATTATGACCATTGTTATGATTTCATTTTATTCCACAAGAAAAAAAAAAACAATGGTGATATCAACATCTACGTAAAGAATGAAGAAGGCTATTGAATAAAAGGTTAATTTTTTTCTCACTCTGCCAGTGTAATATTTCTATTCATAGAGAATCAGTAAAATTGGTATCTTTCTGCGTTTCTTGAAGGATCAAATTTCAATTCTGCTATAGAACAGTTACATTTTCTTTTTCTTTTTCTTTTTCTTTTCTCAGAAAAATTTTCTACTGGCCTTTTGGAAGTATTTAACTCACATCGCTCAGTTAGCCTAAATTTTCAAATCTTTATGGTAAATTGTGAATGTGTTAAATATCTGTGGCAAATCCATAAGACACCTATATGCTAAGAGTGCTATGCTGAGGTTGATAATCCAGCTGTTTTGTGCTGTATTGCCATGATATTCTACTTGGAATTCTTTGATGGTGCTTGATGGTCAAAATCTGTTGTTACATTCCCAAGCTGGGAAGAATTTTTGGACTTCCTGACATTTTTATTTACTTTTGGCAGAGATGTGTGGTCCTTTATTTTGACCTGCAAGGTTCAGTACTGTAGCCTTTATGATCAGGGGTAAGTTTTCATAACCGTGGACAGCATTGTCAACTTGGCTTTTGCACATGCAAGCTATGCTTCTTTCTTGACTAGTTTTCTCCTTGATGGTGATGTATAATTCAAATGCACTGAATGCTAACTGGTTTTCTACTTCTTCATTTATTAATTATATCATAAATTGGTTTTGTACTTCTTCATTGATTAATTATATCATAAATTTCTTTTGCAGATATACTTCAATAGGGAGCATACATGACACAGTGCCAAATGCATTGCTGTCTATCAGTGATTCTAGTAGTAAAGAAAAATTTAAACCTGCGTACTTGCTTTCTGATGGAAGATTAGAAAGAGCAGGAAGGGTAAAAAAGTTATCTTCTTCCACCACTGGCCAGTTTACTGTTGTTAATAACAGTGCAGACGGTCTGGATCCAGATGAAAACAGCATGGTTGTAGCCTCAGTCATTTCTGTGGGGGATGAGATTCTGTAAGTCCCCGTTGTTAATTGGTTTTCCATCCTGGCCTTCATTTTTTCTGAGTTACCTGTTCTTAATATTGTTGGGTTTTTTTATTGTATAGTATGTAATTACCAACTAATTAAGCCAAGTGCAGACATTGGTTGAATCTACATATAATTTTGTCCAAATTTTGAAAGGTGTTTGGATTTGCAATGTAATTTTATTTGTTAGCCTTGTTCTCAACTTTGATAGTCATCTCAAAATAAAAAGAAAGAAAGTCTATTTTCCCCATCTGGGGCGTTTTCTTTTGTGCATTTTTTTCAAAAATTAATTTTTTATATTTTGCTTCACTCATCATAACTCCGGACTCAAGTTTGCACCTACTCAATTAGAATAATCGCACTCTAGCATTTCAAATAAGTGAAATTATATTGCATGATATCAAAGCATAAATATTTGATTTTCACTCAATGCAACAAAAAGGAGGTTCTCATTGCATACCTAATAGGAATTGCCCTATATTACAACCTCTGAAAATATGATAAACCCCTGAGAATCTAATACATCCAACTCATTTAAACTTTATGGAATATACAATGTAATAAAATGCTTTATTTTGCTGCCTGCTTTTATTGCTGAAGTTTCCGGTGCTCTTTGTTTGTTCCATAGCTCAGGTCTGGCATGGTTGAGGATCAATTGGGTCCTTCTTTGTGTAGAAAGCTCCATTCAATTGGTTGGTCGGTAACACAAACTGCTGTTGTCCGGAATGATGTGAGTAACACCTATGAATCTTACTTTTAATGCATGGTTAATCTGGTGCACAATGAAGTTTTATACTGGTTTTCGCACTGATCATTGGATGGAACAGAAATGATGTTTCTATTTGAGATTTTATATAACCATGAGCTTCATAGTGTATATTAATTAATTTATCTAGACGCTTATGTGTAGCTCCAAAATTAGCATTATTTTTCCCTCTTAAAATTATTCTTTTACAACTTTTTCTTTGAATCAGATAGATTCTGTGGCTGAAGAGGTTGAGAAGCGAATATTGACAAATGATATGGTAAACGCCCTCATCTTGTTGATTTCTGACGCAAAGTAATTTCCTTATTGATCTAACGAGTAAATAATTACTTTTGCCTCTTAAGTGGCTACTGCTTCATGGGATCTTTACATGATGTTTGTAGGTATTTATGTATGGAGGGGTGGGCCCATTGCACTCTGATGTTACCTTAGCAGGTGTTGCGAAGGCTTTTGGAGTTCGATTGGTGTGTCTTTTTATTTACTTGAATATTATTCTTTATCCTTTTCCTAAATTGAAGTCCATATTCAAGATGCATTGAATGGATATATGGTCTTATTTACCATTTGTCTCAATAAGTTACTGCTTCTATAATTGTCTTCATATATTTATGCTAAACAATGTCTGTTGAATCTGACATCAAAGGAGGGTAGGGGCAAGGCATCAGTCAGCTTCTGCTAACTTGTTTGATTTCATTGATGCAAAAATATGGTATTGCTTTTATGGAATAATATTGCAATGATTAGATCTGGATTTACTGTGTCCAATGTAGGCTCCTGATGAAGAATTTGAGGAATATCTTAGGCACCTTATTGGTGACCATTGTACTGGCGACCGAAACGAGGTAATTTTCTACTATATGACTATCTCTTTTGCTCTTCCAAATAATAATAATAATAATAATAATAAAAGAAAAGAAAGAAAAGAAAAAGTGCTATCTCTTTTGCTGATAATGGAAAGAAAGAACAGAAGAAGTAGGTCATGTCAGATGTTTGTTGTAATGCAGCACACATGCATTGATGTCAGACAACTGTTATCTGACCCTTTTCCTTTTTCACAATGATATTGCTACCTTAATGGGAATTATGCACTCTAAGAACTTTAATTAATGTGGGTTGGTGCATCTACTGAAGAAAGTCAAAGTACAGGTTCTTTGGTTTGTTATTGGATAATTTCTATTTCCCGTTTTGGATTGTTATTGACAGGACCATCATTGTCTCTGCTTTTGGTTGTTCCCGAATGTTCACTTTCCATCTTTTGCATTCTAAAGCATGCACTAAATATGAATTCAAGTCTGTACTGTCCACTCTGCTCTATACCATGCAGTTCACAACTTGAATATATTCTCAACCTTTGCCTTCCTTTCCTCAGATGGCTTTGTTGCCTGAAGGTATCACTGAACTATTGCATCATGACAAGTTGCCAGTTCCTATGGTATGTTTTTGGGGGGCCTCACGTTTTCCTTATAAGCAATGCAATCAACATGTCTTATAAGGTGCTAGTTTGAATTACTGTCAAGTAGTTGTCTTTTTGTAGATTAAATGCCGAAATATAATCATTCTTGCTGCAACAAACATTGCTGAGCTGGACAATGAATGGGAGTGTTTGACCGAATTGTCAAGGTCTTATGATCTGCTAGCAATGATGGAACCATTTGTGTCAAAATTCTTGACAACAAATCTTTCAGATGTAAGTATAATAATTTACCATTTCCTGCTTACAATCTGTTTTTATTGGGATTGTAGACTGCACATATGGAGAAACTTATGCTGAGTACTATTCTACAATATTGGTCGAGCTTGTTGACTAACTATTATCAAATGTGCTAGTGTCATGATATTATTATGATTAGCCTATAATGTTTAGCACTCTAGAAAAATATTAACGTATATGTACATGATACTGCTATTCTATTGTTTGGATGTAACCTTGTTACTTTATTCAAAATATTGCAGGTAGAAATTGCTCAACCTCTATCGAAACTGTGCATTGAGTTCCCAGATCTTAATATTGGTAAATTTCTTAAAATTAGTTCAGACTTCTGTTTAGGAACATAACTTCTATTCTTCCCCTTCCATTCTGATGCTGCTTTTGCAACATGAAGGGGTCTATCGCAAATCCAGAAATGGGTCTCTCGTAGTTACTTTTGAAGGCAAGGTAAAAGACAATTTGACTATGTATCCAACTTATTTTTAAGCTTCTATAGTAAACTGTCTGAAATTGCTTCACAAATTTGGTTGCAGAAGCAAGCTCGGATTGATTCAGCTGTAGAAGCATTAAGCAAAAGGTTCCCTCCTGTGTCATTCTCCGAAATCAACCGACGTTGCGGTGCTGCTGATCTCTGAACGATTGCCATTGCCATTTAAGCTAGCCTGACAGCTCATGCAATAGTTCTTGTAATTTGCATCATATACAGAACTGGAGGTCACCTCGGAATCAATCTAAAGATCAGATGATTGGGGAGGACCCTGTTTGGAAAGAGAGAAAACAGATAAAAGATATACAGAAAGGTGATAGCGGCGTTACTGCAGAATGCACTTATCAGAGAAACATTGCCATATTTGGTCAACTAACTACTTAAATGAATGTATCAACTTTTAGGCAAGAGCTGGATGAAGTTTGCAGGTTAATTCAAAAGTCTTTAGTATCGCTGGATCAAACAGTAAATTCTAAGTTATGAGCATTACCTTTATTTTCAAGTTTATTTGCTTGATCAATCATAATTATCACCATTAGCACTTAATGGAATGCTTCATTTTCGCACACAATTAAACGACTACTGTGCTGGATGAGGATGCCAGAAATGGAGCTCAAATGAATTCGTGCTGACAGGGTTCAGCATATGAGCTCTTTCTCCATTAATTTACCTTTTCTTGTAATAATGATGTACAGCTCAATGATTCTAAGAAAATTGCTGTCCATGTGGTTTATACATCCAACATGAACAATTAATGTTTGTTCAAACTGCATGTTTTGACTCATCCATGGGTTGGGTTAGGTTTTTAGCGGATTTACTCGACTTTTTAAACGTGTTTTGTTGTCCAACTATGCTTATCAACAGGTCTATGCTTTGTTTGTCATTTAGTTAGTTATTATGTCTAGTCAGGTGTTTGATTCAAAGATTTGGGAGCAAGCAATCAATAGTAGTGTAGCATTTTAGCTGATAAAAAGTTTCCTGATTTCTCAATGCACAGGAGTCTTTTAAATGGTTTAATTATTTCTAAGTGTTGTTTTATTATTTTTAATTGTTATACCATGTTTACTAAATATGATATTGTGACTACTAATTTTACTAAACGGGATTTTTTAAATTAAAAATGATTATAAAATTTAAAATAATTCAATTTGCTGAACTCTTTTTGCTCATAATCGTAATATTTTTTATATAAATACTAAAAAATTATAAATTTTGTGTAATAAAAAATTTAGTTCACGCAGGTCATGCACAATTACTAAAATATAATGTACATATTTTAAGAAATAGAGTGATGGAAACTCCATTCACAAAAAATAAAAATAATTAAAAAAAATATTTAGCCACGGATATCCCGTCACTGAAAAGCAATTGTTCTGCAGTGATTTATCCTTCAACAACTGATATAAACCATATAGATAAAGCAAGGCGAAAGGTAAGTTCAAAAGACGTCAGGAGCAGCAAGTTATGGAGGACAGCTCAAGAAAAGGATTAGAGGGGACAGGTCTGGAGCTGCCACTGAATCGCCATGGCAATCTTAAGAGTGCTTCCAGCGATCAAAACCTCCTCCAAATTCTTCACGATATTAAAGCTTCCAAAACCCCTGTACTTCCTTTTTTTGTATTATTATTATTATTATTATTATTATTATTATTTCTGTCTTTAAAGCTATCGTTTTTTCCATTTCTTTTGCACCTTTTGCTAATCTTTGTTTGGCAATTTCATGTTTGCAGGCTGTCATCAATTATGGTGCCTCATGGTACCTTTCCTCCTTTCATCTCTGCTTTTTTGTGAATTTAGTAATATGGGTTTTATACACGCACGCAAGGTGTTCGATATTTTACTCGTTTGACAAATTGGGAAATCAGTCAAATCACCACATTGTCAGAACTTGGCTAATTCTTTGGATTTTTTAATTTATGTTCTCTTTCTCTTATTAATTGATCGTTTTGATGTTCTTGTAATTTTCAGGTGTGGTGTTTGTAGCCAGATCCTCCCTGCGTTTTGCCAGCTGAGCAACAGTTTCCCGAAGCTTAATTTTGTGTATGCAGACATTGATGAATTCCCTGAAACAACTCAGCATATTCGTTACACACCAACATTTCATTTTTATCGTGATGGCGAAAGGGTAGATGAAATGTTTGGTGCTGGAGAAGAACGACTGCATGATCGATTATGGTTGCATTCCTGAAATCTTTATTGTTATATGTATATGCAGGGCTGCAATTGTTAAACTATGTAAAACTGCAAAACAACGCTTTGAGTTATTCAATTCGATACTCTTTTATTCAATATTCCCATTCTTTGGTAGTTGTAGATCCTTGTAAACAGAAGAAAAATGATTCAAGCAAGCAAGTTGCATAACAGAATTTTCATCAACCAAACAGTGGTTAATTTTTTGAAGGTTCACAAAAAAAAATGTGAAAAAAATAATCTTGAAAGACAAATGAGTAATGAAGTAACTAAAAGTTCCTAAACATGACTAACAACTCAACTTAAAGCACACATCTTGAATCCGCCTTGCTCCATGAAATGTTCATAGCAACATCAGATGCATGTGCTGAAGCTTCTTTATTCTCCCTCCGCCAAGTATAATAGTGGCTACGTCAATGACCACCTCGAAAAAATTATATAATGCAGAAACCCAGGAGACTTATGCTTTGGGTTTAAGGGGCTTGACAGTCTCCCAGGTGAAATCTGGATCATCACGTCCAAAATGACCATAAGCAGCAGTCTTCTGATACCTGAAGTTGCCTCCTCTTGTCAAGTCGAGATTGATAGCAACCATTCCAGGCCGGAAGTCGAAACTCTCCTTAATCAAAGCCAAAATATCTTTGTCTGGAAGCTTGCCAGTCTTGTAAGTTTCCACAAAGACAGACAATGGTTCTGGTACTCCAATTGCATAAGAAACCTGCACAAGACAACGCCTGGCAAGCCCTGAGGCCACCACACTCTTTGCTGCCTGTCTAACAATGTATGCACCACTTCTGTCCACCTTGGTGGGATCCTTCCCAGAGAAAGCACCACCACCATGAGCACCCCATCCTCCATAGGTGTCGATAATAATCTTTCGACCAGTAAGTCCTGCATCTCCATGGGGTCCTCCAATGACAAAACGACCAGAAGGGTTAAGGTGGAAGATAGTCTTGTCATCAAGATATTGAGCAGGGATGACGGGTTTAATCACATGCTCTTTCAAATCTGCTGCAATCTGCTCATTGGTAACAGTCTCATCATGTTGGGTTGAAATAAGAACAGTATGAACCCTAACAGGCACCATGGCTCCATTATCATTCTTATACTCAACTGTAACTTGTGTCTTACCATCAGGCCTCAACCATGGACAGGTCTTGTTCTTTCTGACCTCAGTGAGTTTGGCACCAAGCTTAGTAGCAAGCACATGAGTTAGTGGCATGAGCTCAGGTGTTTCATCAGTGGCATAGCCAAACATATGGCCTTGATCACCAGCTCCAATTTCCTCAGGTTTCTTGGAGAGGTGACCATGAACTCCTTGGGCAATATCAGGACTCTGCTGCTCAATATTAACAAGGACCTTGCACTTGTCAGCATCAAGACCCACATCAGCCGATGTGAAACCAATGCTTCTGCAAGTATCTCTAACTATTTTCTCATAATCCACTTTAGCCTTAGTTGTGATCTCACCAAAGACCATGACCATGTTAGTCTTTGTACAGGTCTCACAGGCAACCTTGCTCTCTGGGTCTTGCTCTAAGCATGCATCAAGGATGGCATCTGATACTTGGTCGCAGAGCTTGTCAGGGTGCCCCTCATTTACAGACTCAGAGGTGAAAAGAAAGGTATCCATGTCTGAACTGAAATATATCATTCACAAAGGAACAACAAAAAAAGCCAACTTGGTGAATTCTATTCAAGTATACGTTGCAACATATTAAATTCATTACAGGAACATAAAATGACCATGGTAAGAATATTCTCGCAGCAGCCAGATCATAAATGCATATATTCCAATATTTATGGATTGCTCTAATCGTTTTGATTGGGTAAGCACAGTTCATTATCTTCAATGCATTTCAAGATCATCTTATTACACCACTATTGCTAATCTCATTAAATTAAGAGTTTTTGTGCACTATATCCATTGTGCTCTGGGGAAATTTTGTATTCACATTTCTTTCATCACATTTGATTATTTCAATTATAAAATTATGAACGCGGCAACAATTTTGGAGCTCATCAGTATAATTTCACAAAAAGATCGAAAGTTGACTGGACCCAAATCATGATTCCATAAAAAAAAAAAAAAAAATCCTTTTCCAAGATTACCAAATAAAAGATCCATGAACCAAACAAGAAACAAAATCCTAAACTCGCATTTCAGCTAAATAAGCAAACAAGCCGAGATCTAAATCAAACAGCCATACACAGAGAAAATTATGCATTTAAACAAAGATCAAGCTGAACTTATTCCAGATCAATAAATTAAACAACAAATCAAGATTCAAAACACGCACCTGGATAAGAATGGGTCTAAACAATGAGCGGCAAAGAAAGAAATGGAAGAGGAAAAAGAGAATAAGAGAATGATGTATAGTTACAGAGTCCTTTGACCCGGTCAGGCTTCTCTTCACTTGCTTCCCGCCATTTTCGCTTCTGCTATTTATTGGCTATGGGATCTTAATCACGTGGTAATTCGTGCAGGATTAAGATCGATCTGAACCATTGATTGTGTGGGACCAAAGAATGTTTGATGAAAATCGACAGTTGTGATTGCGAAATATTAAAGTAACGTGTGGAGATGATAAGAGCCTTTTCAACTACCCACGTTTCTAATTCTGTGTTTGGTGGGTGAGTTGGTTGGTGGGGCCTACTTCGCCTACTTTTTAGGTGGGTCCTGTAGTGGAGCTCCACTATCTAGATCGGATCTTCCCATAATGGCGTTAATGGGCCTCCACATGATTGGAAGCAAGCAATACGCTATCTTCATTTTTTTTAGATGAATTAAAAAAAATTCATATTTATTTAGAATGAATTATCTTAGTAAATTCCAATATAAAACTGATGTTATGACATAGTTAATTTGATAATTTTGCAATTGTATAATTTTTCACAATTAATTATGAAGTATTAAAAATAATCTCATTATTATGACCAATTTAATTTTACAATTATACATAGAATTATTAACATAAATATTAAATCGAACCAATAATATAGTATCATATAAAAATAATTTTTAATTTTCTATTATGACACTATGTCATATACTTTATATTATAACCTAATTATATCCAAACAATGAATCAGATATCTCAAGCTATAATGGACCAGCGTTTTCTTATTTTTTCTCCCCAAATATTGCACTTTTGTCTTTTTCATTCTTATATAACTGAGGCATGTTTCCCTGTACCTAAAGAATATACTACACAGGCCACGCCGTAAACAAAAATGAATTAAAAAACTTCATAACGTCCATGGATGGAGCTGAGCAAAACCAAACCGAAATCGAAAATCAAACTGAACGGTGAACCAATGAGTTGCACACCCCTACCATGCGAGTATGAAGTATAAATTATTAGTAACTGAGACCAAGTTGAAGTCCAAGGGCAGCATGGACTAGAAAGAATGTCATAATCCCACTGCCTAATATCCCATGAACATTTCTCAATCCAGGGTTTCCCTGTTCATCATCAAATTCATAATAGAGACTGAGAATTCTAATAAATAAGATAATCATAAGGTAAAAAATGATTATATCATAGGGTTTAATACATCCCTAGGCTCTTATACTTGGTAAAGAAAATGTGATTTTATACGCCTTACTTTTTCAACAGACTAAAAAAATGTCTATTAGGTTTTTATCGAAGTTGTAGCATCTAAATGATCTTTTTTTTTTGCCAAGTATGAGCATGTCGAGTTGTTACCTCAAATAATGCTGGCAAAATGGTCTGTATGGTCAAGAGAGCAAGGCCAATAAAACCTGTAACTGCATGAGGACTGCATATATACAATAATCAACAAGGTAAGAGAGAAGAATTGCAGGAGAATGCAATGAGTTTGAAATCTAGGCCTTTTTACCATGAACCCTTACAGTTAGAAATATAAGCAGCTATTTTTGTTACATTCATCATATTAGAAAACTTAAAACTTTGATACCATGTAATAAAATAGAGGAATTGTATAGTATTGAAGAATTACATTTCTGAGAGATGAATCTTGAATCTTAAAGTGTACAAAAGAGAGTATATACAAGAAAGATATCATATTCCCATGAGCTATAGTATTATAAATTAGGCTCAAAATCCAAGATTAGGAACATTTACAGTAATTATGCTAACAATGCACAATAGTTTGATTTAAACTCAAGACATTAAGGAGTGAGCAGAAAAAATTTAGTACCTCTCGAAGATTGGTTTATCTGAGGTGAGTAGAGATGTTATCCCACCAGTTGCTCCAAGAGCAAAGAAGAAAAACATTCCACCTAGGAGTTTTGGGTGCAAGTCTTTAGCCTTGGCCTTCTCTTCCTATATCACAGCACATCAAGTTATGAATTAGTAGAGGAAAAACAGAATGTTCTCCTATGCAAGTTGATAATTTAGAACGAAAGCTCCTACCACATCTTCTGAAAAACGAATTTGAAACCCAAGATAGGTTCCATAGCCACCCATTGCAAAGAGCACAACAGCCTAATAAGCAAAGGAAAGCATTATGGACATGATTATAAATATGTCAGGCAGATATTTGCTGAAGAAGCCATATAAAATAAACAATTATACGTACCATGTTCCCAGGATGGCCCCAATGCACAAGCCAGTCAGTAAGATTCCATGATTTCACAAGCTCAACAAAAGGCCCAAAGAGAGATCTGACAGTGCCAGCTGATATCCAAATATTCAAACTTGTAAAGCAATGGGTAACTAATGCTTTGCAAGCAGACACATAATGCAGTATGCAAAAGACACTTAAGAGACCAGAGTAAGTTCTGTATTTATTGCAGATACCGTATTTTCCGATTGGAACATATTTCCATTTGTTGGAGCCAAGGTTTTACCTTGCTTAGTGGCACTCTTACTCTTCCCCTAATCGGATAACTTGTAAAGAAAAGGTTTCACCTTGCTCTTGAAACTCTGGCCCTTGCTATTTTGAGAGCATACCAGAAGCTGTAGTCTGTCTCCTTGATTTGGATTCTAGGAAGGAAAACTAAAAGCAGTAAGCCTTTAATTGTTTAACTAGAACCTCATTATTTTAAGAGCTACAGATACTGATCTCCCTAAGTACCAACGTATTCTGCAGCATTTCATCAGACACCCTCTTCCCATCCTTAAAATAACCAAAAAGAAAACGTTAATTCTAACTAATCTTCCCTCGAAAGCTCTAACCTTTACACAATGCTCTAACTAACCCAGATTGCAAAATGCTCCCACATTCAAAAATGAATGTAAGACACACATTAACCTCGTGATGATAAGGAAAATATGGGCAAAAACTACCCTTAAAATTAAAAAAGCTATAAAAGAAAAAGGAATTGGGTAGGAATAATTTTACCTCCAGGAAGAGCTGCTACAAATAGCAAAGGCAAAGGGGTGAAAGAGTAAAGCAAAGTCTCTGCAGGCTCCTTTCTAACCTCTACTTGTTCCTCTTCTTGAAACACGTCAGCATCTTCAATAACCTCATTCTTGATTGCGATGGACTTAAAGAGGCATGGTCTTCTTCTTTGAGCAGCCAATGCAAAAGGGAAAGATACAGAGAGGAAGGTTCTAGAGAAAGGAGAAGACTTGTCAATGGGAAAAAAAGAAGAATGTGAAGGCATTAGAAGAGGAGAAGAGCTGTTTAGAGAAGAAAGCAAAGAAGCATTGGCCATGGCCATTTTTTTGACTTACTTTGGATTGAGAAACTGAGAATTGAAGAGAAGATGGTAGAAGAAAAAGAAAGTGAAGAGACAAAGAAGAAAAGGCAGTGGCAATGGGGCGAGAAAAGGTTGAGATTTGGACACGACTCTGCATTAATATGAAGCTTTTCGGCTTTCGCGTGGTCTCCACACGATCCACAACCCATCATCATCTTCATGGCTTAGACTAAGGATTCTTCTTATGAATTCTTCTCAATGTTTTTATTTTTTTTCCACAATCAGTTTGCACTGTTCCAAATTTTGTATCTAAATAATAAAAAATATAATTTTCCGATTAAATTAAGTTAATTGTAATTCTTTCTGTTTCTTTTTCGTTTATGTCAATTTCACCATGCTATTTATCCTTTAATAACGGTTCAACAACCAAAAAAAAAAATCCCATAAAAATAATTTTAATAATTTTAATTGAAAAATCATGAATCAAAATATGTGGGCATGTTTTAAAATATTTTTAGTATGTTTTTTATTTTTTATTTTTGCCTTTATAGTATAATTTAATATACAATTAACTATACAACTGCAACAAAAACTGACGAGACATTGAATGATTTCGCCCCAAAAAGTTTAATGTAATACTAATTAGATTTCAAGGTCAATTTTGAGACAATTTTTTTTTTGTCAAAAATTCAAGACAAATTTACTATAAAAATTCAAAAAACATTGAATTTTCATCCAATTAATGAAAATTGTCATCTAATTAGTTAACCAAGCAAAGTTGGCAAACCATAAAATATAACAAGGAAAAGTAATTTAGAGAGATCAACTGAAAAGTAATTCCCCCAATAAACGTATTGATGTTCTATTTATAAGTGCATAACTCAGGAATCACAAATGCAAAAATCAAATTAAGAATTCCAATTCCAAACATCTAGCTCAAATCAAAATATATAATAAACTGATCTTTCGTAGTTTACATTAATCATTTTCAGCTACACAAAAACAACACTATTCATCATTTATCAAAATTCACTGCTACTAAGAAGCTTATTGAGAATCCTCTAACCAGTCTTCTACCTACTGAAATACCTTTTGTACTCTAGCAAGTTGTTACCATTTGTCGTGGCAAGCCTTCAATTTCTGCTTGTTCCTGGCCAAATTTATGTAGCCAGGCTATTCCATTGAATATAAAAATTTACACACAGACGTTAAGGCTGAGATCCTTATTTGCAGGGTACAAGGTCACTTATTTATCCTTCTATAAAATTTATACAGGCTCCAAGACTTAAAATTTTCGTCCCACCCTCTAGTTCGAAAATTTGAACTGATTCAAACTGATTTCTGCACTGCAAGCAACAAGCCAGGAAAAGTAAGCACATGATCCTTCAGAAGGCAGATTTAGATAGCCATGTTACTATATGACTGACAAAACTGAGACTTGAAGTCCTACTCAAAATCTTATCATGCTTAAAAAAATTCCTAATAACAGCAAACTGAACTGCAGTAATTCATTTTTACTTGAGATAACAGATATTAGCTAACAATATAGACACAGTCTAAACATGGCTAATGCCAAACCACCCACATTCTGCATATTTTTGGGCCATATCTTCTAGTTGAGTAGATAATGTGGTAGGCCATTTGCAACTGCTCTCTGACTAATATACTCAAGGAACTTTAAGAAGCGATTCACTTACCTTAATGTTAGATAGGCAACCAGTCTAGAATGTCCAGCCTAAATAACTTCATCCAGAAACTCGGAGAATGTTGTTACAAATTCCACTCTTGGTAATTGACTCTCTATCAGGATCAAGTGTCCAGTGGCCATCGACAATGAATTTTATCTGCCACAATAATATGTCAAAAGTAAGAGAATAGTTGCCAAAGGTAAACCAAACTAAACAGCTCGAATGATTTGATAGCATCTCATTGACATAAATGTTACAGCAGAGCAGAGAAAGCAATATGTTGCATAATTTGAGTTTCTATTTATCCTTGTATGAAAAAAAAAATTATGTATTTTCATCAGCACATTGAAGTATTCATTAATTATTGGGAGCAAGTGCATGAAGGACTCAATTATTGTGATTGCATAGTCTTCAGATTTGCAATAGTATTTCCATGCTTTATATATATTTTTTTCTGTTATTATTATTATGATTAATTTTTTTTTTTTTAATTTTTTGCAGTGGCTATCCCTATTTGTAAGTGCCATCCTTTACAAAGATACTGAACTAATTACTTTTGGCCTGCATCGGGCAGCAGCAAGGCAGCGACCACAAAGTATATGTACAAGCTAGTGGCTTTCATGACGTCCAAACATATTAGTGAGCACACCTATATCTAAAATAATATATCTTTTTCATCAAATATAATTTTAAAAATAAGCTTGACAGCAGATTTTCACACCTCATATACCCCAGGATATAGCCATAGCATTGTTGACCAAAGTCGGGATTTCCTGCAAAAACACGTCAGCACCATGGATATACTGTCCCTCATCAATTTAAAGAAAAATAAAATTGAGCAATGACCTTAAGGGAGAGGAGGAGGAGGAGGAGGTGGTGGGGGGAGGGGGGGAATGGTTGGTTTACATTTTCTATGCAGATTGAGAAATTCAAAAAGAAAATATATATATATATATATATATATATATATATATATATATAAATGCTCTAACATCCATATAATAGGATTAAGGCTTAGTTGTTGTATATATGGTCTAACATCAGTGCAAGATGAATTAACGGGTATTGCATAACAAATTTCCAAATTGGAATGGCAGTCAAAATTTATGGTAAAGAAGGTTGCTTTGATCAGAGCAAAGAAGATCAAACATCTTGTGATCTCTAGAAAGTTGCTAATCTTTCAGGAAGGCATATTAGTTGGTCGTAATAGTGTTTCAGTGATGAATATATCAAAGTTGCCACTGGAACTGTTTCCTTTCAGACACAGAATAACTTTTTATGTTAGGCAATTAAAAAATAAAAGTCATGCAAATAAAACAGTGACTTCACCAAATCTTCACAAGTTTAACTCACAAAGAAAGTGGAAAATAACCCTATCTTGAGATAACAGAAAAATTTTGGTAGGGCAGGTTCACATGACACGCATTCCGTAGAAGTTAAAAATCATCAGTGGTCCCAACTCCTGCATCAGTTATATGGCTCCTTGTTCTCGGGTCTTGACCCTATATTTACAATCTCAAGTTTTCCAATATGATATATCCTAAGGCAGACATAAAAAGAGAGAGACCCAAGGCTTTATATACCTACATCTAGTAGCTATTTTCCACAAACAGATGGGACAAGAAAACCATAAGAGAAACCATTTACAAAAATAATTAACTTCAAACAAAACAAGAAAAAAAGACCACGTGCTCATATTCTGACCAATTTGTACACAACATCAGCATCCCATAAATTCAATAAATTGCTGCAATTATTTCATAAAGGCCAGAAGACCTTGAAGCAAAACACATCTTATGCTGAAAAAAAACAAAAGGACTACAGTTGAGAGAGAAGAAATTTAATGATTTTATGTAATTGACGGTGATCCAAAGGATTAAAGAATTAGCCCCATAGAAGATATTAGTAAACATGTTATACACTGCAAGATAAACAAGTTGAATTTCCTAAACAGAAGCAACCAAAACTTCTCTACCTCAAAATGATAATATGTAGGCAGTATTTAAAAAAGAAGAGACATTAAGAACCTTGATCCAGGACGATCCGCATTGTTAGAAAATGGCTGAGGATCCATTTTTATTTGATGATGCCAGCCATTGAAGCTTCCTGCAACCTCCACGATTTCACCATCCCCACTGTATTGGATGTTAACCTGATAAAAAGTGACACGCAGCATCATAACATGGAAGTAACCCTACTGTAACACCACTGTAACCCCACTGTAAACATAATGAGGCACTAACAAGTGTAAGATTATTGTGTGTTTTGTTGGTATAACATCTGGAGGTCTGAGAATTTTGGGAATAAATTTCTTTGAATCTATTAGTTTTATTCATTATATAAACAAAGCACAATTCCCCCAATTTAATAAACTTCTATATCTTTATTCTAATATTATTGATAAAACATACATGAAAATAAATCGCTTTCATTTCAAATGGTTGTCCTAAGTACTTGAATCAGCAGCACCATATTAAAAAAGCAAAGTTAGATGCCACAAGTTGCCATATCCAGAAAATGATCTGGGCATATCAAGTTTAAGATGCATACCTCCACCAATCCAGAAAGGCTTTCTTCAGCAGCAACTAGCTCAGTATCTTTTTCTGATACAAGTTTTTTAGCTTTGCTAATCTCTTTTTCAGCCTTCATTTGCAAATCAGACAAAGCAAGCTGCAGATGAAAATACACAAACAATCTGATTAAGGAGTTATAAACAATATATAAGAAGGAATAAAAAAAATAAAAAGAAAGCTAATAAGAGCACATGAAGCAGTTGTCAAAATATGCAACCACGACAAGCCTCTGATTTTAAATAACAGCTTCCAAGCATTAACTGGGACATATCACACAGTGCCAAGAAAATGCTATCACGATTGGAATAGTTCACTGAGTTTTTATCAATTCTTTTGTACATGTAAAGTTTGTCATCCAAAACCATCAAAATAATTAAACAAAGAAACAATTCTTCAGGCATCTCCGACACCATGGACAACAACTGCTTACTCTATCATCAATAGCCTTTGCATTTATGTTGATTCAGCTATACATACAACCTGAAGATAACTAAACCTTCCACTCATCAAATTTGAAGCAATGCATTGGGTAGCAACATAAGGTTGATCTTGAAGCTCAGTAATTAAAATTTTAGTTCTCCATTCAAATGTGTTGTCATTTACTAGAGTAGCCATTTTATGTACCATGAACTATCTATTAATGATTAAAACTCACATTTGTGATCAATACTTAATGCAGAGGAAGAACTAAAGTTATGCAGCCCAACTACTTTAATGCAGTGGACAACTAGAACAATTTAAATGCAGAACATTGACCAGACTAGGCTAACTTATTTACCTTTTCCTTCTCAATCTGTTCCTTCAAATGGGATAATTCCAACTCCTTTTGATGCTAAGAAACAAACATATCTAACAAGTTAGCCATCAATTGAGCTTCAACACCACAGAACTAGAAGACCATGCACCTTTAAAGAAAATATACTGGTACCAGCAAGAATTTGAGACGATTAAGCTGAACCTGATTCTCCCTTTTGCTGGCCTGTACCACAGAAATATAAGAGCTAATAAACTTAAAGTCAAAATAACAGTGGTGCAGTAGATGAAACTGCAATAACAACAAAAATAACATTATAATAACCTCATTGTCCATATCCTTCCTCACATCAGAGCTGGCTAGACTTTCAGCTGACAAATCATCATTCCTACAAACATTTGACATTTACAAGAGATACATTTAGAAATAGAAATGGAAAAAGGCACCAACAGGAATCTGAAAGAACATGTAAAATATTTAATAAAACTCTTTTGGAGCACTTCAAATAAGTGTCACTGTTCTCCAAATTTGAATGTTCCCCAGTCTTTATCACACTCAAACAGCATGCTAATCATTTGATACGGACAAACAAAATACACCAATAAAATGTTACATTCTGAAAAGCTTCTCAATAAACAGGATGGTAACACCGGTGTAATATTAGTGCTAAAATTGGCAAAAAGAAGTAGAAGCATGCAATAAATAATGATATCAGCATGAAATTGGGGAATGGTTACAAATCCATTAGATCATAATTCATGAATGAACTTGACTGTGCAAAAATAATTTAAGAAACCTCAGCATCAAAACATTAAATCCAAAAACACAGATCAGAGCTAGAGATCTGACACCTTGAAAACATGTACAGAATACCCACCTGACATGATGGTTTACCCTCACTGAAGACCTGAATTGTTCTGACATAAATAAACTCCCATTTGATGCTGAAGCAGCATTGCTTCTACTAACCACATGTTCAAAGTTCTCTTCTGAGCAGGCATTTGACTGAATTTCAACCTCATTCTCTTGTTCATTGATACCCTTGCTTTTGTGAATTTCAACCTCATCTAAAATGTTATGGACGTCTTCTGATCCACAAGAAGCTGAACATACTTAGCTTCAATTTCCAAAGGCACCAAATAAATAAAGATCAACAATATCAATCCACTTCACTTGGTCTCCCAGAGGCCAAAAATATGTCAAAATTTCAGTAGAACACAATATAGTGGTTAAATTTCCATAGGTAAAACTTGAACTTTGAGCAGAGGTTATAGATGTCAGTCATGTCGCTGTGGCCATTGAGTCAAGTAACAAGCATATTTATATAATTTTAAGAGGGAAATAAGATTAAATTTGACAACCAGATAAACAAAAAGTTATCAGTCATTAATCAACTCCTGAAAAAATATCAAAGATTCCAAAAACAATGACTTTGAGCTCAATTGAGAAAACTAATTACTAGCCATTTTTCTAATTTCCTTCCGTAGCTAGTTGGATAATCAAATTGTGACAATGTACAAGATGTTCCATTCTAGAATGATGAGGGTGTTCTGTCTTTGTATCAAAAGGCAATAACAATTGCTGAACCAAACATGAAATAATATTTTGATGTACTTACCTTCAATGGCATCCAAGTCTCCACTTTGAATAAATTTTGCTACCTTATCCTCCAAAGATGAATTAGCAGCAGAATTGGGACCAGGAACAATATCAATATAATTTGCAGGAGATTCTGAGAGTGAAACTCCAGCTGGCAATGAAATGTTTTCAGCCATACTTTTGGACTTCTCGTCCTGACCGTGTAAAATTTTTAGGGCTTTTTTGTCTGACAAGTCATTAACTGAAGTTTCTACACGTGTGGAGCTCATGACGTCAAAGTTGGTCTCAGGATATGCATTGGAGCTACTAGGAGGATTATCCACAGTAAAAACTTCTGTTGGCAAGAAATCATCTTCTACTATACCTATCTCTCTGTCACTATGTTCTACATTATCAGAGGATGTTAACATGGAACTGTCTTCAACCCCATGTTGAACCTCCTCATCCAGTTGTTTTATATCATAGGAGGATGATGAAGAGGTGATTTCTTGGATCATGCTTTTAACCTCATTTCTTTTCCATTCTGCATTTTCATTATCCGATGAGGGTGTCAACAAGGAACTGTCTTCAACCCCATGTTGAACCTCCGTGTCCTGTTGTTCACCGCCACATGAGTGTTTTGAAGAGGACGATTCCTTGAACATGCTTTTCACCTCATTACTGTGCCATTTTGCATGCAAATTATCTGAGGTTATTGATAAGGAACGGTATTCAACCCTGTGTTGAGCCTCTTCATCTTGTTCTAAACTACGTGAGGGTGTTAGAGAGCAGGTATCCTTGACCATGCTTACAAACTCATTACTTTGCCATTCCTCATGTACACTATTTGAAGGTACTGACAATGAACTGTCTTCAACCCCTGGTCGAACAACCTCATCCTGCTGTTCTATACTGTATGAGGGTGTTGAAGAGGCAATTTCCTTGACGATGCTTTTAGCCTCATCAGTTTGCCATTCTGCATCCCGTGACTCACTGATTGATGATTCTATGGCAATGCAACCGTGGTCACTATAGTTACATTCAGGAATAATACTTGCAGTTGTGGAAGAATCCTGGATGACTGAAATTTCAGCTGACAAAGAACTGCCTTTGATAATATCCTCCACGTTCCCATCCTGACCTTCTAAATTACAGGAGGCTATCAACAAAAATGGAATTTAAAAAATAAAAAAAAATAAAAAGAGAGCAAATATTAACAAAATATGTATTGACCTGCAAGATAACTGAGAGTATCTTGACCTAGAGTTAATTTTTCCTCAATGTCGAACCCATTACTTTCTGCTTCCATAGAGTTTGAAAGTAGATCTCTAACAAATTTGTATCCTCTCCGCCGCACAACGTGAGCAAGATCAGTCCTTTAAAAGATTTGGAAAAAGAAGTTAAAAAAGGAAAACTTTGAACTATTTCTTCAGCAGGACTGAAATTCATATGTACAAACTTTTTTCCCCCTCTTCTTCTTCAGTTTCAATGTTTTTTACTTCCATTGCCTCATTTGAATAGACAAGAAACGATAATGCCAGTACCCAGATTTTTTTTTAAAAAAATGAAATTAAAAAGTAAAAAATTTATAGAACCGAACCTTCCATGAGCAGAAAGCTCCTTCATTGTGGGAACATGATCCTCTGGAAGTCCAAAAGCAGATAAAAATTCTCTAATATCATTGCAAAGCTCTACATCGCTCTTAACCTTCTTCCCGCGCCTGATCCCCCAAACACGATATTTAAAAAAATAACAAACAAAAACAAACGAAACCCACCAATCAAATAATTGATAAACGATAAAAACCTGGAGTTTTTGGCGGAACAGACGCAAAATCTGAAATCTTTTCGAGGCGGGTAGTGATGGGTATTGGAGCTCAGGTTGAAACCTTGGAGCTTATGAGAAGGAAGCAAAAGGAAGGAAGAAGATCGATGAAGTGTCGCCATGCGAGAATTCTTGGCTTAGCATTGATAAATTTGAGAGCTTGGCTTTGGTGAATAGTAGCGAGGCAGTGTTTAGTGCAAACTGAAAGTGTCTGCGTGGATTAGATATTTAGAACTTAAGAGGAAGTGATAAATTTCAGTTCAATTTTACCTCTCGCTACTCGCTATAATTTTTATATTTTTTTCTATCCCACCCTTTCTCATTTAACGCCACGTTATTGATTAATTCAAAATTAAATGTAGTAGATATAAAAATAATTCATTCAATAAATTACAGTTTATTTATAAAATAAACTATAAAATCATTACTACTTACTAGTTACTACTAACTATAAAATCACTTATAAACAATACTTAAATTTATAAACAAATTCAACCCTATATATATATATATATATTATTATATATATATTATTGATAAAAGATCACCTAATAAAATTTTAAATTAAATTATTTGCTATTATAGAAAAAATTAGAGATTTCTTAAAAGATATTATAGCAATAAAAACTAATTACAATATATCGAAAGTTTTAAATTCAAATTTCAAATAGGGAACTACTTTTTATATAAAATTATTTTTTTAAAAATTATACAAGTTACTTTTGGTTGCTTTAACATTGTAAGAAAAACAAGAAAAATATGCTTTTACATAGTTTTCTTAAATAAACTACTAAAATATTTTTTTCAGATAATGGTTTATTATTAATTCAGTTAAATATAAATCCAATTTAAGAATAATACCCTCAGTCCTCGCCTCAACTTTCAGAAATGAACTTCAATAATACAGACTTGTGGGCCTTGAAGATCTGTCTGGGCCCATCCAGTCAAAGATAAAGTTTTGGGTTGGATGTTATTATACTTTCAAGTTTGGCCCAAACAAGACTTTTTTTCGAAATTTTATTTCATCTTATTTTATTTTTGTCAGGATTATGAGCATTTAATTTTTAAAATCTACAAGTTTTGTTATTTGATTGAAAAATTAAATATATAAATTCAAAACTAACTATTTTGTCATAATCTTTTTTAAATTGGTTTAAACTCGATTTTTGTTTATGATTGTTTTACTTAATTTCAATCCCAAAAAAAAAAAAAGTTTTAATTTTTCTATTATTTATCACATAATTGATATAAGAATAGAATTTATAAGAATCTTGTAAAAAGAAATTAAAAAAGTTGATAGAATAATTATATATTATAAATTGAATCATTTACGTCATTATTAGTGCAAGCAATATGATGAAAAATAGTTTGTTTTTTTTTTATTATTATTCTTAATCAGAGAGGGCGTATTAATTCATAATGCATAAAATGTGCATAACTCAAGCCATGATTTGATGAATTTATAAATTATTTTTCCATAAAAGAAAAATCAAAACAAAACAAAACAAAAATATCACTATAGCTGGTCAAAGTCTTCTATATTGTTTTGATTGATTGAGTGAGCGTAGATCCAATAAAACAAACGTATACCCTATCATTAACTGGCCCCCAACTTTCTATTTTTCAAAATCGCCCAACCATGCATCTACCTTCACATTACAGGTCCTGAATTTCTTTTTCTTTTTTTAATATTAAAACCCTAAACTTTTATTTTTCTTGTCTTTGGTGCCTATATTCAAATCTTAACTTAATTATTACTTTCAGCACATGAACTTACTTCTTGTATATATTATTTTTTTTTTATTCATACATTTGTCAAAATTTGCGACATTTTCTATGAGAATGCCTAGACTTAATGACGAACATTGAACTGGATTTATTATGGAAATTTAGCACCTCAATATTAATTTATTGAGACATAAAGATAGTATAGTCTATAGGGGTGAGCAAAAAAACCGATGGACTTGGTTAACCGGAAAAAAAATCCGAAACCGAACCGATGGACTGGTTAACCGATTGTAATGGACTGGTTAATGGTTAGTGTTTTGAAAAAACCGATACTAATGGACTGGTTAATGGTTTTTGACTCTTATAACTGGTTAACCGAACCGAAACCGAATTTTTAGTTAATTTATTATTTTTTTAATAATTTTTAACAATTTATATAATAATTTATCCTAATTAAAGGTGATGATATACTTTTTTTCATTATACTAATTATTTTAAAGTTTTTAAGTTTTTTAATTGGCTATTAGTAAGTATAATAATTTATCTAATAAAAAGTAATTATGGACGATTAATATATTTACTTATTAAATATTAATTTTCAAAAACAAATTTGCTTATATTCACTAAAAATTTTTATTTTAACAACAATAATGTTATATTATAGTGAAAAAACTTTAATTTTTAAGTATCTTGAATATTTTAATTTTATTTATGAATATATTTATAATTATAGTGGTTAACCGAAAAATATTGGGTAACCGAACCGAAAATTCGAAACCGATGGACTGGTTAACCGATGGTAATGGACTGAAATTTCAAAAAACCGACATTAATGGACTGGTTAATGGACTGGGGCTAATGGACCGGTTAACCGACCATGCTCACCCCTAATAGTCTACATCATTGTTTTTAAAATCGGACCGGTTCAACCGCGAACCTGGTAGAGAACTGGCTCAATTTAATATAAAAATCGGAATAGATAGAAAACCGGATTGCACAGTGAAAAAATCGGGTTAAACCGGAAAAAATCAGATATATTCTAAATTATATTTTTATAAAATATATTTTTATAATCCGGGTTAATAGTTGTTGAATATTGTTCGATTAAAAATTTATATTTGATGATAAAATTAATTTATATTAAAATTAAACTTGATAAAATTGAATATTATGTGAAATTGTTTTCACTATATTCTAATTTTATATCTTTTTAGATATTTAATAACTAAATAATTTAAATGTAACGGAATATTAAAAAATGAATATAAACATGATAATCATAAAAATAATTAAAGTCATAAAAAAAATAATTGAAATTAAAATTAAAAATTTATAAATTGAAAATTACATTTTTCTTATAAATTTAAATATTTTACAAAAGAAATTCAATTGATGTGGTTAATTTTTTACTATTATTAATTACTAAAAAATTAGTAAAATAAAAAAAATAATTAATATATTGATATTTAATAATTAATAGATTGTTTAAATATATTTTTTATATACTATAGTTTTAATTTTTTATTAATAATTATATTTAAAAAAAAAAGATAAAAATTTTGAGTCAATCCGATCGAATCGGTTGACTCCTGACTCAGTTGGCAAGACGAATCGAATTCCGGTCTGATTTTAAAAACATTGGTGTACATTGCTTTCTTAAAGCGTGGTTGACTTTTAATTTAATCAATTGATGAGTAGAGAGGGGTGGACACACATTGTATTTGATTAAAATTTAACAGAGTTGGCCCCCAAATTTATGTAAAGTTTGATCCACTGTGTGCCCTTTTTTCTAAAGTTGGTAAAACCCAATGTAAGAATACCCATCGGATTTAAGGATTTCATTGTGGTTAGAGGTGGGAAATTCAGCCCAGCCCAAAATTTCCATCTAAATCTGTCCAAAAAAAAATTGATTTCAATCCAATTCAATACTTTTATCTCCATCTGAACCAATTTAAAATGATTTATTAAATTTTGATCCAAATAGATATGTTCCATGTGAACTAAGCATATTTAGCCCGAACTCGACCTATCCTTGCCAATTTGACCTTATTCGAGTCGAACCTAGCCCAAACCCAATACGATTCCGACTAAGCCCGTATTTTGTTTATACAAGCTTGGATCGAATTTGTATATACAAAATCTTTAAATTCCTATTAGACCCGATATAAAATCCATCCTGGCTCGAATTCAGCCCGAACTAGGCCCTATTTTATTATACAAATTTGAATCGGACTTGCACATAAAAAATCTTCAAATTTCGATTAGATCCAACTCGAAACCGATTCATTCTAGTTCGAAACAGGTCCAAATCCAATCTATATTATCGACTATTTCAGATTGGTAATTTTTTTTTTTTTTAAAAATTCTTATATTTATCTGCTTATATATAGAATAGTGGAATAAGATTAAACATAATAAAAAAATAAATTGGTAATAAGATTAAAAATAAATTCCTTTCCAATCGTTTGTTACTATACATATAAAAAAAATTTATTGTACAATGATTTTCGTGTTTTAAAAGAGCAATACTATTTTTTTCCTTTTTGATGTGTTACACTATATAATAGCTAGAATGTCATATGCAATTATTTTTTACAATGGAAATTAGATCATCATTTGCAAATATGCAATTATATTATATATTTAGTTTGATGATAAGTGTAAATCTATGACGTTTCTGATGTAATTAACTAACTTGAAATTTTGTTAACACATGCTATGATTAATATATATATCCATCCAAAGTGGGTCAATTTTCCATTATTAAAGAAATTAGCAAATAGCATTGGCGAAAACGGAGAATCAAAGCATTGGTAGATCAAGCACTTGGCGAGATTGGTGGAGAAAGAAGACAATTTACATAAACATACATATATATGATGAATTATCTTTTTCTTGTAATATTTTGTCAAATTCATGAATTTTAGCTACCGATGGAATACATTCTAAAGTGTTTCAAAGACAACTTTTTTTAGCTAGCGACGGAATCTTTGTCGCTAAAACTTTTTGTTTACCTTGCTTGTTGATTTAATTCATTTTTTTAGCGGAAAACAGGAAGCGAGTCAGTCTGCAAAAGTTATTTAATTTTGTACGAAGGATTTTAAAAGTTCTCGGTGGCACAAAAAATTACAAAACAATAGAAAAAAAAAAGTAAAAAGAATTTTAGGAGAAGTGGAGGAGATTAAGAAAGTATTGTGCTCAAACTAAATAATTAATTTTGAAAAATTAGGAGTAAAGCTGAATCGGATTAGAATTCGAATTTAATTTTTTTAATGATATTTATAGTTTACATTGTGACAAAAAAACATAAATCATCTTAACTATTATAATATTATGAATAATATTATAGTAGTTAAGATGGTATGAAGAGATGAACAACTCTAACGAAAAAATAAGTTAGTTGATTATTTGCAACCGTAACACCTATATAAATAAATTTAAGGAAAGGTAAGCTTTTAGTGGGATGACTAAAGATATTAAGTAGTATTTTATTATATTTTGACTTAGGAATTCAGATTAATCAATAAAATGAAAAAATAAATTTGCTGATTTGTTAAGCCTGCTAGCTGTCTGAATTGCAGTTGTAGATCACTGGTTAGTTCACAGTTATATATACATACATATAAAGTCAATGCAGCTAGGACTCTTGTCTCGTTGTAAGCTTTTTTAGGTATGGCGTGTCCAGTTATATATATTTTAATACTTAACATGCTTCCCATGCAAAATAGTTTTAATTTTTATATTAGCTTTTAATTTGCTGTTGTCCAATTAAGTTTATATTAAGTTTTTCAAAGAGGACACAAATATATATTGTATAAATAATGGATTTCTATTTACATGCACCACCTATATTATTGACATGATTTACAAATAATTTTATGAATTCAGGCAGTATTGCCTTAAGCGATTCCAAGTTATTTTCCAGTAATAATAATATAAATCTTCATTCATAAAATTATATATAAAAAAAAACACCATTGATTAATCATAATTGTCACGTTAATTAATTATTTTACTTACAAGTTACAGCTTACAAGACTGAGTGGCTTTTGGTAATCTACAAGCTTTTCCAATATCAACCTTGAAATTAACTCTAAAATATGAGAGTTTGATTTTTTTTCTTTACATTTGACTTTTTTTGAAATTACTTGTAGTAGAAAAAAAAACTCATGGATATATTATTATTTGAGATTTTGATTATTGTTTTAGTTTACACTAATCAAGATGAAAGGAAAAAAAAAAATAAAGAATTTTTTATGCACCTAATAATTGATAGTTCGTACATTTTGCAGTTCTCATAGACATGAATATATATCCCATTAAATATATGTATAGTATTGTTGTGAGTTAGATTAGACAAATATCTAATTTTCAACCGAAATAATGATTTTTGGCAAATAATTTAATCGGGGACTGCAAATAATTGTCCTCTTGTTCACATAATGTTCTTGAAATTACAGAAACAGGAGCAACAGTCCTTATCAAACACGAAACTTACTTTTAATTTAGTCTAAATATTGAACCTAACTTGGCCAACTTTAATGAAATAATATTGCTTGTAAATTCCTCTTTCTTTGTTTTTTTTTTTTAGTTTATATAGTAGCCTCTAGGCTATGCTCTGCCTCGTAAAACTAATAAGACTGCTTATAAGTTAACTTTATTATTATTTTTCATAAATTATGAAATTCTATATCTTTTTATTGAAAAAAGAAATCCTTGGTATGGAAATCTGTTGCTAAATACGTTATGAAACAACAAAATCCATGCACATATATATCATATATGTTATTTAAATCGGGTTCATAAAAATGGCTCATAAAATAGGTTAATGGCATATTTTTATAATTTATTTTTCTATATAGCAACATGCAAGAAAAGTTTTCGAAAATTAAGATGAGGTAAATTATTTTAAAAACTAATTAGAAAAACCTATTATTATTATTTGCAAAAGTCATTCAGAAAGCATAGACTATCTTAAATTTCTCACTTCATTAATTTCTTGGACGAAAAATTTTGCCGACTTTTTTGTTAAGTAAATGTTATTGGTGGAAGGAAATCTAAAATGAATTCAATTACATATAAAAATTGATGGCATCTCAAATTCTCAATACAAAAATTAGGATAATGACATGTGTACTCAAAGTCGCTTTACAAAGAAGAAGGGCAAAGAAGATTCAGATAATTGGATAGTTCTTTCGAAATCAATATAAATCAATTCTATACTAATATTAATATATAATGTGTACGCACCATTACATTAAATTTTGATATATATATATATATATATATATATATATATATATATATATATATATAGTTCATTACCTTCAGCTTGTAGCACAAATATATAAGGACAGGAAGCACCAAACTCATTTTCAATAATGTAACAAGATCGTTGAAAATAATTGTAGATGGCGACTCAATTAATTTTTTATCTTATATATAACATTAAATAAGACTCATATTATATGATTGAATTTTTTTTTTTTTTTTGGGATATAAAATTTGGCGTTCCGGACCGAAATCAACCTCACTTAAAGTCTATTTATCAAGAAAAAAGAAAAAAGAAAATCATTAAGAGCATCGATCCTTGTCATAAACGACGTTATAATAGTATAGAAATTTCTTGTGAAACTTGGCCTTTGGATTCTTTTTTCATGATTAACGAAAAATCTTATTTTTTTTAATTCAATTAATTTACAACATCAATTTACAATCGTTTTGTTTAATTTCACTTAAAATACACTCTTCGCCACCATTTTTCTTCCTATATAATTGTTATAAAAATTCAAGCTAAATAATAATAATAATAATAAGTTATTAGAAATGAAATGGAAAAAAAACCATAAATAAAAGTTGCATTTTTGATTTTACAAATATTATGTTGTAATTTGACTTAAAGTTAATTTTGAAGCAAATTGGCCACTGCCAATAAATTAAAGGAAAAATCTATACTTTAATTACTGCATTTTAAAATTTTTATATATTGAGTATTTATATTTTAAAAATTATACATTGGATCCTCAAATTTTTTGAGAAAAACATATTAAATCCAAAATGGACAGTGCAAACGATAGTGTAATGCAAGTGCGGTTAAAGTCGCATGTATTTTAATAGAATACTATTGTTTTTACTATCCCGTTTGAAATTAATATGTATTATAGTAGATAAGTTCATGTATTCAATGTGTAATTTTGAAAGTATATGGATCAAATGTGTGAATACATTAAAGTTTGATAACCCAATGTTTAGTTTTTAAAATATAGGAATCCAATACGTAAAAACGTTAAAATTAAGGGATTAAATTATAAATTTTTCCTAAATTAAATGGCCATTTTGCCCATAAGAGAATGATAAATAATGCAAAATATACAATTACTTTATTTTATGTCCAAATACAACTTATTTGAAAGTTTTGACCACACAGTGTCGAGTGTATTATCACAATTAATTATATCTGTACTAGATTTAGACAATTTGCATTAGATATATAATAATTCTGCCTAATTTTATAGACAACTTAACATGTTTTATTTATTTATTTTTTTTTGCAAAAGATCATATATAAAATTACTGCCACAAATATAATCAAAGGCAGCTTACAAAATGCGGTAAAAATACTGCAATTATTTGTAACAATAATTTTACAGGCACTGCATCTGTTCTCGCTGTTTTAAATTTATGCAATAATTTAATTATTCTGATATAAGATATTTTTCACGTTACAGTTTAAAAATATTATAAATAAATTGTCTTATAGATAAAAAAAAAAATAACAATTTTGTATCTATTGCTAAAAATGTATTTCAATAAATTCATTACGGGACAATGAATAAATTAATATAGTCATTATCAACGACTTCCTTCAAAGAAAAATATATAGTCAATGACTTTTTTTGCAAGGCAGGGTTAACTTTTTACTGATTAATGCAATTATCAAAGTCCACATTACTAGTTTACTACCATACTTAATTTAATTGCGGATGAACTGCAAAGAGGGAGCAAGATACATATATATATATATATATATAGATATATGTATATTGGATTAATGAGTTTAGGTCAAAGTTTCTTTCTCTTTGTCAATTGCAATGCAATAACGAAATTTTTGGATTTGCGAACCTAAAATTTTAAAAAATAAATAAATTTTTATGTTACTAATTTGATATAAAATTTTCCCTTTTATTTTTAATATTAGCATATTATCAACCTGTTTCATATATATATATATATATATATATATATTGATTGAAAAGTCATGGATGATATGATCAGTAATTTGTTACTGTGTTCCAAAAAAAGAAAAGCAAAGTAATTTGCTACTGTAAACATGTGACTCTGCACCATTTGTTGATAGCTGCACAATTTATTTGACTCTTTACAATTTCTATTTTTCTTTCCTGCTTCAAAGATTCTAACCGCTAAACAATTTGGCCTATTCATTTTTTCCTTTTCTTTTAATTAAAAAAAAATCAAATCACCTTTTTGCAAAATATTTCACTGAATTTTTTTTTAAAAAGTAACAATACTTATTTATATTTATTATTTGCCCTAGATCTATAAATTACAAAATATTAATTATTACTCTTTCTATTCCGTTTTATATGTCAATTTTGTTATTTTTACTAGGATCAATGAGTATTAATTAGATTCAAATTTAAATTAAAATTGAGTAATTCAATGCACAAATTTAAATTTAATTGGTTAATTTGTATTGAAAAAAAATTAAATTAAAAAAAAATAAAATTCAATTGAAAATTTAAAAATGTTAGATAAATTTAATTTAAATTTTACTTAAAAGTGACACATAAAATAAAATAAATAGAGTATTTTACAAGCATGACAAGTTACTACTTGATAACCATGCAAACATCATTTGCAAAGAGGCCCATTCAGTCGGCCCAATCCACTGGCAAAACCCAACAGCAAAGAATAGCAGGCGTGAGTTCCAAGGCAGCGCACACGCCCGATCAGCTGATGTGACCACCAGTCCCATCAGCCGATGTGACCACCAACTGTCTGCCATCATCCCATCAGCCGTCTGACACAAGACAGCGCCCATGCCCATCACATGCTCCCTGTCACTTCGCCGCACACCTACTCTGTCTGCCAGTTATCACATCACAGGCACTCAAGTGCACCTCAGCTGTCTTTTATAAATAACCCAACCAACAGTGGCACCAGGTATTGAATTTCTGAAATCCTATTTCTAAGCACTCTCTTTCTAGAAAGCTACTAACTTAAGTTTCGAAATGTTTACGCCTGATCCGACAGGGCATTTCTTGCAGGATTCGCTCATCCGATCGGGTCTTCCGCTATAAGTTAACCCGCTCTCCTTTTTTCTTCTCGATAAAAACTTCCTGTGCTTTATCACTACTAAATTAAATTCATCAAAAATTATTCTCCTTTTAATTAAGTCTTTAATTAATCTACATAAGAAAGCTCCGTCCCATTAAATTAATTAATATGTCAAGTTGTGTTTATAGTCGTGGTTTTTTTTCTTTTCTTAAAAAAAAAGACGTGATACTTTTCAACGGGTTATAATGTACGTTAAGACTTTCATTTTATACATATTATAATTCGAGATATTTTTTTAATATTATAATATTTGTACAAGTTTTCAGCCATTAGATTTCATGACAAAGTATTAATTCAATAAATACAAATAAGATATTACGCATTTAAATTATAATAAGGTCACTTGGTTATTATATATATAGGAAATGTAAATTTTTGCAGACTTATCTCTTTTTTAACCTGTGAACTATATATATATATATGAATAAGATCATGACATTAATTATAGTTTATTAATGGATTATGACAAATGACCATTTGAATTAATGTGGGAGCATAACAATGATTTTATTAATCTTTTAATTTCGTTTATTAGTCTAATATGATCGGCCAAAACTCTAAGTATTTATTTAGTTTTTTTTTTTTTTTGAATATTATGGTTCTGCTTTTGACAATTTTAGCTATTGTATCGAAATTTCCTTTTTCCACACCTCTTCGCAACCCACCAACCATGACTTAATTAACCATTATTATAGATAACAAGTTATTTAATGCTATTGTAAGAAAAATGAATCTCTATATCTTCATTATATATATATATATATATATATGAAAAAAAAATTGAGAGCAAGCCAAAACTTTTTTTTTAACATTATCCAAAACAGTTTTCTGCTTTCTTCCATAGCATTGAGCCTCTAACTAAATTTAATAGAATAAATTATAGAATATTGAAATTGAAAACAAAACATTAAGAACCTAATCTATGTTGTAGAAAAGGGAAATCCCAAATCATATTATTGATGGCTTTTTAATTATCATGATATGTTACTTCTTAAAATTCACTATGTACAATATTATTTATATGTTTGTTCATGAATCGAGTTAATAACTTATTCATAATGGAAATTATTTTGTATATTATCGTGGAATATATTAATAAAATCTAAGGTATATAAACTTGATTTGGAAATTGATTTATTTGTATAAAATTGGGCATATATATTGTCTATATGTACGTATAATTAGCCGTGAGCATGAACTGGTTAACCGGTTCATGAGCAAATAAAAAATCAGTTCATTAATATCGATTTTTTCAAAACACTAACCATTAATCAGTCCGTTACTATCGGTTAACCAGTTTATTGGTTTCAAATTTTCGGACCGGTTATCCAACATTTTTCGGTTAACCACTATAATTATAAAATGTATTCATAAATAAAATTAAAATATTCAACATACTTAAAAATTAAAATTTGTTCACTATAATATAACATTATTGTTGTTAAAATAAAAATATTTTGTGAATATAAGCAAATTTGTTTTTAAAAATTAATATTTAATAAGTAAATAAATTAACCGGTTTATAATCACTTTTAATTAGATAAATTGTTATACTTACTAATAATCAATTAAAAAAACTTAAAAACTTTAAAATAATTAGTATAATGAAAAAAAGTACATGATCATTTTTAATTAGGGGTGAACATCGACCGGTTAACCGGTTCATAAGCCAAAAAAAAAATTAGTCCATTAATATCGATTTTTTGAAAATACTAACCATTAACCAGTCCGTTACTATCGGTTAACCAGTTAATCTGTTTCGGATTTTCGAACCGGTTACCCAACATTTTTTGGTTAACCACTATAATTATAAAATATATTCATAAATAAAATTAAAATATTCAAGGTACTTAAAAATTATTTTTTTTTCACTATAATATAAAATTATTGTTGTTAAAATAAAAATATTTGGTGGACATAAGCAATTTTGTTTTAAAAAATTAATATTTAATAAGTAAATAAATTAGCTGGTTCATAATTACTTTTAATTAGATAAATTGTTATATTTACTAACAGACAATTAAAAAAACTTTAAAACTTTAAAATAATTAGTATAATAAAAAAAAGTACATGATCACTTTTAATTAGGATAAATTGTTATATAATTTTTCGAATATATTCTGATTTTCATTATTGAAAATTTGATAAATCAATAAATAATAAAAAATAATAAATATGGACATATTAAATAATTAATAAATTAACTATTCAATTTTGGTTCGGTTAACCGGTCACATGAGTCAAAAACCATTAGTCAGTCCATTAATATCGGTTTTTGCAAAACACTAACCATTAACCAGTCCATTACAATATGTTAACCAGTCCATCGGTTCGGTTTCGAATTTTTTTTTTCGGTTAACCAAGTCCATCGGTTTTTTTATTCACTGTTACCTTTAATTAGGATAAATTGTTATATAACTTTTTGAATATATTCTGATTTTTATTATTGAAAATTTGATAAATCAAGAAATAATAACAAATAATAAATATGGACATATTAAACAATTAATAAATTAACTAAAAATTCGATTTTGATTCAATTAACCGGTCATATGAGTCAAAAATCATTAAACAATCCATTAATATCAATTTTTTTAAAACACTAACCATTAATCAGTTTATTATAGTCGGTTAACCAATCTATCGGTTCGATTTTGAATTTTTTTCGGTTAACTGAGTCCATCATTTTTTTTTCACCCCTGCGTATAATACATGCATAAAATAAACAAGTAAGGAAATTATTAATTGGACCTCACCCTATGCCTCGGCCTATAATTTAGACAAGAAAGCAATAGGTTATCATTTTCACTTATATTGTATCTCATTACTTGGGCAGACTTTGGATTCTTGACTGAAGTTAGATAGATATAGAGAGAGAGAGAGAGAGAGAGAGACCGACCAAGCAAAGGATAGCCATGGAAGAAAAAAGAATGACATATGCTGCTTTTTTTTTAAATCACCCATATTTGAAATTTAATGAATTAATTAATATGTATTCACATCCGAAAAATTTATAAATGAGATAAAATGCTACGTTTTAAATATTTAAAATATTTTATAATTAGGATTCAAATTCAAGCATTTTGGTTAAAAAAAAATTAAGATATTTAACTAGAGGAGAATAGACTCATTATCATAATTTCAGTTTAGCATTTTTAAACCTCAAAATTTTAGTTTTATTTTGGTTTCAATGTTTACATGTAATTTAATTTTAAATTATTTGAATTTAATTTTTGAATCCAAACCAATCCACATCATTCTCTAAATATATAGGATGGGTATGGTGCTGATTATTTATGATAGAAAGTTCTGTTGCCTAATCATGAATAGAAAAAGAAAATCATTATAGAAAAACTAGAGAAAGCTTGTTCTTTCTTTGACTTGTGTATATGTTTCATTCATTCAAATAAAATATATATTATTTTAATTAAAAAAAAAAAACAAAAACAAACCTCAGTCTCCTTGGATAAAAGCTAGCTTTACACATGCCCTTCAATCTTGCTTATATTGAAAGAGAAACTTCTTCTTCTTCTTCTTCTTCTTCTTCCTCTAAAAGAAACATAGAGAGAGAGAAAAAATGGGAAGAGCTCCTTGCTGTGATAAAGCTAATGTGAAGAAAGGGCCATGGTCTCCTGAAGAAGATGCTAAGCTCAAAGAATACATAGAAAAAAATGGAACTGGAGGCAATTGGATTTCTCTTCCTCAAAAAGCTGGTAATTTTTTGTTTTAATAATTTCTTGAAGGAGTTTATTAAATACCCAAATTTTCATGGAAAATGATCTTGATTTTTTTTAGGTCTCAAGAGATGTGGGAAAAGCTGCAGATTAAGATGGTTAAATTATCTGAGACCAAACATCAAGCATGGAGATTTTTCTGAAGACGAAGACAGAATTATTTGTGCTCTTTATTCCAACATTGGAAGCAGGTATATTTGTTAATTATATAATATTTATTTTTCCTCCACAATTATTATTTTTTTTTTAATATAATTCATTTCCTTTTTTTCCCTGTCCTCTCTTGATTCCCCTTCTTTTTTATTTCAGTAGTCTATGGAAAGAAACCATATCAAGAACCCCTTTTCTGACAATGGTTTTCCTTTTCGGCAATATCTTTTTTTTAATGTTAATTTCTGATATGATCATACGCTTCAAAGAGAAAAAAAAAAAAAAAAGAAGAATTGTAAGTTTATTAGTTAATTTCTTATTATTAATGGGAATTTTTACTAAAAAAATGCAGATGGTCAATAATAGCAGCACAATTGCCAGGGAGGACAGATAATGATATAAAGAACTACTGGAACACAAAGCTAAAGAAGAAGCTGATGGGGATGATGCTGATGAATGCAAATTCTCAAAGAAAATTAAGCCATCAATTATTAGCAAATAGTTTTACTGCTCTTCTACAGTCTAATTATAATTCACCGTTACCAGCATCATCATCACCATCGACATCACCATCACCATCATCATCATCATCATCATCAATTCCTTTAATTACCAATAACAACTCCTTCACAATGGCTCCGCCTCAAGAAACAGTCATGGGATCTTTCCAAAATTATCAGCAAGTAATGTTTGGTACTGGTGAAGGGAGCTGCAGCTCTTCTGATGGTGGTGCAACTACTAGTGATCCTATGGGTTTTCAAGGCTATTACTACGGCGGAGGAGGTGGAAGCGTAGGGTGGGGAGACAACAATCTAGTAGAGTATGGATCATCAATAGAAGAAATTAAGGAGCTTATTACAAGTAGTACTAGGTTGAGTGAGAGTAACAGCTTTTTGTTTGAAGAAAACAAGGCAGAAGAAGAGATGATGATGATGTACTATTGATAATGGTGATTGTGACCGAGTAAAATCAATCAGATTTTTTATGGGTTTAATCTTAAAAGAAATTTAAGATTTTTAGATTTCTTTTGTGGGGGTTGAATGGATGATTTGGTGTTTTTATTTATGAACGGGGGATTTTTTTTTTTTTTTTTGACAGTTCATTGTAAAAGTTTCATCTGTGCAATTTCTTTTTGGGAACTGATGATATGTATATGTCAGTATCTTAGTTTGAATATAATATAATTAGTATTTAGTATTTATTTTGCACATATATCAATTTTGTTTTATTTTTCATAACTTTTGTATGTTCATCCATGCTGATTTTGTCCCATTTTATCACTTTAAATGTCTTTTCTAAAATCTTTATCTATCAATGGGACTTTTAACCTTTCAAACAGCTCAAGATTAAAGAAAATCAAACGAGTGTTTCTTAAGTAGATTTGATAGTCCTCTTTAAAAAATATATATATATATATATATCTAGTAGTATCATGTCATGAGGTTGTCAATTATTTGGATAATTTTCATTTCACATATTAATTTTAAACATAAATTAAGTTTAAATTACATGTATTTGGTTCTGATTTATGAGCGTGATGAGAAGTGTTAAATTTGTATAATTTATCTTATAATAATTTGAATAATGTGAAGTTTGTAACAAAATTTTAGAATTGAATTAGTAGCAAATTAGTGAATTAAAAAATAAATTGATTGATTAAAAAAAAAAAAGTTGTGGAATTCACTATTGGACAAAAAAAAGCTTGAAATCGAGGCACACATATATATAATTTTTTTACTATTTGTTCTTGGAAAATTAATTAACATTCAGTCTATTGTTTTGGGATTTTTTCATAGAAAAAATAATAAAAATTCGAATCTAGCCAAGCACGAGGTTCTTAGATAATGGTGGACACTATATCATGGAAGATTAATTTAAAAACGACTTGATGTTAATCCTAATCTCAGTCGTCCTAAACAAGTATTTTAAATTTATATGTTAAATATATAATTAATAAACATTAATATAAAATGGAGGGCAGGCAGGCAGGCATCACTCCAAAATTGACATCACTGTATAAGCCTGACTATACGTTTCCCGTGGAGCTTTTTTTAATCATGGGCAGCAGGGCAGGACACCAATCATATTGGTGTTATTATTATTATTATTGCATGAAATTAAACTAAACTAAACTAAACATTATTATAAAATTGGCAAACTTTCAACTTAGGCTGCATTAGAGAGTGGTTTAATTGCAAATTTTGATGGGATCTAATCCATCCATAAATATGTAATTCAATTATATTTATAATCTTATCCATTTTACCATTCATTTATCACTCATTTATATTATTTATAATTTCATAAGTTCTTAATATTATGTGCACATAAAAATAACTGCCTTTATATGTTATATATACATAATTTTTATTTTTAATAATTTTTAAAAAAATAAAAAATTATAAAATTTAGTCTGTTTATATAATCTATTTAGGTCACGATTCAATTTAATTTAATTCAATCATTTATGGCCAATAAAGTTTTTATCTATATATAATCCAATTGGTCACCAGCCAATTCAAAATCCACCCAATGCAAACTGTTTGCCAACAATAGCACTTCTAAGTTTTAACTTATTTGTGGAATTGAATTTGAGACATGGGAGTCGTAATTCTAAGCTAAAAGTTATAAGTAATGTTAGTATTTGTCTACGTCGGGTTTATTAATAAATTAATTGATCAATTCAATAATAAATAAATTGATGTGTAGATTAACATTACTCGGTGTACATAATAGTGTAGTATTAGATAATTAGTTAATTATTTATTTATTTATAGATGAGACAAATTAATTATTGTCCTAATAGTAATTGCATTAAAGAGTGGCAAATCATTGATCAAATCTGAATAAATATAATAGACTTGATGATCAATAAGATGACACATGGGAACAATGTCTCAATTATTGAAAACCTTTGTGATTAAGACTTATGAGTTATAAAACGTGGAGGGGCCAAAAGATTTAATAATAAAATTTAATTAATACTAAAAGAAATGTACAACTTGGAATAAATTGAGTTCATCTATGCAATTAGTGCGAAAGTAAATGTATAAAGAATCCTAGAAGAGAAGAGAAGCAATCCAAATGCCTTAATAAAAATGCATAATTAATTAAAATAATATACTATAAATTAAGATAATAAAACTTATTCATCGAGGTTTTGATTAGATAAAAAAATATTTTATATTTGTAAATATAAAAATAAAATAGTAATTATATATATTGTTTATTCCAAGAAAAATTGAAAAATATGAATAATAATGCATTGACCTGATCACCAATTTTGTTTGATTATAAAGTTGAAAAAGATTAGATTAGATTAAATAAATGGGGTTTGCCAGCTATAGGCATTATATAAGATTCAAAATTCATATTTTCTTTAAACCCCTGTGTTCAGTATTTTCTAGGAATGTCTTTTCTAGTGGAGTCCAAAGGCCCTAAAGGTCAAACGGATTTAAATATTTTTGTCTACTTTGGGAACCAAAAGAGGACAAATATGACAACATTGCATTTCTTTTTTCTTAGCAAAGTAATGAATTTCAATATATATATATTATTTTATCTTTAATATTAATTTATCCCCAAACTCTAATTTACACTTTAAATTGTTTTTAAAGCAAAAAAAAAAAAAAAAAGCTTTTTTTTAGTGCTCAAAATTGGATTAAAATGTTTTTATTGCAGTTGAATAACCGGATATTCGGTTATAGAGTCCGGATAATTGAGTTATCGGAATATCTATCCAGCTAGTAGCTCGATCCCTCAAGATAACTCGGTATCCGAATATTATTTAAAAAGTTTTCACTATTTATGACACATTTAGAGTTAAAAATTTATATTATCCGATCCTATAAGTTAAAAATTTATAAGAATACTACCTGAATTAGAAATACTACTTGATTTAGGATATTGTTTGAATAGGGACTTGTTCTATCTAATTATATAAATAAATAAAAATTTAGGTATAAAGATCATGGAACTATTTCTTTTAATTCTTTTAAATAATTTCGTCAATTAACTAGAAATTAACATCATAGAAAATAGATAAACAAAAAAAATCAAATTGATACTTGATGAATGTCACCAGAATAAGGCATCATATATTTGCCAAAACCAAACATTAAAGGAATGGTGCCTGAGTTTTTTTTTTTGTATAGATATTAAAATGGGATATATCGATATTCTTGGCTGTAACGCTCGAATATCCCTCGAAGTTGCCTTGGAGTATTTTGATACTTCTTATAAAAAAGTTTTTGTGGAATTTAATGCTAATCCTATTTACCTTTTTGACAATAATTATGAATGCATTGTATTTCCACCATTTCTTTTCTTTTAGTAATACTAGCACTAGCAATAATCAAAGAGACGCCACTAATTAAATTGTAGTTCCTTAATTAGCCTTCGTATATAACCTGCAGGTATGCCATTTGAAAATTATTAGCTTGGTGGTAAAATAAACAGACTCCATTCCATTCAATTTAATATTTTTTTTAAATTTCTTTATTCCATTTAAATTGATACAGTAGATTTTAAATTATAAATAATCAATAAATGGATATTTTAATAAAAATTTTATAATTATTTTTAATTTGTTAAAAAGTTAAAAATTGTCAAGTTAAATGACTTAATTATTCCGTTACCACATGAATGGCTCGTATTTAATGAAAATTGAAAAGATGAACTTAACTGGATTGATATTTCTTGAGCGGTCATAGCAGCCCTCTAGTTTCTAATATACACAAGCAATCGAGATCTCTGTATTTATGGTTTAACATGTCTTCTTTTATATAGAATATTTCTCGCTTTTTAACTAATAATTTAACTGAAAATATTATTTATTTTACTAGTCTATGGCCAATTCTTGATGTTCAAGGGCAAGACAATTGTGAATTTGCTTGTGGTGAAGAGGGAAAAAAAAAATTAAAAGGCAACTGTGGATTTCCAATTTCCAATTCCAATATATATATGTATATATGAATTTGTGGGTAGGTGAAATGACATAAGGTAAGAGTATGGTCCTTTAGACACAAAAGCAGACACGTTTGACTCGAGGGATTACTTGATAAATAGTTTATGCATTAATAAATTCAATTATTTAATGTGTGGAAATTTGGTTTTGTTGTTTATACTGGGAAATGCTGATGGGTATTCTCACATTTTGTGGATGCAGATTCTTCAGCCATGTACCAGACATTTAGTTGCTTTTATATGCTAACACTAATTTAAACAAAATATGGAAAAGTGAGAAATTTCAAATTTTTCATTTCATCCAATCCAGCACTTTAACAATGTAATAGATAAAGAGTTCACATCATCCTTAGACCCCTTTTTAATATGATGAATTTGCTCTACTGAGTAATCGTTTGAGCTTACTTCATTTCTCAAAATACTAAGGCCTATTTCGACGGTCAAATTAGTATAAAAAGAGATTTTAGAAAGAAATGGAGTATAAAGAGTGTATTTGAATATTTTTTAGTATTTATTTATATAGTATTTTTCCAGCATGTAATTAATAGTTAGAGTTATAATGTCCTGCGAAAATTTCCTATTAATATTTGTATCCAATTGAGCAGCTCAATTGCTGATTTAGGGGTAAAGCTTAATAGTTATATTATCAAAAACAACGAATTTTTTGCCGTATCATGGAAAGATCAAAATGAAATGACAACTTAAATAGGACAAGGTGAGTTCTAACTCCCATAAGCTTCAGCAGATTAAAGAGTGATTATTAATCCGAGCTTATTTTTACGTATAAAGGAAAAAATCTCGACTTAAGAAGAATTCGAGATGAAGAATCATGAACAGAGTACATATAACAAGAAATTCAGACACAGACAAACCATGATCAAGAGACAAGGTTGGCCAGTCAATGGGACAAAGAAGTAGAAGAATTTTGCATTAGCATTTGAGTTGTCATTTGTACACAAATCTTACAACACAATGAATTTTTGTACACAGGAATAGAATATGAATTATATGTACACAAATACACAAAATGCAGTTAGAAAGATTTCATACTGCAATTACAAGAAGTCCCACTGCCAATAAACCTTCTCCACGATCCCTCCGCCACAGCGAACAGCAAGGCGGAGTGTTTCTGAAGCAGGAGGAACCCCCCAAAGATATGGTACTGCCACAGTCATAGTCAGCTTTTCATTCAGACCACCATCCATTGCCTTCTCTGCAGCAACCACCTGAAAAATTAAGATCCACTCATTTTCTAGCAGATGGTTGATCCAAATACAAAGGAAACTGTGATATGAAGTATGCAATAAAAAATATGGCAATATAAGTTCAGATAAGTGCAGCAAAGATGCCAAAAGCATGGCCATTTGACAATATACGAGCAGCCAACATCAAGGAAGATGTCCGTGAACCACGAAAAAATAGTTCCTCTTGGACCCAGATAATGAGATGACAAGATACTTCTGTTGCTTGTGCACCTTAAAGATAACAGTCAGTAAATTAGTTCTGTTTCACCGGTCCCATGACTAACATTCAAGTTTTTGATATCACTTACCCATAAACCATGTATGACAGTCACTGAATTATAACTGGGCATTTTCAGAAATTTAAAGCAGCGCCCAAAGGATACCAAATTTAGCAGAATTTTAACACTAATCTTGACAAGAGTTCTGTTCAGTTATACAAAAGAGCATTACACATTTATGACAGCAAATGAATCGGGACCAGAACAAACCAAGAAGCAAAAGCTTATGGCTGATCCAGAAGTCTCTACTGTCAACTGCCAGTCCAGTTCAACTCCCAAAAAATGGACATAACTAGAATACAACCCAAAACAAATTTGCTCAAAAATAATAAAAATCTCTTCAAAAATTCTTAGCCTGCTTTAAACACACACAAATAAGATTCTCCACAAAAGAAATTCACAATTCGAAAGGTAAAAGTGCAAGTAGACAGAGCAGAAAATCTAGATTAATAAATGGTCCGTTCCCACTTTATTTAATTACTGGACAAAATTGGGGCCGTTGTTGGACCAGAACCTCAACAAGATCTAAAACATAATACATACACACAAACACATACACCATTTGACTGTTCTCTTAATTAGATTATACCCTATGAGACAGATAAGGCTAACAAATTGGAATTGGATTGCAGCCTAAGATCTTCATGCAAATCAAAATAAGCCATAAAAATGATAGATATGAAATATTCAAACGCAATGCAACGTACCTCCCCTCCATGCTCCAGAACAGTGTCTTCCACAACATCACTTAGCATCTCAATTGAACGACAAAATCCAAATATACAAAGTCGTCTGCCTGTATCAAGTCCCTAAAATGACCAGTCCAATATGTATAAGGTATAGGATTTTTCTTTTCTTTTTTGAAAAAAAAAAATCCAAACAACAGAATATGAATTACTTCTTACATTTGTAGCTGCAATATCAAAGAGTGCACCCAAACATAAGCCCTGCTTCTGGTCCATATAGTCACTCTCTTGAAATCGTTGGATTCTCTGAGAGGTTTTGGACCTACCTTGCTTCTTCTGTTTACAAATATGCATTTATTTTAAACATTAAACAATAGCATTAGTGATCAGTTGAGGTATGAGAGTGTAAAGTTACATTCACAGAAAGTTTCTGAATTGCTTACACAAGGAAAAACAAACACCCACACGCAATAAAGAAGAGTTAACAAAAATGAAAAGGGAATCGAGAACTAAGCCTTAAGAAAGAATACAAGTTTTCTCCAAAACATAAGAAGAGAAAAAGGTGAGCAAGGCAAAATGGCATACGTCTGAAGAACTGACTAGGCGAGGAACCACGGAGCCTCCAATCTGAATGAGCCCATCAGCAGTGAAAAGTGTGACTTTCTCCTCCTGGACCCATTCGATAGCTGCAAACACATTCACAGTTGATGAATAATACATCAAGCCAAAAATACAAAAATCACAGAGGGACATCACGGCTTTTTTTAATACTAAAAAGAAGACTTTCCACATTTTATACTTTAAAGAATAGCATCTACACTACACTATTCAAATGTGTAAAATAAAGACACTTCTGACAAACTGTATGGCAACCGCTCCCTAATAACAAATTTGAAACTCAACAAAACACCAATATAAAAAAGACCCAATTTCAATTGCTGAATAATTCACCAAGGTGAAAATTTTACAATCTTATATTGACCCCTTTCCACATTTTATACTTTAAAGAATAGCATCTCTACTACACTATTCAAATGTGAAAAATAAAGACACTTCTGACAAACTGTATGGCAACCGCTACCTGATAACAAATTTGAAACTCAACAAAACACCAATATAAAAAAGACCCAATTTCAATTGCTGAATAATTCACCAAGGTGAAAATTTTACAATCTCATATTGACCCCCCAATCTAATTCCAACAATTTCTCGATAATCAAACAAAGAGAGACGAATTCTCAGCCATAATAGTTATGCGAACTGCTCCAGCAATTGAAATTACACTGATTATAACCTAATTAATGAATGCGTACATCAAAAACTGAATACCAAAAATTAAAGCAAAATAATGCATTAACAGCTGGTTTGGTTACTAAATGGTGCAAAGGAAGAGTAAAGAATTCAAATTGCCCCCGCTTTTCACCAAATCAGCGGGAAATGATTTCGGACGTGGAACGGATTTTTAACAATTTCCCTTCTCTGTTAAGTAACCAAACAAGAGCATTCAAGCAAATTCCGTCAAGATAATGAAACAAGGAGAATAGAAAATCGAACCGTTATCTCCATCGGACCAGGGAAAGAAGCCGAGAAAGTCATCGTTGCCGGAATCAGAAGCTTTAGAGGCAGGGCGAAGAGAGCGACGACGAGAGAAGGAGAATTTAAAAGGAGAGTGGAAAGAAAGAGGCGGCGTAGAGAGGAAGGAATTAGATTCCTTGGAGCGAGAAATGGAAGGGATTGAAGAAAAACGAGAGAAGAAGAGAGCAGAGGCGTCCGCCATTGGAGAGGGAGAAAAGGTAAAGATTGTGATGAAAATTGGGAATCTGGAGATGGGAAGAAAAGGAGGGAAAGGGAAGGAAAGGAAAAGACGGAATTTTGACGCCACATATATGTTGTGGACGATGATTACGTGGCAAAATCTGGCGTTCCAATTAGCGACGTGGAATCCAACTTTCCTTTTGTGTCCGGTTTTAGTCCGTTTTATCTGTTAGCTTTTGCAATTTCTTGACTCGTTTTGATAATGTTTATATTCAAACGACGTGTCGTTGCTTCGAAAAGATCATTACACGTGCAAACGCACATCCAATAGCTTCAAGCCTTCAAGTCAAAATTTAAAAGCTTACTTATAGAAAACTGAAATTGATAATTTATTTCAATACTTACAATTTAATAATGATGTATTAAATATTTATATTTTTTAATTTTATAATTAATAATCATAAATTTATACTATTTTTATAAAATTAATATAGATAATGTTCAACTGCACTCAATTAAAATTTGAACTATTATGATTAATACACGTGTTTGACATGTACATTGAAATCGGTAGAAATTGAAAATGAAACGTATAGATTTTCTTGTAAATTTTAATGGATTTTATTTTTTAATTTTGATGTTATTTGATATTATATCAGCACAATTAAATGTCATATACTATAATTTTTTAAAAATTTTGTAAATTTGTATTTATTATTTATAAAATTGATAATAAGGTATTTTTAATACCTCAGTATTAAAATTTAAATATTGAAATGAATTATGTAATCAAATTCAGTTATATATATATATATATATACTAAGCCAAAGCCAAATTTAAAAGAAAGTTGAATCCTCTACCATATTTCTTGCATTTCATGCTCCAATCCAACTAAAAAGAACAAGTTGGAAAGGAGATTAAGATGAAAAAAGGGATTAATTATTAAAATGCTAATTAAAATTAAAGTTGTTAAAAACATAATAATCTTAAGTATCAAATTATCTTCTCAAATCAAATATATATACATATATATATCTTATCTGCTGAGTTCTTGTTGTATATACACAGGCATGGAGCCAATAAATTATGTTAGGATGACACAAATACAATAACATGTCAATGTATTTTTATAGTGAAAAATAAATAAAGATTAGTTTGACCTTTAGTTTTTTAATGATATATTTGCTTTGTTCCAAAGTTTATTTATAGTCTAACGTAGCATGATATTTTCAATTTATTGCCATTTTACTCATTTAATCACTAAAATATATAATTTTTTTCATCAAATATTTATCTATCATTAATTTCTATTTTAATATTATAAAATATATATTAATCATATCATTAATGGTGTAAAAATATAAAAAAAAATATAAAAAGCATTATTTTGGACAAAATGAAACTAACTTATAATACATTGCGGATAACATGCCAATTTAGTCCAAATTTTGATTTTTAAATAGATCAATTGTTACTAAAAAATAAAAAGTAAATTGAATTTTTGATATAATTTTGTTAGATAGGTAGTAATATAGAAATTAAAAATCAAGTGATATTTATTGAGATTTTTTTATTTTGATAACTCGTAATATATTTATCAAATCGTTTCACTAATTTAGTTCAAAAGTTATTTTTCATGTAAATTGGATGTAGCAACAAGTTTAAGGACCAAATTGAATTTTTTTTATCAACTTAAGAAAATAAATAATAGGATAGAAATTTGGAAAGAAGTAAAACGGATTAATTTTTTATTTTATTTTATTAATTCATTGTGTATCTATCTTTTAGATAGTAATCACCCATTAAATTTTATCTTATAAAAATAAAAATTTAATTGTTCAATTATTCGCTAAATTTGTGCATTAATTAAATAACGAGCACTTTGAATTTTTTTATCAAATTAAAAGTGTCATTTTTATTTTTCACAACATAATATTTAGGAGGGCAAAAAACAAAAAAAAAAATTAGCCTTAATTTTAATTTTGTAATATAGGGACCTATTAAGAAATTTTACAAGTTTGGGGGGACTTGGTCCCTCCTTCTATCCGCCATTGAGTCCCATTACTGTTATATTATTACTCCATTGTTTTTTAAGAAACCAATGAGATAAAAGAAAACTACACATGACGGAGGCGAACAATGCTCTCTTACAAATTACAATCACCACTTAACAACTCAACTAAAGCCTAAGGAAGCTGATGAAGAACAGCACATTGTAAAGGCAAAGATTGAGCGAAATTTGCGAGCCAATCAGCATACTTGTTGGCTTCCCTGTATATGTGACTGACTTGCGCCCAATGTCGGAGAGAATGGCCTTGCCCGGTTGCAACAAATTTAAAAAATTAAAAATTAAAAGTATAATATATTAGAAAAAGAACTATAAAAATTAAAATTATTTTCTTATTTCGACTCATAAATGTTTGACTTTTACTAATTAACTCTCCAAAATATTAAAATTGCACTTTTATTTTAATTAAAAAATAAAAATGTGCATTTGCATTTAGCAAATAAAATAAAATAATAGCAAATAATCATTTTTTTGACAAGAAAAAATAATTGGTGATTATTAAAGCATCTAATTAATCTTATAAACGTGAACATTATTTTTTTCATAATTAGTATTTTTTGTTCTTTAAAAACTAGTTAAATGTTCAATTTGATCCTTAAAGTTTTTAGTAAATATCAATTTTTTCAAAATAAAAAATTTAAACCAAATTTGCACGCAACGTTTAATGTATGTATGGTTTAATTTGCCTCATGTCATCTAAAGACTAAACAACACTAATTTTTTTTTTCATAATTTACTTTGTAATTATCATATGAATTCATAATATTGTAATAGAAAATTGACTATTTTTTTTCTATAAAAATTTATCTTATTTTCTTAACTTTAAAAAAAGACATTTCTCCTTGTGGACCTTCTCCCAAATAAAATTTCTTGACTCGCATAGAATGAGAATCACGTGTAATTTAATTGGTTAATAATTTAATTACTTTTTTAATATTGCCTCTTTCAACTTTTTCCACCAAAAAAAAATAATAACAATAATAATAACTTTTTTTTTAAAAGAAAAACAATAATAGCAATAATAATTAGGGGTGATTAACGGATTATAGATTGATTAACCAGTCCATGAACAAAAAAAATTAGTCCATTAATATCGATTTTTTTTAAAATACTAACAATTAATCAGTTCGTTACAATCGGTTAACTAGTCAATCGGTTTCGATTTTTTGGACCGATCAACCAATATTTTTTTTTAACCACTATAATTATAAGATGCATTTATAAATAAAATTAAAATATTTAAGGTAGTTAAAAATTAAAATTTCTCCATCATAATATAACATTATTTTTATTAAAATAAAACTTTTTGGTGAATATTAACAACATTATTTTTAAGAATTAAGACTTAATAAATAAATGAATTTACCGGTATATAATAACCTCTAATTAGATGAATGGTTACACTTATTAATTGCTAATTTAAAAAAAAAATTAAAAACTTCAAAATGATTAAAATAATGAAAAAAATGCAGCAAAAATACTTAAAAAATATAAAATTATTAAAATAAATCCAACCAATGCTAACAAATCTTTTTCTTTATTTTTTTTTAAAATTAACACATATTATTTTCACATACATTAAAAATTTTAGTTAATATATTAATATTATATGACTTTTCGAATATATTCTGATTTTCATTAATGGAAAATTGATAAATAAAAAATTATAAGAAATACTAAATATGAACATAGAACAACAACAATTAATAAATTAACTAAAATGTCTTTAAAAAAAAACTAAAATGAAATTAAAATATATTTCAAATTAAATGAAAATTAAAGGAATATAAATAATTAAATATGAAAATAATGAAATAAAAAATTGTAATAAAAAAAGAGTAAAATAAAGTTAATAAGCTGTAAGAGCGATCATAAATCGGTTAATTGGTCCGATTAACAGATTTATAAGCCAAAAAAATCAGTAAATTAATATCAATTTTTTCAAAATACTAACTATTAATCAATCCGTTAATCGGTTCGATTTTGGATATGTTTTCTAATTAACGACATCAACTGATTTTTTTTTAATAATAATTGTAAAAAAATAAAAATAATTCGAGATATTTTCTTTTGAGAATAAATATTTGGAGATATTAGTTAGGGAATATATTTATTATTTTTATCGAAAAGTATTTTTCCTTAAGTTATGATAACATAACATGCTAGAATAAACTACCCACAAGACCGATGTTTTGATGCGGAAGAATTGGAAAGTCAAGGTTCGTCACCTATACCACCAGAGAAGCCAATATGCCCTATCTTGAACTTCCAATTGTTCTACATGTATTTTAGCACCATTTATACATATATATATATTTTTGCTTTTAATACTCTTTTTAAGACTAATTATTAAGCATTTTTGCTTTAATAATAATCTTGATAAGATAAGCTTACAAAATAGTACTATTTCAAAAGAAAAAATTAAATTTGTACTTTTAGGCGGGAAGATCAACAAAGCCCCATCTTATTATTTAACTGCTCAATCAATCACCATTTCCATGAATGTTCTGTAGCTATAAACCACCAATTTTCCCCAGAAACAAACAAGCAAACGAAGAGTTCTACCCAAAAAATTCTCACACAATGTTCCTCAGATCCTACAATCCTAGAAACCAAATATATTCCTCTCCAAGACCGAATGTACATTTCCCAACAGATCCCAATCTTTCTCTTACATCTTTCCTCTTCCACTCAATTCACTCTTCCCCTCACTCCCCGGCTCTCATCGACGCCGGCTCCGGCGAAACCCTCACCTTCCACCAGCTCAGAGTCCAAGTCTGCAAGCTAGCTCACGCCTTGATCAAGCTCAACATAGCTAAACACGATGTCGTTCTCATGTTTGCTCCCAATTCAATCCATTTCCCTGTTTGTTTCTTCTCAATCGTCTCCTTTGGTGCTATAGCCTCCACTTGTAACCCTGAGTATACTACAGCTGAACTTGCTAAGCAAGTCAAAGACTGTAATGCTAAGCTCATTATAACCATACCTCAACTTGTCCACAAAGTCAAACAGTTCAATTTGCCATTGATTCTATTAAATTCTTCTGATTCTAACCATCCTGTTTCGAATTCTAAGATTTGGAATTATTCAGATTTGATAAAATTACCCGGCGAATTTTCCGATTTACCAAAAAATGACGTGAACCAAAACGACACCGCAGCGCTATTTTACTCGTCTGGTACTACAGGCACGAGCAAGGGAGTGATATTAACTCACAGGAACTTTTTGGCCACATCGGTAATGGTGACGGCAGATCAGGTTAGGTATAAGGAGGCGAAGAACGTGTTCTTGTGTTTCTTGCCGATGTTTCATATTTTTGGATTTGCGGTGACGACTTACTCGCAGCTTTGGAGAGGCAATACGGTGGTTGCCATGGAGAAATTCGATTTTGAGAAGATGATGAGAAGCATCGAGAAATATAGAGTTACTTGTTTGTATGTGGTGCCGCCGGTGGTGATAGGCTTGGCGAAGCAGAACGCTGTGAAGAAGTTTGATTTGTCGTCGTTGAAACAAATTCTATCAGGAGCGGCGCCGTTGGGGAAAGATGTGATGGAAGAATGCTCTAAGAATCTGCCTCATGTCGCCATTATTCAGGTTCTTAATTTTTATAAAACTTTGTGGTTCTAATTTGTTAGTTTCAGTATATTTTGTTCTCGTTTGGTCAGTTTGGCTGATCAGAAAACATAGGAAAAAGGTAAAAAAGGAGTTATATAAGTGAATTTGGGTTTGAACACATGATAAGAGGCAATCGTTGAGCTTTCTTGGACTTCTATTCTTGTAACAAGTTCGTGCATGAATCAAATCATAAATTTGTCGTGTACGCAAAAAAAAGAAAAAAAATTGTAGCAAAGAAGAATTTTCCTTCATTAAAACGGTTCTCTCATGAATTTTATCATAGTTCAAAATTTGCAATTACCTTGGCAGGGGTATGGCATGACAGAAACTTGTGGGGTTATATCACTAGAGGATCAAAGGGGAGGAACTCGCCTATCTGGTTCATGTGGGGCACTTGTTCCTGGGGTTGAATCCCAAATTGTTAGTGTAGACACTTCCAAGCCTCTTCCTCCAAATCAACTTGGAGAAATATGTCTTCGAGGACCAAATATGATGCAAGGTAGGAATTTTCAGGACATTTCATTTTGATCGACTTGATAGGAGAGCTACTAAACTGAGTTTCCAGTTTACCTTTTCTTTTTTTTTTTTTTTTTTTTGCCTGATTAAGCAAATAAGGGCAACTTATTTATACCTATTGGCAGATTAATCAATACAACTTTACATCTGATAAAGATCTGTATAGACTTGACTTGTAGGTATTTGATACAAATAATGAAAATTTTTTGTGATAGAATTTAGCTACACTAAATTCCCCTTTCTCAATTGTTTAGTCCACGTTTTAGATCATGAGATAGGTAGAAATGGTTTTGCTCCCTTTCAAAATGTTATCTCTGTTATCATTTAATATAATATCATTGAGAATTATGTTAGATGTTGGTAGAACTGTTTCATGATATTCTGGGAGGCAATTTAAATCATCTCAGGAAGTATTGACAGTGGATAAACTTTCTATAGAATGAACTTAGTTTCAAGTCTGTACTACTCATTGTGTTCAAAAATCAGAACAAGAATGAGAAAATATTAAAAAGAGAAAGAAGACAATTCATTCAGATTTATATATTTGAATTTTTTCATTATGATCAACTCCTCACAGGTTATTTTAACAATCCACAAGCTACAAAGTTGGTCATAGATGAGCAAGGCTGGGTACACGCTGGGGATCTTGGATACTTTGATGAAGAAGGAAAATTGTTTGTTGTGGACCGAATTAAAGAGCTCATCAAGTGCAACGGCTTTCAGGTAACTTATTTTTGAGATAATATAATAAATGGTGTTTTTTAAGCTCTGCTTCTGGATCACTCCATTGGGGTGATAATCCAATTGGATACTGCTCTGGTTTTATCTTGGAGGGGGAACCGATCTTGATCTTAGTTCTTAATGCAATTATGCTCTAATTGGACTTTATAGACCTTTTAAATTGCCAAGACTGTCTTCCACATTGGTTTAAATGTATATGATACATGCATTGCGTGAGACATCTATGATTGCTCCAATATTGGACTTGAGCTTCACAATGTGAAGTAAATAACTAAATAGAGCTGCTTATGGACATTTGAACCCACATAGCGCTTTTTTTGCCTAGACTAAATGCACTTCTGACTGTAAATAGAATTAATTGGCCAATGAATTAACCTTTATCTTTCCACTTTGTTACTAATAGGTGGCACCGGCAGAACTTGAAGGGTTACTTCTTTCTCACCCTGAAATATTAGATGCTGTGGTTATCCCGTAAGTATTAAGAAGTTTTTCTTTCATATGTCCCTCTTGCTTGATTAGTTGCTACATGGTTTTCGATGTCTGTTTCTGATTTTCATGAGTAGGATTTTCCATTTTTAGTTTCCCGGACGCGAAAGCTGGTGAGGTGCCAATAGCATATATTGTTCGCTCGCCAAACAGCTCCCTAACAGAAGATGCTGTTCAGAAGTTCATAGCAGAGCAAGTAAGAGTTCTGCTAACTTTTGTATATACTCAAGTGGTAACTCTCTTAATTGTCGTGGTTGTATATTTATTAACTGTAGAATCAATTAAGACACTGATATATACACATGTAAAGGTAATTTCTTACTTGCATCGACATTACGTGTAAATAATTTCCTCCAAAAGCAAAACTTAATGCAAATTTTTTAATTTGCCTCATCTTCTCATCATATGTCCTCCCTTGATTTGATGATGTGCATTATTTTTTTTTATAAGGATGATGCACATTATTGACTTAGGTCATTTACTAAACAATAATATTTAATTATTCTGAATGATGCAATAATATATATTTTTGACAGATTCAATAATATGCTAACATGTTAGAAAGTAATATTTAAATGATAATTAAATTTTTAGAAAAATCCATAATTTAGTCCTTGAATTTTAATGTTTTTACATATTAGATCCCTATATTTTAAAAACTATACATTGAGTCCCTAATTTTAATGTATTTACACATTGGATCCCTATACTTTTAAAATTACACATTGAATCTCTGAATTTACCTATTAGAACATATTAAGTACAAACGGACAGTAAAAATAACAGTATTCCATTAAAATACACATGACTTTAATAGCGCTTGTATTAAACTGTCGTTTATACTGTCCATTTTAGACTTAATGTGTTATACTTGAAAAGTTCAAGAACTCGATGTATAGTTTTGAAAATATAGGGATCCAATATATAAAATTATTAAAGTACAGTATCAAAATATGAGTTATTTCTTTATTATGAAAAATAGCATGTGGTTAAAACATTTGAGAGAGTTTAGTTATTTTTTTTTTTAATCTTGACTTCAGTTTGAATTCCATGATACTTTATTTCTAAAGATGTATTAAAAAAAAAATAAATCATAGAGACACAAGCCTAAAGGTTAAAAGCTACACCACCTGATCCAATGTATAATGTTTAAGCAACTATGCAGACTGGGTTTCAAGGATATTTGAGCCTGGAGGGGTCAATTTCACTCATGGTCACTCAACTTATCACTTATCGCGCAAAAGTAACCGACTTTTTTTTTCTTACTTAAATGTCACTGAACTTTTAACATTATTGCACAAAAGTCATGTTGACCGGAATCCGGCGACGACCCTTGCCGGATTGATGACTTTTTTGAAAAAATGTTTAAAGTTCAGTAACATTTAAGTTGGAAAAAAAAAAGTTAATTAGTTTTGCGAGATAAATGATAAGTCTAGTGACCGTGAGTGAAATTAATTTAAATGTAGCATTTGTTGAACTTATCAATCCGGCAAGAGTTGTCGCCGGATTCCGGTCAACATGACTTTTGTGCAATAATGTTAAAAGTTCAGTGACATTTAAGTAAGAAAAAAAAAAGTCGGTTACTTTTGCGCGAGAAGTGATAAGTTGAGTGATCATGGATGAAATCAATCCAGCCTGGGGTTGGCAATTGTCCATCCTCTTTTGCATTCATAAAAGTTACATCTCATTTACTAATGTGTAAAGGCTAATTAATTTGGTCAGTTCTTTTGTATTAGATAGATTAGGCGCAGATAACTAATGCCTATCTAAACTCAGATTGATTAGGCATTGATTTGGCTTAGCTTTAGAATTTGCAAAGGATAACTGTCTAAAGAAGACATAAGATTTGGCGGCCAAGTACTCATTTTCTTCTTTTTCACTTTGCCAAAAAGGAAAGTTGACATATTTGAGTTAAAGAGTCTGATTTCTTTCTTAAGAATTGATTGCTTCAGTATTTATTTATCACCTGATGCTTGGGAAAAATTGCTGTAAATGTTATTGCATAATTGATAATTAGTTTCCACCTGTTGCAGATCGCACCATTTAAAAGACTACGTAAAGTGATATTTACGAATAGTGTCCCTAAGTCAGCTTCAGGGAAAATATTAAGAAGAGAATTGATTGAGAAAGCTAGGTCCACGATGAAAGAAAACCAGATCGTCACAACAGGATAAAAAGGTTCTTACTCTACTTCCTTTTCTTCATTTACCAAAACAAAACAATTAAAAAGAAAATTGCTTCTTGTTTGTATTATAAACAATTGTGTCACTATGGTCAATTGTTGTAAGCACATGTAATTTTGTTTTTAAAATAAATAAAGAGCTTGAAACTGCTATCGCAATTCCATTTTAATCTTGGCCGTCAAGTTTCCTACTTGGATTTTTTGTGGAAACAAAGAAAAAAGGGACACAAGAAACATTAGAAGCAGCTGCAGAAGGTGAAGAGGCAGAGAATTAATAAGAAATTCCCAAAGCTCAGTTAGAAAGCTAACCCTACTATGTCTTATCACACTTTATTCCTTTACCATTGCTTTGGGCTGTCAGCTCTCTCTCTCTCTTCTTTCACTTTTGCTGCTTGCTTTATTTTATTTTATTTTATTTTCTAATTTAGGAGAAATGTGGACTTAGAATTAAACACTAATGGCAGGAAATTTCTTCCCCAAATGCACCAAGCTAACACGTAGGAAAGAAATAAAAAAGTTACAAAAATATTTTTTTTCTACGTGTCAATAAACCATTAGCTTTACTGCACGCGCTGCAAAAAAAAAAATGACTTGAAAGGAATTTTAGAGATGATATTTTTTAATTGTCACATACCCTCGATGCTAATTATATGCAATCATGGAAAAAACGTTGAAGTTATTTAGTCTTCTATTGGATAAAGATAAACCAACAGCAAAAACATTCCAAGTATGGAAGAACTTTAAATGAATATTAGAGTAATATTCTAATTAAAATGTTTGTAACTGAAATTGCCATTTATTATTCTAACAACGATGAATGAAAAAAAAAAAGTGTTAATGGAAAAAAAGTGTTATATGATCTTTTTGACCCTAAAGTCCCACACGACAATCGGCAATAACCCCAGAATGCTGTATGCTTTACCTAAAGAGCACTTTCACTCTGCATTTCACCGAAAATTATACAGTATAATTTCAATTTAAAATAATCTTATGCGTCTTATTTTGAGATGTGGGCTTCTGTAAGGTAACAGAAATTTAATAAATTAAATTTAGAAAACTGCCCTTATATAGTGGTGCTCTGTTCTGTCAGTTTGGATTCGCCGTTTGCCTTCGTCGGAGAAAAGGACCGTCGCTCGCGGTGGTGGTGGATCGTTGGCTGCTGCCTGCGGTCGCTACGCCATCGCCGGTGATTGCCGTGATTGTGGCTGGCACACTAGCGACGTCGGTAGATGGTGGCTACCGATGCTGTCTTCTCCATGAACGCCGTTGAGCGATGCTGCAGAGGCGGTGGTTGCTGCGTCGGCTTGGGCTGGCGCGGTGGCTGTTGAGTCGGAGTGGCTGACGGTGGATCGACTGCGGGAGCGACGACGGGAGCAATGGTGGCTGCGTGGTCCGATGGGGGCGGAGGTGTTGGTGGCTGTGGGGAGGCGGAGGCATGGAGAGGAGTGAGGCAGAAAACTGGGTTAAAAAACAATAAGTGGTAAATGGGTTTAAGTATAATAGGACATATCATTCTCCCCCACCATAAGCTGCAAAACCCTTTAAAAAAAATTGAGTTCTCCACCATTACACCCGTCCAAAAAGAAACCTGTAAATTTAAAACAAAATTGGGAAGAAGGCAGTGAAAAAAAAATTAAATTTAAAATCTAAACAGTAACGGTTTAGCCTTGGACAAGGCTAAGCAATGAATTGCTCCCCAAAATTGCAACTATTTAATGCTTTTTGCCATACGTTTTCGGATTTCAATGCCTCTCAAATTAGTTATCGTTTCCTATATATTGATATTAATTACCAAAATTTTTTCAAAATTGTTCCTATCTTTTAAAATAAGGTCTAAAAATAATGAAAAATTCAATTTATTAGAATTACACCAAATTCAAAAGATTTATTAACCGAAAATTCAATAACATCTACTTCAAAAATATTAAATACATTATTAGAAATAGTTTCTTTTAAATCATAGTGGAGACATTTTCTCCCATGCTTACTATTTCATTGCCAACTACTTTTTTTTTTATTAGTACACAATTTTTTAACAAATTTAGCATATTAAAATATTCGTTTAATTGTATCAAATAAATGCTCAATCTTTCAAAAAAATCTCAAAAATATAATTTTCTTTCTTTTTTTCCTTGGATTTTACTTAATTTTTTGGAAAAAGGGCATTGAATGACAAAAGTGGGGGATTGTTTTAAAATTCTCTCATCTGTTTGTTCATCTTTCACAATTTTCATTTCTTTTTCAACTTATTTCTCATTTTTCTAGCCACTCTTCTTTAGCAAGGGTTGTTTCAGCTCTTTTTTACCATCCCTCAAAGCGATTGCACTCATATTTTTCATTGCATTGGATTAATAATTGATTTCAATGGCAATCTCCTTTTAGCATTTAATTTGCTTACTGAAAATGCCACTTGTCTCAATTGTTTCTCCAAATTTTGGTTGTTGGCCCTTCTTTCTTGTTGAAATTGTAAACTATTAGTAGCAATTAAATTGACAATTTATTCAATGGGTCATACCTGATTTTAAAGAATTTTATTGTGATAAAATGGGCTGTATAGGTTTGAAATTCTGGTAAATTTGTGGCATCCTCCCATAATTAAATTTTGACTGATACATCCACTATGGTATTTAGTATTTGCATATGGATCATAACTACATTGTGGTGCACCCTGTTGCCTATTTCCTATACCTAAATTCTGAACCAATGATGTTAGGTGTGAAATTTTAGAGTCAAGAGAATACAAAGATCCAGCCATTTAAAAGAATTAAAACTAACAGACACCAATCATCGACAAAAGAATCTAAAAGACATAATTAAGATAATAATAATAAAAATGCAGAAAATAATTAAAATAGAGTTAATAATGAGAAACTCTAGTTAAAAGTATTCGCGGCACATGATTCAATTTTACTGATGATAGATAAAAAGATAACTCTAAAATCATGTATTTGACCGTTTATAGTCGTTTGTTTAGCGCTCTCGACTAACCTTTCCGTATTAATAGGCTAACCAAGTAATACTATAATTAACTTCTAACCAGTTTTAGAAAATAGAAAGACTCGATCTAAGCCAATTAATCTACTAGTAAGATTGATTCAAATTAAATCATACATTTACTTAATATAACAATATTTTTTAATGTTATTATACTAATTACCACTTGTTATTAAATCTATCAAACAATTACGAATTTGATATTTTCAATTAGTTGTATGATATTTAATTATATGAACAATGAGCTCTTATTGTACAAATAATAAATAACAATGGAGATAGATTTTTTTTAAACTATAGTAAATAACATAAACATTACATAAAATTAAAAGAATAATAAAATAAGAATAATCACACAGTAATTGATTGAATTCTGCCATTAAATTAACTATTAACTAGAATAAAAGTGTTTACCCATTCATGGCCATATATAAAAACAAAGTAAAAATTAAAAGTTAGAAAAAACCCTAATACAGCCTTGGAAGAACAGACGAAGAAGCTGAAAATTTACTGTTCATGTTTTTCCTCTTTCTCCCTTAAAAGAAATCTTAAAGTTTAGGAAATTAATTTTAATCCTACTCAAACTAAGAAAAAATAAATAAAATATTTAATACAAATTAAACTTCCTAAAGCTATTGCCTTTCAATTCCTAAAACAAAAGCTAATATTCCTAAAAAGTAGGCTGAAACTCCTTTGGCAATTAGGTTAATTTGCACGCAAAATAGAGCTGATGAATTTCTCATGTTGTCCCCACTTTCTCTTAGCCTTGGACAAGATTAAGAAACGATTCTGCAAATCCTGCATTGCTAACTTTCCTCTTAGCCTTTGGCAAGGCTAAGAGACAAATCTGCGGCTATTGTTTTCTTTGCTCAAATCAGTTCCAATTGTTCACAAATTGCTCCCTTTTCATCAATTAAATCACAAAAACGAATGAAAAGCAGAAATACAAATACAAATATGAAAAATTAAACACTTAACACTCCAATAATTCAGTAGCACGTTCACCACCCATTTCTTTTCTTATGTAGTGAAGGTTCATTGGTCTTAATAAAGTTGAGATGATTTGGTATCTTTTTTTTATAATATAAAAAAATGGAGAGTAGGGTTCAAATCTAATCAATTTTATCGTTGAAATGTCTGAAAATGAAATTTTTATTTAGTGTATTCGATCGCCTTAAATCTACTTTTGAGGTTATAAATTGCCATAAAAAAATTGCCATAAAGATCTTACCTTTCATAGATGTAATTAATATGCATTCTAATTAGATATATAGTGTCTCCATTGTCAATAGAGCAAAACATATACTACCTCAATTCCTTTATAAGTGTTCATTCTGAATTTTATTTTTATTACTAAATAAATGTTCATTTAGAAAAATAAGATAAAATTACGAATTATCTTTCTATATTAACGTTGCTTTAATAAATAGTTATTATTGCATTAAAAAGACACAATATTTTATAGGAGGCTAATTTAGTAAATCACTATATAAATTAATGATTTTTTAATTTTGGTGAAAAGATCAAAATGGGCACTTAAAAGGGAATGTAGGAAGTAGCAAATAGCTACTTAATTAAGCAATCTAATTATTATGTTTAGAGGCATATTTTTGTAGATTTTTGACATGAATCGCATAGAAAGATCTTCTTTCTCTTTCATGTCTAATTTTCTTCAATCACAATGCATATGGAGTCTGTCAATAGTTTATGTTTCAGTCCTAAGGTTCTTATTTTTATTTAGCTTATGTTCAGAATTTTTTTTTTTTTTTAATTTTTTGGTTGAATTCTATTGTTTAATCAATTATACCAACCATGATTTTTTGTTAAAAAAAAACTAATATTCCTCTTATTTTTTGTGTTATGTCCAAAACTTATAAAGGGAATTGAGTCATATAAGAAAACTATAATAATTTTTTTTTTATAATTACTACTAGTATCTAATTTGAGTCGAGTTAGTTTACTATTTAATTAAAACTCTCTTAGCATTGATTTTTGCCATTTATAAACTCAAATTTATAACCTTATTAAAAAATAATAAGTGTCGAGCTGCTTGAATCAATAAATATTGATATTATAATAATTATCTTTGAGAATTAAATAATTCATCTACATTTTCAAATCAAACAACTTTTACTAATTAACTCTCAAAAATTTTTAATTTATTTTAATTAAAAATTAAAAATGTGCATTTGCATTTACCAAATAAAATAAAAAATAACAAATAATTTCAAAAATAATTATTTTTTTTATAAGATAAAAATAATTGGTGATTATTAAAGAATCTAATTAATTTTATAAAAATGAATATTATTTTTTCACAACTCTAATATTTTTTTTTATCTTTTAAAAACCAGTTAAATGTTCAATTTGACCTTTAAATTTGTAGTAAATATCAGTTTTCTCAAAAATAAAAATTTGAACCAAATTTGCATGCAACGTTTAATGTACCTATAATTTAATTTGCCTCATGTCATCTAAACAAAACTATTATTTTTTTCATAATTTACTTTGTAGTTATCATATGAATTCATAATATTGTAATAGAAATTTATGGTACACAAAAGATTTGTGAAAAAATAAAAAATTATACTTCTACTAATGACACATGAGTAAAAGTAAATTAAAAATTATGTTTTAATTTGTCCTAAAAATTAATTTTAGGATTATGTAACTAAGTCAAATTGACTAATTTTTTTTATAAAAATTTATCTTATTTTCTTAACTTTTAAAAAAAAAAATTTCTCCGAAATTACATGTAATTTAAATGGTTAAGAGTTTAACTATTTTTTTAATATCATTTCTTTCAACTTTTTTCAAAAAAAAATAATAACAACAATCATAATAACTTTTTTTTTTACAAGAAAAACAATAATAGCAGTAATAATTATAAAAAGTCAAAATAATTCGAGCTATTTTCTTTTGAGAATAATTATTTGGAGATATTAGTTAGTGTTAGTGAATATATTTCTTTTTTTTTTATATAGTAAAGTATTTTTCCATAATTTATGATAACATAAGATAACATATGGTAACATGATAGAATAAACTATAATCCACGAGACCCATATTTTGATGCGGAAGAATTGGAAAGTCAAGGGTCGTCACCTATACTAACTACAGAAGCGAATACGCGCCCTGGCTGTCTGGTACTTCCAATTGTTCTACATTTATTTTATAACCATTTATACATATATATATATATTTTTGCTTTCAATACTATTTTTAAGACTAATTATTAAGTGGTTCATATCGCTTGGAGATAGTGATATGTGTGTAGATATAAGAATTAATATATTTTATCAAAATTATCATACTTTTAACAAATATTGTGTTTCTATAAAAAAAATTATTAAGCATTTTTGCTTTAATAATAATCTAAATAGCAAAATACTTTTTTATTAAAAAATTTGAATAATAAATAAAATACTGCTTCTTGCTAAATGATAAGATAACAAAATAGTACTTTTTTCAAAAGAAAATATTAAATTTGTACTTTTAGGCGGGACGGCCAACAAAGCTCCGTCTTATTTAGCTACTCAATCAATCGCCATTTCCGTGACTGTTCTATAAACCACCAATTTTCCCCAGAAAATTAAATCCCCAGAAACAAACAAGCAAACGAAGAGTTCTACCCAAAAAATTCTCACACAATGGTCCTCAGGTCCTACAATCCAAGAACCCAAATCTATTCATCTCCAAGACCGAATGTACATTTCCCAACAGATCCCAATCTTTCTCTTACATCTTTCCTCTTCCACTCAATTCACTCTTCCCCTCACTCCGCCGCCCTCATCGACGCCGGCTCCGGCGAAACCCTCACCTTCCACCAGCTCAGAGTCCAAGTCTGCAAGCTAGCTCACGCCTTGATCAAGCTCAACATAGCTAAACACGATGTCGTTCTCATGTTTACTCCCAATTCAATCCATTTCCCTATTTGTTTCTTCTCAATCGTCTCCTTTGGTGCTATAGCCTCCACTTGTAACCCTGAGTATACTACAGCTGAACTTGCTAAGCAAGTCAAAGACTGTAATGCTAAGCTCATTATAACCATACCTCAACTTGTCCACAAAGTCAAACAGTTCAATTTGCCATTGATTCTCTTAAATTCTTCTGATTCTAACCATCCTGTTTCGAATTCTAAGATTTGGAATTATTCAGATTTGATAAAATTATCCGGCGAAGTTTCCGATTTACCGAAAAATGACGTGAACCAAAACGACACCGCAGCGCTATTTTACTCGTCTGGTACTACAGGCACGAGCAAGGGAGTGATATTAACTCACAGGAACTTTTTGGCCACATCGGTAATGGTGACGGCAGATCAGGTTAGGTATAAGGAGGCGAAGAACGTGTTCTTGTGTTTCTTGCCGATGTTTCACATTTTTGGATTTGCGGTGACGACTTACTCGCAGCTTTGGAGAGGTAATACGGTGGTTGCCATGGAGAAATTCGATTTTTTGATGATGATGAGAAGCATCGAGAAGTATAGAGTTACTTGTTTGTATGTGGTGCCGCCGGTGATGATTGCCTTGGTGAAGCAGAACGCTGTGAAGAAGTTTGATTTGTCGTCATTGAAACAAATTGGATCAGGAGCGGCGCCGTTGGGGAAAGATGTGATGGAAGAATGCTCTAAGAATCTGCCTCATGTCGCCATTACTCAGGTTCTTAATTTTTATAAAACTTTGTAGTTCTAATTTGTTAGTTTCAGTATATTTTGTTCTCGTTTGGTCTGTTTGGTTGATCAGAAAACATAGGAAAAAGGTAACAAAGGAGTTATATAGGTGAATTTGGGTTTGAACACATGATAAGAGGCAGTGGTTGAGCTTTCTTGGACTTCTATTCTTGTAACAAGTTCGTGTATGAATCCTATCATAAATTTGTCATATACGCGAAAAGAAAAAAAAAAGAAAAAGAAAAAGAAAAATTACTTGTAGTAAGTTCCATGAAACTTGACAAGACGTCTAGCAAAAGGAAAAAGATAAAAGACAGTCACTAGGATGATTTGAGTTGGTGAAAAAGGCTGTAGAAGCATTTTCCTTCATCAAAACGGTTCTCTCATGAATTTTACCTTGGCAGGGGTATGGCATGACAGAAACTTGTGGGATTATATCAATAGAGGATCAAAGAGAAGGAACTCGCCTATCTGGTTCATGTGGGCCACTTGTTCCTGGGGTTGAATCCCAAATTGTTAGTGTAGACACTTCCAAGCCTCTTCCTCCAAATCAACTTGGAGAAATATGTCTTCGAGGACTAAATATGATGCAAGGTAGGAATTTTTAGGACATTTCATTTTGATCGACTTGATAGGAGAGCTGCTAAACTGAGTTTCCAGTTTACCTTTTTTTTCCTTTGCCTGATTAAGCATATAAGGGCAAATTAATCAATTCAAATTTACATCCGACAAAGATCTGTGTAGACTTGACTTGTAGGTATTCGATATAAATAATGCAAAATGTTTGTGATAGAGTTAGCTACACTAAATTCCCCTTTCTCAATTGTTTAATCCACGTTTTAGATCTTGAGATTAGTAGAAATGGTTTTGCTCCCTTTCAAACTGTTATCTCGATCGGTTATCATTTAATATAATATCATTGAGAATTATGTTAGATGTTGATAGAAATGTTTCACGATATCCTGGGAGGCAATTTAAATCATCTCAGGAAGTATTGACAGTGGATGAACTTTCTATAGAATAAACTTAGTTTCAAATCTGTACTACTCATTGTGTTCAAAAATCAGAACAAGAATGAGAAAATATTAAAAAGAGAAAGAAGACAATTCATTCAGATTTATATAGTTGAATTTTTTCATTATGCTCAACTCTTCACAGGTTATTTTAACAATCCACAAGCTACAAAGTTGGCCATAGATGAGCAAGGCTGGGTACACACTGGAGATCTTGGATACTTTGATGAAGAAGGAAAATTGTTTGTTGTGGACCGAATTAAAGAGCTCGTCAAGTGCAACGGCTTTCAGGTAACTTGTTTTTGACATAATATAATGAATGGTGTTTTTTTAGCTCTGCTTCTGCATCACTCCTTTGGGGTGATAATCCAATTGGATACTGCTCTGGCTTTATCTTGGAGGGGGAACCGATCTTGATCTTAGTTCTTAATGCAATTATGCTCTAATTTGACTTAATAGACCTTTTAAATTGCCAAGGCTGTCTTCCACATTGGTTTAAATGTATATGATACATGCATTGCGTGAGACATCTATGATTGCTCCAATATTGGACTTGAGCTTCACAATGTGAAGTAAATAACTAAATAGAGCTGCTTATGGTCATTTGAACCCACATAGCGCTTTCTTTTTCCTAGTCTAAATGCATTCCTGACTGTAAATAGAATTAATTGGCCAATGAATTAACTTTTATCTTTCCACTCTGTTACTAATAGGTGGCACCGGCAGAACTTGAAGGGTTACTTCTTTCTCACCCTGAAATATTAGATGCTGTGGTTATCCCGTAAGTATTAAGAAGTTTTTCTTTCATATGTCCCTCTTGCTTGATTAGTTGCTACATGGTTTTCGATGTCTGTTTCTGATTTTCATGAGTAGGATTTTCCATTTTTAGTTTCCCGGACGCGAAAGCTGGTGAGGTGCCAATAGCATATGTTGTTCGCTCGCCAAACAGCTCCCTTGCTGAAGATGCTGTTCAGAAGTTCATAGCAGAGCAAGTAAGGGTTCTGCTCACTTTTGTATATACTGAAGTGGTAACTCTCTTAATTGTCGTGGTTGTATATTTATTAATTGACGAATCAATTTTTTTTTTGAAATAAATTGACGAATCAATTAAGACACTGATATATACACATGTAAAAGTAGTTTCTTACTTGCATCGATCACATGGCGAACCGACAGCATGTGTCAAGAATTTCCTTCAAAAGCAAAACTTAATGCAAATTTTATAATTTGCCTTCCAAATTTTTTAATCCCACCATATTTTAAATTTTGACCGCTCATCTTCTCATCATATGTCCTCCCTTGATTTGATGATGTGCATTATTATTATTATTATTATTATTATTATTATTGAATTATTATTATTATTGATAAGGATGATGTACATTATTGACTCGGTTCACTTACATAAACAACGTTTTCCCAGATTCCATTAATATTTAATTATTCATGAATGATTCAATAATATATTTTTTTGACAGATTCAATAATATGCTAACATGTTAGAAAAGTAATATTTAAATGATAATTAAATTTTTTTATCAAGAATCACAGGTAGTTAAAATATTTGAGAGTTTAGCTGCTTTTCTATTTTTATTTTGACCACAGTTTGAATTCCATAATTCTTTGTCTCCAATGTATTAAAAAAAATTGTCACCAAAGATGTATTAAAAAAAAAAATCATAGAAACGCAGAGTTGACAGCGGTGCAAAATTGCTATTGGGCACTCTTTAAGCGCTATTTGCTCAGTTTTTAGGACCTTATGTGCAGCGTTGCTATTGGACCCTGGTGAAAATAATGTCAGTAGCACAGATCCAAGCCCAAGCCTAAAGGTTAAAAGCTAGACCACCTGACCAAATCTATAATGGTTAAGCAACTATACAGACTGGGTTTCAAGGATAGCCTGGGCTGGCAATTGTCCATCCTCTTTTGCATTCATAAAAGTTACATCTCATTTACTAATGTGTAGAGGCTAATTAGTTTGGTCAGTTCTTTTGTATTAGATAGATTAGGTGCAGGTAACTAATGCCTATCTAAGTTCAGATTGATTAGGCATTGATTAGGCTTAGCTTTAGAATTTGCAAAAGATAACTGTCTAAAGAAGACATAAGATTTTCTTCTTTTTCCCTCTGCCAAAAAGAAAAGTTGACATATTTAAGTTAAAGAGTCTGATTTCTTTCTTAAGAATTGATTGCTTCAGTATTTATCTATCACCTGATGCTTGGGAAAATTGCTGTAAATGTTATTGCATAATTGTTAATTAGGCTTCAAAATTTGATTAGTTTTTACCTGTTGCAGGTTGCACCATTCAAAAGACTACGTAAAGTGACATTTACGAATAATGTTCCTAAGTCAGCTTCAGGAAAAATATTAAGAAGAGAATTGATTGAGAAAGCCAGGTCCAAGATGTAAAAAGGCCAAATCATCACAACAAAATAAGAAGGTTCTTACTCTACTTCCTTCTCTTCAATTACCAAAACAAAACAATTAAAAAGAAAATTGCTTCTTGTTTGTATTCATAAACAATTGTGTCACTATGGTCAATTGTTGTAAGCACATGTAATTTTGTTTTTAAAATAAATAAAGAACTTGAAACTGCTATCGAAATTCCATTTTGATCTTAGCCATCGAGTTTCCTACTTGGATTTTTTGTGGAAACAAAGAAAAAAGGGACACAAGATACATTAGAAGCAGCTGCAGAAGGTGAAGAGGCAGAGAATTAATAAGAAATTCCCAAAGCTCAGTTAGAAAGCTAACCCTACTATGTCTTATCACACTTTATTCCTTTACCATTCTTTTGCACTTAAAGCTCATTTTCTTCCTCAAATGCTCCTTTGGGCTGTCTGCTCTCTCTCTCTCTCTCTCTCTCTCTCTCTCTCTCTCTCTGTTCTTTCACTTTTCCTACTTGCTTATTTTATTTTATTTTATTTTCTTATTTAGCAGAAAGATGTGGACGGATAATTAAACACTAATGGCAGGAAATTTCTTCCCTAAATGCACCAAGCTAACACGTAGAAAAAAAAAAAGTTACAAAAATAATTTTTTTTCTACATATAAATAAATCATTGACTGTATTGCACCTGCTGTAAAAAAAATTGCTTGAAAAGTATTTTAGAGATGATTATTTTATTGGATATAGTTATTAGTATTATTCAGTTTGAGTTAGATTAACATAAAAGTTTGGCAATTGTAATTATCACCTACACTTGATACTAATTATATGCAATCATGGAAAAAACGTTGAAGTCATTACTCATTTGGTCTTCTATTGGATAAAGATAAACCAACAGCAAAAACATTCCAAGTATGGAAGAATTGTAAATGAATATTAGAGTAATATTCTAATTAAAATGTTTGTAACTGAAATTACCATTTATTATTCTAACAACAATGAATGAAAAAAAAAATAGTATTATAGAGACACGCCACCATATATATGCTCTTTCTGACCCTAAACTCCCACACGACAATAGGCAATAATCCCAGAATGCTGTATGCTTTACCTAAAGAGCACTTTCTCCGCATTTCAACGAAAATTATACAGTATAATTTCAATTTAGAATGATCGTATGTGTCTTATTTTGAGATGTGGGCTTGTGTAATCTTGGGCTGATTGACATGAATCGCATTAGTTTATCGTTAATGTATGTGTTGGGTTTCTGATCTCGGTGGTTGTTATAATTTATGCACAAATGCAATTTTTGAGTGCCCTTCTAATAGCTAGGAAAGGTCATTACACCAATACTTAATCCCTTGTGATTTGTGAAAATAGCCATGACAGCATTTTGATTGGGACCAACTGTTAGTTGTTTGTCAGAATCCGACTCATTCAAATACCCCAAAAACTATTACTCTCTAATTTCTCTCTATTTCCTGAAACTTCGTTATCGTTCTTCTACTCGTATTGCTTCACTTCCATAGCATCTACCATTTTAGGTAGCGTCCGATAGTAGCATTCTTTACAGTTCACATTTCATAGCCCATCAAAGAAAATTCATTCTTTCATTGTTTCAAAGTGATATTTGCACTGTTCATGAAAAAAAAAGTGTTAGGTGTAAAAGTTATTCCTAAGAATAAGAAGGGTGATGAAGAATTAATGGGTCCAAGAAGTTGAAGTTCTTAGTGGACATTTTACAATTTCCTAAAGATTTTGACATGAGATGGCTATATATTTACTATATGTATAACTCCAATAATTCAGTAGCACATTCACCACCCATTTCTTTTCTTATGCAGTGAGCCGTTGAAAAACTTGTCTGCCTATATAATTCAATTCCATCTTTTCAACTTTTTTTCATACATGTGGCCCTAGGTCCTAGCATTATTAATTAAGACATTTTAACTAACTAGACTTTAGTCTTGTTACTTACCCTTTTCTTTCAACTAATCTGTGGAATTCACCACTTGTAGGTTTCATTGGCCTTAATAAAGTTGAGATTATTTTGGTGTTTTTTTTTTTAATATAAGAGAAGGAAAAGTGGGGTTCAAATCTAATCAATTTTATCGTTGAAATATCTCGAAATAAAATTATTATTCAGCATGTTAAATCAGCTTAAATTTACTTTTGAAGTTATAAATTACCTTACATACCTTATCTTTTATAGATGTAATTAATATGCATATTCTAATTAGATATATAGTGTCTCCGTTGTAAATAGAGCAAAACATATAGCAAATAGCTAATAATGTTTAGAGGCATATTTTTCTAGATTTTTGACATGAATAGCATAGAAAGATCTTATTTCTCTTCCATGTCTAATTTTCTTCAATCACAATGCATATGTCTTGGAGTCTGTCTCTAGTTTATGGTTCAGTCCTAGGGTTCTTATTTTTATTTAGCTTATTTTCAGAATTTTTTTTTTTTTGGGTTTGAATTCTATTGTTTAATCAATTATACCAACCATGATTTTTTGTTAAAAAAAAAAACTAATTTATTTTTTTTGGTGTGTCCAAAACTTATAAAGGGAATTGAGTTATATAAGAAAACAATAATAACTATTTTTTTTTATATAATTACTACTATTATCTAATTTGAGCGAGTTAGTTTTCTATATAATTAAAACTCTTATAATATTATTTTTTTTGCCATTTATAAATTCAAACTTAAAAATTTATTAAAAAAATAAATATCGAACCACTTAAATCAATCAATATTGGAACTATAATAATTATATTTAAGAAGTAAACTATTTATCCACATTTTCAAATCAAAAGATTTTTTTTTTCAAATTAGTTGTTTTGGTACTTAATGATCACATCAGTTGCTATCAAAAATGACCCATAACTTCCAATATGGTCACATACTCTTCTTTTAGAATATCTAATTAATCTCATAATATTCATTTCATATCACAGCTCGGAAATAAAAGCAGATTGGTCCATTTTCGACAATTCATTATCTTTTTGGTGCAAAAGGTTTCTGTATTTGCGTTAATTTTATCATATCAAAATTGCAAGTTATGTTTCTTCTTCTATCATCAAACATCGTTTTCTTGATCAAGCTTTTATCCACTCAATCTCTCCTTTTCCTTGTCTTCTTAAAATCTTTTTTTTTTTTTCCTTCTCTTTCAATTGCTAATTAAGAAATATGTATTCAGCTGTGGTTTTCATAGTTATAAGGTTGGTACCTATCACATGTCTGCCATAAGACAGGATGTTATTTAGTTCGAGTGGAATAAGATTTAATTCAATATATTATTTAAAGAATCAAATGTGAATCACTTAAACAGCAAAACCACTTGAATCGGAATTGAATCTAATCATGTGAAATTTACAATTTGATTTTAAAAGAAATTGAACCAATTTGTTTAATTTAATTCAATTATTTAGATAACTAATTTAATTTTAATTAGTAAAATATGTGAATTTGATGGAGATGTATCAATTGTTATGGCGCACAGCTTAGATGCTCGGCCCACCTTAGGAAAAGATAGAGAGAAAGGGGGGGGCCATCACATGACCGTACAATCAAATCGGGCTGCGTTTGGTGCTTTGCCAAAAAGAAAAAGTGCTCATAATTTTTTAAATTAAAGCAAAAGAGCAAAAACCAAAGGGAAAAAAAAACTAATAATTTGCTGTGTATTGAAAAAAATAAAATATTATGATTAATTATACATTTATAAAATTAGATTAATTTTTTTAATGATTATATTACTAACTCGTTAAAAAACAGCCATAGGTAAATGGAATTAAAACAAATACAAAAAGAAAAGAAAAATTGTAAGGAGAGGGACAAAAAGGGCATGGGCCCTAAGCATGGAACAAGCAAAGTGGTCATCCCTAACCATATACATATTCATATCATCACTAAACATGAACACATGGGATCCAATTTCTTTATTTTTTTTTTTAAATTCAATATCCGAAACTTATTGATCCGATTATTTTGACTCAGCACTAAACCTACAATTTCATTTCTTCCATAAAAATAAAGGTATCCAATTTCGTAAGAAAAGAAAAGAAAAGAAAAAATTGAATCCTATTTCAAACCATGGAACATGTAATGATTCATAATTCTGAAACATCACATAACCCTTTTTGTCATTTGTCTATGTAAGGTCAACTTTCACTCTTGCACCAACCCATTCATTTTGTTTTCCCTTTGCTACTATTTTTCATAGATAAATCCATTCTTAGTATAAATTATAAATTATGTCAAATATTATTTAATATGTTTACTTTTAGTTTGTATTCAAACTCAAAATCTCTTAATTCTTTGAAATTTAGAGAGATTTTATCAGAAAAAAAAATATATATTTTTAGAAATTAAAAGATTTTACAAATACTAATTGAAGTTGAGAAATTTAAATGCGAATTGTGAAAATTATCTCTAAATTTTTCATTTTGAAAAAGAAAATGACTATTGGAAAATGAAAAACTTCCACTATAAATTGAATCACCTGATGATTGAGAGAGAGAAAGAGAAATGGGTGTTTAATATTAATAAAGAAAGGAATTAAGATGCTTAAAGCATGTGATTAGAGGATAATTAATGTAACTAACATATTGGCTAAGCATGGGAGGAAGGAAATGTAGTGGAAACCAGATAAAAAATAATTAATAAGGGAATATATGAATTTATAAGAATTTCTTTATATTATTATTATCATAGTTAAAAAAAACTATATAATAATTTTAATAATTAGTTGATTGGCTACCAATTTGGAAAAGGAACAGAATTTTTTATTTGATACTTATTATAATTAGGATTTCCACTATACCAACTAAGAAACTAGAAAAATAAATTAAATAAACAAATATATATAAGTACAAACTTTTGCATCAAAAAGCCTAATTAAAAGGAAATGGGCAATTCAACTAATAATAATAATAATAATTCGTAGAGATTACGTGTTATTAATTAGTTGAAGTGGAGTTTAGTTGGTGGATGAGCTCCAAATAATATTCATAAATATGCAAATCCTGACAAATTGATGCAAATGAGTTGGTAATAATGTGAACCCTTTTTCTTTTTTCTTTTAATTTTTCAAATTTCTACTTTACAATTCATATAAACATAAATAATTAATTAAATAAATATAAGTTGGAGCATGAGATGCAACCTGGAATTAAGAATATTCGTGTACTTGATTTCTTTTATACATGCCAAAGAATCAGATCCTTTTGTTATTATTATTTCCACCTAAATCACAGTCCTCCTTATTTTTTGATAATTTATTACATAGTTATGCTTTACAAACCATAATTTTAAACAAATTAATTGTTCCACAAATGATGTAATTAAATACAAATCTTTAGCTACTTCGGATTATTAAATGTGTAATAATGCTACTAAGTAGAAGATTGATATTAGCTTTAATGGTTAAATAATCAAGTTTTATAGTGTGATAAAAGAAAATACTCGTGTAGATTAATAGGAATCATGATTTTATTTATAAATTAATTTAATGATAAATTGCATATATGTCAAGTAAGTTACAGTATATATCTTACATATGTGATTATTTATTATTTATTTAACTCATGCATAAAATACATATTCTTCTAAAAAAAATTATCTTGGTATTTTTTTTATTTCTTAATCTTGCTAGTTAATTACTCATGTGTGGTTAATTTAAGATGAGCAAGCTAGAAATTCAAATTAACTAGAGATTTTATAATTGAGTTTTAGATATAGACGGAGTAATTTTAAGGATTTGATATGAAACGGTTTCTTGTTTGATAATTTTGTCTTATGTGAATCTGAATTATTCAATTCAATAAGTTTGAAATTTTCTTCACCCTTCAATTTTCACCCTAACTTTTTCTCAATCTTATCCATAATTACCTAGTCTTATACTAGGTTGTCCATAATGTTCGGTAGAAATTTGACAAAAAAATCAAATCTTGTTTCCAAGATTTCCCACTTCCTAGTGTTAGGGTTTTGATATTATTCCACATAATTTTGCATACCTTTAAATATTCCTAATTAATAAAGTTAAGATTATATGATTACAGCTAAAAAAAGTCATATTTGATATGCATTTTATAGAAAATTAAGCTTAAAAAATTGTCGTGCATAGTATATAATTTTGCATACAATTGCCTACAAAACAAAAGACCTAATTAAACTCATTTTTTTTTCTTTTTCATAAATTTTTTAAAATAAAATTTCGAATTTCAATTTATATATATATCCATACGAGTCCTTCTTGTCTAAATAAGATCTAAACAAATTTCATAGAACAAATCAATAATTCATTACGATTCATGCAAAGTTGATTGAAAAAATAATAGATGCAATCGCTTATATTTAAACAATAATTTTTGAAGCATTAACTCCCCCTCCCTAGCTTCTTTTTGAAAGGGTCAATTTGTGTTGGAGCTATAATTTTCTTTTTCGAATAATTAGCATGTAATTTTCAATATAGCCACTCATTACTCAAAAATACAATTTTTAATTATTTTTAATTGCAGCTCAGTAAATTAACTGTAAAAATTCCTTGAAAATTATTACTAGGTTGAGGATTTTGAAAATAAATATGAAAACAAAAACTTCCATTTATCTTACAATACAATTATATTTAACTTCAATTTCAGGAATATACATGTCTCCAACTTTGAAACAAAAGGGTAGCCATATAAATTATAAATTATTTTTATATGAAATAAATTAAACAATGGCTAACACTACCCAAGAAATACTTATGTGAGTAGAGGCATAGAATAGGGACCATGAACAAACAAACATGTGACCCAATATAAATATATATATACCATATAACTTAAACGAGATCATGTAGGGCATAATCTTATTGTTATTATTATTATTATTTGTTCTTTTAATTGTGTATTTTAAGTCAATTATGCTTTGGGAAATTTTAATAGTCGTATTAGTCTAAGAAGATGGACCCCCAAAAAAATAATCTAAGTTTTACATTTCACACTTTTCTTGACTTGCTTGCTATTAACTATGAATTTATATGTGATCTTATTGCGGGGAAAGGAAATATTATTGCTTAGCTTTTATATAACATGTCTATTGTCTAGAGAGTGCCCTACCATGCATATCTCATTAAGTATTTTATTATATTTTTTTATTCAATTGTGCTTAATTAACCTTTGGGTCAAGATTTTAAAGGTCAAATATAATACTTTCTTCAGAAAAGGAAATCTTGATTTTGAATGATAGATTATTTTATGGCAACGATCATAATTGAACTCAACATATATAAAGAAATAAATCTTCAAGAAAAAGAATGATAATAATTAAAACCCACCCCACTCCAACCTAATTGTAATTAAGTCTATAACGTAGAGTATTATAGAAGAAATAGCACTATAAAAAAATAAAATAAAGGTGAACATATATAATCCAAAACAAAATCCATCCCAAGCCCAAAAAATTGAAAACATAATCGTGGTTGGGTAATTGATAATATCTAAGATTAATAGTAATTAAAGTAAAATAACGTAGCATGGAGGTGAAATACATTGCCATTTGTATAATTGTTTGTTTGGGATGTTAAATTAAGACTAATTAATCCCAATTAAAATTCCTAATTTAATTATTTAGTGAATAAATAATGCACACATAACCACAAGAAAGACAATGGGATGGCATAATGAGTGTCACATGCACCGCTTTTAATGAGTATTTGGATTGAGTGGGGATTCGAGTGATAATTTATTTTCTTTTTCTTAATTTAATTGTAATAATCCACCTCTCTTTTCTTATTGGGTCAAGAATGAAAGTGAAGGTGAAAATGGACCCTTTTGTAATAACATTAATAATTACATCCTGCCAACGAGTGATACAGAATGCTCCTTTTTGACTTGTTCAACAATTTGGTAAATTACATTATATTAAATATATGAATTCAATAAAATATTTGATATTTTAATTCAATTTGATTACGGATGTTTAACTAACTCTGCACCTAATTTGAACAACCTCATACATTATAACAATTAAATTATGTTATTACCAATAAATAAAAAATATGTTTGACCCAAAAAATAAAAAGATAAATTATAATCCTAGTTCTAAGGAATCTTCACTTTATATTCTAATAATAAAGTCAAAGCTTCATAATCCATGAGCTTAGGGTCCAAGTAAGATAATCATATTGAGAGTTGCAGTTGCAGCCATTAGTTTAGATGATGGGTGATGATTACTATGGATTCTATTATAATATAGTGCTTGTGTCCATTTCTAAATAAATAAAAACAAGAAAATAACTAAAAATAAATAAAAGCAGAAGGCAGAAACTGGACAAGTGGCCGTCGGAAGAGAACAATGCCAAAGAAGAGGATTTGCAGAGAAAAATCCAGTCCCATGCATGCGTGATACCGGAGAAAAAATATCAATACAAAACCCACTTTCTTTCCCATTTTATTTTTCTTTTTCTTAATTAACTATCGGAAATAGTACAGTTCGTGGGACAGTGGTGAGAACTGAACTAATTAAGTTTTGAGTCAGTTTAACTGAGCTACCTAAACTGACATACAAAATTATAACCAACAAATGTTACTAACACATTAAAGCCGGTTTATTAAATTCTAATAAGTATTGCGAACCGTATCCTTCTTCAGTCAAACTTTTTTTACATAAATTTTTAACAGATAATTCTACTGAAATTAAGGAATATCTCAAGAAATAAAGAGCTAATTCAATAGTGTCAGAAGAAATGGCAGCCTTTGCTTTACAATCCTATTCCTATTCCTATCCAAAAATGAAAGTAAGCATAAGCAAGCCTTATATTCTATTTTTTTTTCTTTTTTATTAATTGAGAAAAGAAAAATGAAGGCATCTTAATTTTACAGAGAATTTTTAAAGAATGGGCTGTAGATTTTATTTTATAAAGATTAAAATTGTTAAGATTTGCAAAAGATTTATTGGATTAATTTTATAAAAGAATTTTAATGTGATGTTAGGTTTTTAGGACAAGGATATAGAGTCCAAGATTTTAAGAATCATAGCTGTTTGGCCTGACATCAGATGAAAGTGGAAATTCAAACTTATATGATTTTTTTTTACTATAATGTTGGCAGCTTAGCCAGTCAATAACAGACAACTCTATACAGTTATTAATTATAAATTCTAATACCCTTTTGACAAATGTACACCTTTTTCTTTTTATAGTTAAAACAATCTCAATGAATTCATAAAAATTACTCTAAAATACTCCTATTTATGAACAATTAAAACTTTTTCACGACAAGTACCTCTGTTTTCAATATAAATTCAAATTAATCGTATTAATTAAATTAAAATTTTCGATGAATTATTAAAAAAATTATTTTTCTTTTTCTTGACTAAGAATAAGAAAATTGTATTTCCAAATATAAAAAGAAAAAAAAATATTTTGCTATTGGTATTTATCTCGAAATTTCACTGTCTTTTAAATTGTTTTTGAGCTAAAATATTTCTATATAGGTACTATAATAGACATTTTTACATCTGATGAGAACTGTAAAAGCATTTTAACATATTTTTTAAGTTTTAACAATTATAAAAGTATTTTAACTTCAAAAGCAGTTTAAAAGTAAAATAAAAAAGCTTCTGAGGCCAAAATAATTCTTTTTCCTAATAAAATAAACTGTGCACATTACGGTTTTTCTTACCGGCTAGACTATGATTAGCTCGGTCTTCAATGCTGTAAGAATATTGGTGCCACAGTTCACATGAGAAAGTCAGTGTTTGCAATTGCCAATTGAGAGAGAAATGGAGGAAGAAAACAAGTAAGAAAGCAAGAAAGATTGGAGCTTTATCTATATATAAAAATTCATGAAAAACAGAACAAAGATTAGTACTTGATTGGATTGAATGTGAAAGTTTTTTAAAATTATAAAATACAATCTACAGTCGGCAGTAAAGACAGTAAAGATCGCCGCATTTGGAGGGAATAGACAGACAGAGAGAGAAACGTGAGGAAGATAAGGTAAGGTATGGTTAAGGTTAAGGCTAAGGCTAACTGGCTAAGGTAAAGAAAGTGTGAGAAAATAATCTTTCTGGTTTTTAAAACTTTACAGTCTCTTCTCAGTTTAACTTGTGAAAGAAGCCAAAAGCTCGAAATAAAATATCAAAATCTGAAAACCCATAAACCCAAAACCAAAAAAGATAAAAACTTGATAATAATAGTATTCTATAATTAATGGTTTTCCACTCAGAAGCTGTTATAGTCAAAATCCATTTTCAAGTTTCACAGTGTTGTTTGTCGGGTGGAAAATCTCTCCCCGTTATCAGTCTGGTGTGTGTCACTTTCTATGTTTTTTACGGTCTAAGCAAATTCTGAACCAAAATTTGAATACCCATTTGGTCTTTTTCATTGAAGAAGAAGCAAAAGGAAGAGAATTTTAGCATAGGAGGAGAGTAAAAACTTGAAAAAAGAGGAAAAACCCAAAAGAGAGAGAGAGAGAGAGAGAGAGAGAGAGAGAGAGAGTGAGCGAGCTCAAAAGCCAGGTAGAGAGAGAGAGAGAGAGAGAGAGATAATAAAGAAGAGAGAGGGAGAAGGTGGGTTGTTTGTTGTTTCAATAAAGCTAAATAAGGTAATAGCTTAAAGAGAGAGAATTTTGCAAATGTCACAAGAGTCTCAAGAGATAAAGACGATTGAGCAATGGAAATGGTCCGAAATGCAAGGCCTTGAACTCGTGTCTTCTGACCCTTTAAATACCAACCCATCAACACCAACACTAACTATTAACTCCACAGAATCTCAACATCAAGAAACCCATCAAAATCATCAGGAAAAACCTGAGCTTGAAACCGGAAAAATGGATGCTAATGGTGGTGGTGGTAATAGTAGTGGTAATGGGGAGAAACAAGGGGATGTTGCTACTGTTGGGTTTGGTGAGCTCTTTAGATTTGCTGATGGTTTGGATTATGTTTTGATGGCAATTGGGTCAATTGGTGCCCTTGTACATGGTTCTTCTTTGCCCATTTTTCTTCGGTTCTTTGCCGATCTTGTTAATTCTTTTGGGTCCAATGCTAATGACATGGATAAGATGATGCAAGAAGTTTTGAAGGTAAAAATTTGCAAATTTGACATCACCTCATTTCAGTTCTTTAAGCTAATCAAATGAATTGTTACTAAAATTTTGATTTTTGAAAATTTGCAGTATGCATTTTACTTTCTCATTGTTGGAGCTGCAATCTGGGCTTCTTCCTGGGCAGGTTGTTCTCTGTTTCCTCTGTTCTGTTTTTGGGTTTTTCATGTTTTTGTTTATGTCAATGTGAAGTGAAACAGAGCTTTTGAATTCAATTGGATACAGAGATATCATGTTGGATGTGGACTGGAGAGAGACAAACAACTAAGATGAGGATCAAGTACTTGGAAGCTGCTCTAAACCAAGACATTCAGTACTTTGACACGGAAGTTAGAACCTCTGATGTTGTCTTCGCCATTAATAGTGATGCAGTTATGGTCCAAGACGCCATTAGTGAGAAGGTAAAACAGAACACAACTCCCCTGTTTCACTTCCGGGCTGCTGATAAATTGATGAAAATTGTATTAAAAATGTGACCTTTCTATGCAGTTGGGCAATTTCATTCATTACATGGCGACTTTTGTATCTGGATTTGTGGTGGGTTTCACTGCTGTGTGGCAATTAGCACTGGTTACTTTAGCAGTGGTTCCTCTCATTGCTGTAATTGCAGCCATCCACACCAACACATTAGCCAAGCTATCCAGCAAGAGCCAAGAAGCTCTATCACAAGCAGGAAGCATTGTAGAACAGGTAATTGATTTAGAGTGAGATTGGACTTGAAAATGTAAAACTTTTATGTCAAATTTTCATCATTTTAGAATCTGGGTATTTGCTAATGTGAAGCCAAATTGCAGACTATAGTTCAAATTCGTGTTGTTTTGGCATTTGTTGGGGAATCAAGATCATTGCAAGCCTACTCTTCAGCTTTGAGGGTGGCTCAGAAAATGGGATACAAGAGTGGATTTGCTAAGGGAATGGGACTAGGTGCAACTTACTTTGTTGTTTTCTGCTCCTATGCTTTGCTTCTCTGGTATGGAGGTTACCTTGTTAGACATCATTACACTAATGGAGGTCTAGCCATTACTACCATGTTTTCTGTCATGGTTGGAGGATTGTAAGTTCTATGTTTCGGGTACTATCAGTTACAATTTTTTTTTTCTTTTTTTAAAAATATGTTTAATGCTCTATATTTTATTCTCTGGATTTGCAGGGCATTAGGCCAATCTGCTCCCAGCATGGGGGCATTCGCCAAAGCAAAAGCCTCAGCTGCGAAAATTTACTCCATAATTGATCATAAGCCATCTGTTGATCGGAACAGCAAAACCGGGTTAGAGTTAGACACAGTTACTGGGTTAGTACAGCTCAAAAATGTAGATTTCTCCTACCCGTCGAGGCCGGATGTCCGCATCCTCAATAACTTTACTCTCAATGTACCGGCCGGAAAGACTATAGCTTTGGTTGGTAGCAGTGGCTCTGGTAAAAGTACTGTGGTCTCCCTCATTGAGAGATTCTATGATCCTAACTCAGGTAAATTGTGGTACTTGTATCCCTCCACAGTAATTGAGGAGATGCTTTTTATTTATGCAAATTTTCGTCTTTTGTTTGACAAAATTCATTTTCATCTACCAACTGATGTGGTATGCAGTTCTTGAATTCATGTATTCCATGTGGGTAGTTATGTGTTTGACATTTTTGTTCCAGGGCAAGTTCTGTTAGATGGGCATGACATAAAGACATTAAAGCTTAGATGGTTAAGACAACAAATAGGCCTTGTTAGTCAAGAGCCAGCTCTCTTTGCTACCACCATTAAAGAAAATATTCTGTTAGGTAGGCCTGATGCTGATCAAATCGAGATCGAAGAGGCTGCCCGAGTTGCCAATGCCCATTCTTTTATCGTCAAGCTACCTGACGGTTTTGACACTCAGGTAACTTATAGATATAGATATACATATAGATAATATATAGATGGTAAACTTACTGATATTCATTTTAGAGCTTGAAATCAAAATCTTCCTAAATAAGTTGAATCAAATGTTTAACTACTCCATGTATACCAACCTGAGTAATTGCTTAAATTTTTGTTGTACTATGCATGTGAGAATGATGTCTTTGTCAATAAGGGAGGTAGGAGGTGGGGCAATGTTTAGTTGTTCTTGAAATTGAAATGAAATTATAGATCTTGACCAGTGGGGTTAGATATATATATTTTTAATGGCATATAATTGCTTGGTTCTTCTTCAGTAGTGGACTTTAATAAGATTGAAATTGCTTGTTTGGTCAACAAACTTAACCTAATTATTCATTTTTTTTAAAGTCAATATGAGGATGTGTTTTGGTCATGCATGCATTTGAAGGAAGGTAACATGCATCAGTCAACAATCCATGTGCATATGCAAGGTTTTTTTTATGTTTTCTTAATAAAAAATAAGGGAAAAATATTTAGCGAGAGGAATATGGGGAAATGTTCAATAGATTTGTTGGTCTAACCTTGGAGAAATGGAAAAAAAAAATTTTGAACCATTGAAATAAGAATCTTTGTGATGTTGACCAAGGAATATGAATTAACAATATTACTCATCTAGGTATTAGACTTTATAATAATATTTTTAAAAAATCTATGCTGTAAAGCAACGATACTATCAATGGCAAGAAATATCATTTCACTTCAATGTAATTTACTGCTTGCGCATTTTAAATTTACCACATGCATTCTGAAATATGGAATAACAGTAAGAAAATTGCACCCCGTAAATGATCACAATCTGATTCAACAATCAAATCTTTTTCCACTTCATTGGAATCAAATACGAGAGAGAAAATTCTTGTGGAAATACCAGAGGAAATCAGACTAAGAAAATATTGAAAATGTCAGGTGGGTGAGAGAGGACTGCAGTTGTCAGGAGGGCAAAAGCAGAGAATAGCTATAGCAAGGGCAATGCTGAAAAACCCAGCGATTCTGCTTTTAGATGAGGCAACAAGTGCACTGGATTCTGAGTCAGAAAAGCTAGTGCAGGAGGCCCTTGACAGATTCATGATTGGGAGGACAACTCTAGTCATTGCTCACCGGCTCTCCACAATTCGCAAGGCTGATCTTGTAGCTGTACTTCAGCAGGGTAGTGTCACTGAAATCGGAACCCATGATGAACTCATTGCCAAAGGAGAGAATGGTGTTTATGCCAAGCTGATTAGAATGCAGGAGATGGCTCACGAAACAGCTCTAAACAATGCTAGAAAGAGTAGCGCAAGGTGTTTCCATCAACTTAGGCTTTTCAATAATTTTTCCACGTGCTAGGTGTTTCCTATGCTGTTTAATGTGCTAACTGACATGTTTCTGCATCTGCAGACCCTCCAGTGCCAGGAATTCAGTGAGCTCTCCGATAATTGCCCGTAATTCTTCCTATGGGCGATCACCATACTCACGCAGGCTATCTGACTTCTCTACCTCAGATTTTAGTCTTTCCCTTGATGCCTCACACCCCAATTACCGACTTGAAAAGCTTCCTTTCAAAGAGCAAGCTAGTTCCTTCTGGCGCCTCGCAAAGATGAACTCTCCTGAATGGGTTTATGCTCTGGTTGGCTCTATAGGCTCAGTTGTTTGTGGCTCCCTTAGTGCCTTCTTTGCCTATGTCCTCAGTGCTGTCATGAGCGTTTACTATAATCCAAACCATGCTTATATGAGCAGAGAAATCGGAAAATACTGCTATTTGTTAATTGGACTCTCATCAGCCGCATTAATATTCAATACGTTGCAGCATTCATTCTGGGACGTTGTTGGTGAAAACCTCACGAAACGAGTGAGAGAGAAAATGCTGGCAGCTGTGCTAAAAAATGAAATGGCATGGTTTGATCAGGAAGAAAATGAGAGTGCTCGGATTGCGGCAAGATTATCTCTTGATGCAAATAATGTTAGGTCGGCCATTGGTGATAGGATTTCAGTGATTGTGCAGAATACAGCATTGATGCTGGTTGCTTGCACAGCAGGATTTGTTTTGCAGTGGCGCCTCGCCCTTGTCCTTATTGCCGTATTTCCCTTGGTGGTTGCAGCCACTGTTCTACAGGTTTGTTTCTCCAGCTTATTGGGACATGAAGGGAGCATAAATAATAGACAATAGCTATGAACTTCAGTTTTTTATTTTCCTTAATATGAAATTTAAACTTAGTGATAGAGATAGATAAACATTTTTCCCTGTCATTTTGGATGTTTAACAGAAAATGTTTATGACTGGTTTCTCGGGAGACCTAGAAGCTGCACATGCCAAATCCACACAGCTGGCTGGTGAGGCCATAGCCAATGTAAGGACTGTTGCTGCCTTCAACTCAGAGTCACAAATTGTTAGTCTTTTTACGACCAACCTCCAGACTCCTCTACGACGATGCTTTTGGAAGGGGCAGATTGCTGGAAGTGGATTTGGAATAGCTCAGTTTTCACTCTATGCTTCCTATGCTCTTGGCCTTTGGTATGCATCGTGGCTTGTGAAGCATGGCATCTCTGATTTCTCAAAGACAATCCGAGTTTTCATGGTCCTTATGGTTTCTGCCAACGGTGCAGCTGAAACATTAACCTTAGCTCCTGATTTTATCAAGGGTGGTCGAGCTATGCGCTCAGTCTTCGACCTACTTGACCGCAAAACTGAAATTGAACCTGATGATCCAGATGCCACCCCAGTTCCTGACCGTCTTCGTGGAGAAGTTGAACTTAAGCATGTAGACTTTTCTTATCCCTCTCGCCCTGATGTCCCAATTTTTCGCGATCTTAATCTCCGAGCAAGAGCTGGAAAAACTCTCGCCCTTGTAGGTCCAAGTGGATGTGGTAAGAGCTCAGTCATAGCACTCATACAGCGCTTCTATGAGTCATCGTCTGGAAGGGTTATGATTGATGGGAAAGACATCCGAAAATACAACCTCAAGTCTCTAAGAAAGCACATTGCTATTGTTCCTCAGGAGCCATGCCTCTTTGCTGCTTCCATTTATGAAAACATTGCCTATGGGCATGAGTCAGCAACTGAGGCTGAAATAATTGAAGCTGCTACCTTAGCCAATGCTCATAAGTTCATATCAGGACTGCCGGAAGGATACAAAACATTTGTAGGCGAAAGAGGAGTGCAATTATCTGGTGGGCAGAAGCAGAGAGTTGCCATTGCTCGGGCTCTAGTGAGAAAGGCAGAGCTTATGTTGCTTGACGAGGCAACAAGTGCCCTGGATGCTGAGTCTGAAAGATCGGTCCAGGAGGCTCTAGACCGTGCATGCTCAGGAAAGACAACAATTGTGGTTGCACATAGACTATCAACTATTCGAAACGCTCATGCCATAGCAGTGATTGATGATGGCAAAGTAGCAGAACAAGGATCACATTCGCATCTATTGAAAAATTATCCGGACGGATGTTATGCAAGGATGATACAGTTGCAAAGGTTCACACATAGCCAAGTCATTGGAATGACTTCAGGTTCAAGTTCCTCGAGTAAACCGAAAGACGAAGAAGACAGGGAAGCCTGATAAGATCAAGTGAAAAATATCAGCAGTAAGAGGAGTATATTTCACATACCCGCTGTGATTTTTGAGTTTTTGTTCAAGTTTCAAGGCCATGGTATAGTATAGTATGTGTATTATCTAATATTTTTTTTCTTCGTTTTTACCATATATTATTCTAATCCTATAAATCTAAGGCAATGATAATGAAAAATACTTCCACGAGATTGAAATACTATGTATTTACAAAAGTGGATTGATTCCTTGAGGCAGCCATCGTGCATTGGTTTATCTTCTTCACCTTTGATGAAAGTGTTTGGTATAGGAGAAAAGATACTAAATGTTGGAAAATAATTGAGAAAGAAAGGTGTCAAGGTTCAATTGGACCCTACTTCTTGATGTATAATTGGATTTGTACTAAAACAAAATATGTCCAAATCTTTACTTGTCTATCATATCTTGTGTGTAACAACACTTAAAATTTTTGGCCATAATTGAATGTTAGAATTCCATTATTTTCATGCATTGGATAGAAAATAATGGACCTAAAGGCACTTAGATATACAGCGTTATACCTCAAAATCCAAACTTTGATGTTTTAGATTGTGTACTGTTTGAGAGCAAGTGCAGTGTTACACTAGCCGGTACTAGCATACAATTCGCAATTCAAATGATGTATTCTGTTTTTAACTGATTCAAACTATTAATTAAGCAAGGACTTTAGCTACCTGTCCATGACTCTTTTTTTTTTTTTTTAACAATTGTTGGCAAAATTGAAATCTTTTAATGTTGATCTCAATTGGGTATGAATCAATATAGAACGTGGAGAGGTGGGGAACAAAATAATTGAGTGTCAAAGTTACACATGGAGGTTGTATTCATATGGAAAGAGGTTTAGAAGACAAGATAGCAACATAAGGAGAAATGAATGATTCAAGTTTTTGAAGCAATTAATTGGTTGTGGTAGACAGGCGTGTGAGAAAAGTTTTGGGTTTTAAGATTTTATGCATACGAAAATGACAAGGAAGAGATGATGGTGTTTCTTTGATTTTGATCCTGCCATCATGTGATGCTATGTCTGTGTATTTGATTTTGAGTATGTGGGCCATTCTCTATGTTGTGCTAAAGAAATGTAAGAGAATTTTTATTTTATATTATCTGATTAAGTGGCACTCTACATGTTAGAAGGTGAAATCTACTACTTGGAGGAGAGGACAAAGATAAAGCATTTTAATTGGGTAGAAAATCAGAACATGATTAATTAAAAAAATTATCATTTTCAATGTTTCAACTATATATGATTAGATTTTTTTTTCTCTTTTAATAAAATGAAATTAGATACAAACTTTTTTAAAATTATAGAGAAATGCTATGCCATTCTTAAAGGACGAAATGTAATTGTAGACATTTATTATTCCTTAATAAGAGATTTTGATTCGAATGAATTTGAGCATTAAAATATTTGAAATGGAGTATTTTTACTCTGTTTTATACGCCCGCTTGATGCAAATACAGATTAGTACAGAAGATTTTGAATAGCGATGGATTACAAAAATAAAATTACAGTGGATGCTCTGTGTATGTGCATATGATTCAAGTATGTGGGCCAAACAAACTGTCCAATTGAAGAAATATATGGACGTCACTGGCCACAGAAAGGGTTAATTGGTGGTGGTGGGCCTGTTTTGGTTTTGTATTTCAGTGCTCAGAGCATTTTCTTTACTAGCTTTTGGAGTAATATTGAGTAGTGACACACTGCTAACTACTGACTATAACTATTGTTCTTGTCTGGATTGGAACTGGCACATACTGAAGAACAATTTGGAGAGACAGAAATGGCCCATAAATATGATGCCCTTCTCCTTCTTGCAATCTGCAATTATTATACTGCCAATAAAGATGTTAAAAGTTGTGCTATAATTTGGTGGTCTCCCCTGACCACTAAAGAATACTAATAATAATAGAACAGTAACATAACAAGTTTACCGTAGTAGCCTAATAATTTGATCCAGCATTTGCCAACGGACTAGTTTATGTATTAATTGATGGACCAAGCTGACACTAAACAATCACACAAGAAAATAATCTTAACTTCATAAACATATTAACTACAACACTTCCCTCATATGGTGAAGTATTATTTTTTATGAGGCATAATAACCAATTACAACTATAAATTTCATTAAGAGAAATCGAAACTGAGACCTCCTGCACTTAATCAAGTGCTGGCCACAAGACCAAAACATTAGTTTTGTTACATAATGCAGTTTAGGCAAAGCGTTTAGTGGCTGAAGTCTCTTATATTCCCAACTAACTTCTACACAAATAGATAACTAAAATCTGACGGTGGATGCAGAAGAGCTGACACAATCAGTCATCATTCATATGAAAACAAGAGCAACCCACCAAAAAGCCCAGACCTGAAACTATATACAGTTTAAGAACAAAAAGCCAACAACAAAAACCAGAAAGACAAGAAAAAAACATTATGAAACTTCCACAAAATAATTATGGAAAACCTTTATTAGCACCTAGCTTTAAGGACAAACCTGCATATCTTACATGCTAAGCTCTTGTTTTCACTATATAAAACAACACCAAATTCAGAAACGAATCCAACCAAAAGGCTGCAAAAGACACCGATCAAAATACGGAATTGGTGTATTTTCATGCAGTGGGATAAAGTTACATTACAGCAGGAAACTTTTATATGCAAGCATATGGAAAAATGAAAATCAAGTTATGCTTGCCTGCCCATTATCTATTCCATATCCTGCTAAAATAGAATGCTGAAATTGAAGCTAGATTGCTTGAACAGTATAGAAAAGCAAATTAACAAAATTGGATGTTTATACAGTGAAACATAATTGGCCACAAGTAACATGATATCACAAGTGATGCAGATATTAACAAAAAAATCATACTAGGAAAACGCTCCATGAAAACCACTCATATATAGGAAAAAAAAAAGATAACATTTTGTACAACTTCAAAACACCAAAATTTAGTTTTCATTCTCATCATAAGCCTTGAGATTTGTAAAATGTCAATGATTCCATCATAATTTATGATTCAAGCAAAACCTCAAATGTTAGAACCCCATAAACCTACAGCAATTTGCAGATCTGACAACAAGAATTCATTTTGCAATACATGAACAAACCAACCCAATCTCAATCAAGACTTATGTCATAAGATCATAGTGGAATGGTGTAAAATGCCGATGATTCCATCATAATCTACGATTCAAGCAAAACCTCAAATTTTAGAGCCTCATAAACCTACAGCAATTTGCAGATCTAACAACAAGAATTTTGCAATACGTGAACGAACCAACCCAATCTCAATCGAGACTTATGTCATAAGATCATAGTGCAATGGTGTAAACTTTTTCTTTCATCAAGCTACTGCATATTTGCAACACAATCTCCAAGTTCATAGTTTATATCCTAAAACCAAATCAATTTATAGACTTAAAGACAAAGGGAGCTTCCATATGTGACAATTGTCCCTAATAAACTAGGGATTAAATGAGACTTGTACCCACAATGAATGAACTTAAAAGGACGGGAATTTACGTTAGGCTCAAAAGCAAAAAATTGAATCACAAAACTGCGGGAGCCAGCAATCATAAAATAATAAGTTGCATGGTTTAGGCCTGACTCATCTGAATCTATACAAGGCGAGCCAGAAATCAGTAAAATAATTCTGCTACAGCAATTACCAGAAATAGGACCTTTAATATTCATGGTACAGAAACATCCAATCCATAATGATTGTTAAAAAATAGGGACCAAGAAAAGAATATAAAGAATTAATAATAATATAGCAGAAATAAACGCATTGCGATGAGGACTATATATATGGTTGAGCAAGAAAACAGCTAATTACCATTACTTTTGCAGCAATACAAGCAACTACTGGATGATTCTTACAAAAACAAAAAATCCTCACGGGAGGATAGCATCAACTAAATTATCATCTGAATGTATATAATAGAAAACGAAACCAAAAATGGCTCACATCGACATAAGCTTAGGGCCATTATCTGGCATACCCATCCCAGCAGCCAATTCAGCATCAAGTTGAGTGTGGGGTGCAGGTCCCATCATTTGCTTCACACTGCATTTTGCCCAAAAAAGAACAAATAAAAAAAAAACAATGAAGATTCTCCCCTTTAGGTTTGAAGGTCTCATCATTTTGCCAAAAAGTATCATCGCATGAAAATTCTCCACTCAAACAAGCATTATATTTTAGTTTCAGTCAACAAGAGAAAAAGATCCCTGCCCCAGTTAGCCATCTTGAGCTGAAATACCGATGTCTCTTGAAGCCAAGTTACATAATAAGAAAAGTAAAATAAAATGGAAATTTTATAGTTTTAAGTGGCTTGATAATAAAAATAAAAGCATAAATTAGTTAACTGATCAACGAAGACACGGGCATTAAAAGGTACAGGGCTATTGGTTTGAAGAAACAGTAAAAACACTACTTTGTTAAGTGCTCTGCCTCTTGGAGAAGGGAGCTTGAACAGTCTAATATGATCTTAATGCAAAATGGAAGATTAAATAAAATGTCCTCAGGTATCACACGCTAAAAAATGGCCTAAATAAATGTGATTCTTAGATAATAAACTAGATTCTGGCAGTTAAGACACAAAGCAGAATACGTGCAATGTTCTATACAAGAAGCTTTTTGGCAAGAGGAGTGATTTTAGACAAGAAGAGCAAAATAATCTTGCAATGTTCTATAACAGCACCTAAAGCGAGTGAAGCTGCTTACCGCTTCTTATGCCGTTTGCTCTTGAAGTGATCGTCCCTCACAGACACATTAGCAAAGTATCGACTGAAAATAAGAAGTCATTCATATTCAAAAACAGCTACATATAGCAACCAATTCAAATTCCCAAATCTCAATTTCAATTCAAATAAAATAACCAAACAAAACTTCAAATAAATTAAAAAGCTCAAAAACTCTTTGATGATTAGTAAGTAAATTTTCAAACTTCCAATTCACAACCACTTACTCGCAATGCAAGCAATAATATTGGCCCATGCCAGGCAAGTCCTCGTCGAGAGGCAAATCCTTCATCTCAGCTTCCGGCTTTTGTAACTCGTCATAGACCGCATCGTCACGTGACCAACAAAAATATTAGTTAAGGAATCAAAGGAACAAACAGAAGACAAAATTCTTTCTCTGAGCAAGACTGGAGAGAAAGCGCGGGAAATTGAGAGAAAGTTGGATTAATCAGTCGAGAAAAATTAAATTAACAAAAAAGGATATCTTTAATAAGAAATTTGGATCGCCGAGCCGTCTTGTGAGAGTATCTTCTCTTCTTGACCTTCCTGCTGGGGCATTTACCTCCCATTTTTACGCGAATTTGGGTTTTGGGAGGTTTTTCTTAAAACCCTAGACGATTGGAAAATAATTGCTGTTGGTGAGTTTATGAATATCGAACATACAAACCGACGTCGTTGATTACCCTTTTCTTTCAATCATGGGCCTAACTTTGTCAGTAGCTTGCAGGCCCATCATTAATCTTCTCTAACGTTGTCTTTGATATATGGAAGTCCAACTGTCCAAATGTGTAAATTGGAATTTGCAACTATAACATTTTTAACATCATCAGTTTTTTACATCAATCATTTTGCCTCGATTCACCTTAAGAAACTAAGAAATTGTATTTTATTTTATATCTTTTTGCTTTATTTTCATTTATAAATACTTAGAATAAATTATAATTTTGAAATTAAAAGAAAAAAGAGAATACGTGAAATGAGATAAGATAGTCATACATTGGAGTTGTGTATTAAATTAACCCCAAAGTTTGTTTCAGAGCAAATTAAACATCAAAAAAAAAAAAGTAAAGACATAAATATATAGATATATATTTGTCTTTTAATAACGTAATTTATTATAGTTTGTTAAGTTAGTTTGCTCGAGAATTTTACCCGGTGTATTTGTTCATTACTAATGTCCGGAAGAAGAAAAAAAAGACTTAAATTGAAAAAAATGTGGGTATTGAGCTGGAGAAAATCCCTATTACCGAACGCAAAATGGATAATTCCATGGTATGCCCCATGTTTTCATAAACGGATAATCAAAAATTTTAAACTGTTAAGAAAAATAATCTGACGGGGAAAATTGTTAAACAGTCGGGATATATAATTATATATACCTACACCTACATATTCTATATAATGTATAAAAACTAGGGAATTGACTTGCCATAACCATATATGTATATATAAATTGCGTATTGCGTCAGCTCCTGTGCAAGAGGGAGGTCGAAAAGCATACATACGTGACACCTTCCACCTTTTCAACAGGAAGATGAGACCATATTTCTCTCTCTATAAATCAATATCAAGGCATATATTTCCTCCAAAAAAGCAATACATAATATGTTTTCACCCTGATAATTTCTAATGGCGAAGGGAACTTTACACACAAAATGATGGAGAGTTCAATCTTATGTACAACTTTAAACACTCTCAACAACCTCATGTCACAGCTTTATTAAATTCAAAAACATGAATTTAAACCGCTGAATAACAAACTCACAAGCTCATATAATGTGCTGTTCAAATCCTATATCATGATGCCATCTTGCACTTATATGTGAACATTAAACAGAAGCATATGATATACACTTACCTTACTGAATACAATGGGAGAGAGAGCAAGAAAATAGTAAAGGAGACGTAACAATCAACAAATGTGTAAGTGTGTAGGCATGAAGTAAGAACCAAGGCGACATTTGTCTGCACTTAGCACCTGCACCTTTCTATTCTATGTATCCCCATCTGTCCCAGAACTAGAGGATTATGACTGAAAAAAGGTGCAGGTGCAAATGCAGATAAATGAACTTGCCTTGACAATCCAAAACCACCGCTAGAGTAAGTAAAGAAATGCTACAGCAAGTATCTTTTATATGCAAAGATGGAAGAACAAAGAGAGCAAATAAAGATGAATTGATTTGTGAGAATGGTGTCCAAATATATAAATGTACAAGCTAACAAGTACTTCACGTGATGCAGACAGCTGAGCAGGTGGGAATCCATCTCACTGCCAAATCAAACAATGACACATAAGCATCACACAACAGCTTATCACCTGATCTTATTATCTCTCTTTTATCTCCCAACACAGGGACGAACAAGATGAAATGGAATCACTATTTCTTTTTCTTCTGAAGAAAATGAAAAAGAAAAAAATACAAACAGAGAAGTTTTGAACCGTTTTTACTAGTATATTTGACACTTCATAGGAGGACAAAAATATATGAACCCAAAAACTGACAATCTACAATATATTAACAAATCAAGGACAGGAAACCATCACCATATAGGCCAAAAACGTGATAGAATACCAACCAGGACCACAAAACAAATTCTGGCCCCCAAAAGCCTACCCATCATTCAGCTGTGTGTGTGGGGACTGAAGAAAGAGTCAGCCAATTTCTGAAAGTTCAGTCCACCCCACTTAATCAAAGAACATAAATGGAACAGTCGCAACAGTCTTGAAAGTTCTTAAGATATAAATGCAAGGCAAGATATGGCTCTACATACTGGAAGAATGTGGAAGGAATATGGACAAAATAATCAACAAATAAGCGATTTAAAACTGTTGTGAAAATAAATTCTGCTGCTTTAGCATCTCAGCCTGAGGATCAACTAATCACACTCTTTAACTTTTCTCTCAAATCCCCATAATGCAATGCAAACAACTGATAAAAAGCAATGGCTTAAATGTACTGTCCAATACAAGAAATATCAAACTGTTGACTTAATTCTATGATTCTGTGTGCTACTAGATAATCCCCTATCGCCTAATATGAACTAACAAGCTAACTTCTTTCCACTACAATAGGGCAGAAAAAAATAATTAATTAAACAATTACATAGCTAACCAAGGATCTAAACCTGTTAACCCGACAGAAATAAATATTCCATGTAAATCTAAGAAAAATGGATTGATATGCTTGTTACCTCGGCTTTCCTGCCAATGCGAGCAAAATCAGGAGGTGGAGGTAATTATAGGGACAACCCACCTCCAGCCAACTACTCTACACAATTTACAGACACAGCTGAAATTTTTGCCCTAGGTAGGATGACCAAGCTGAACATACTTATCAATGCTCATGCTTGACTCGTGCTTTTATAATTCCAGGAATAGGTGGCGATGTTGGCTGCCTGACTGGTGTGTTCGTTCCCGAGGAAGGAATCATCTGCTGTTGGTACATGTTGGACAGGCTAGAACCTTCACCTCCATCAGTAGCTAGATTGGGAGCCATATCATCACTTTGTGGCCTCTCACAAAATTTCATTGCCTTGAGAACATAATTATCATCGTGAAGCTCAAACGGCGTGCTGCACGTGGAGTAGCATATGAAAAATGCAAGATTAAAAGTTAAGACAGCAACCTTTTTTTTAACATAGAAGAAAAAGAAAAGGCATTGTTTCCAAAATATAACTCAGGTTGCTTGCTGAAGTTTTCTCTACATGCTGCATGAAACCCTCATCCAAACCTACTTTCCATCTCTTACAAAAGTTTGATGCATTGCCATCAGATATTTAAGCTAATTTTATAATTGCAAGTCATTTGGTAATGCTACGTAATAATAACATATGACAAGCATAAAAGTACTATCTACTTTATCAGTGAGGTAATAAGCTTACAGTGATTTCTTACCTATTAAAGTCAAAATGCACCAGCTGCATATCTTCTGATATTTCCACTTCTACAGTTGCATGAGGGCGTGTCTTAAGTTTCCAAACGGCAAGGGAAAAATGTAAGCGATCAGAAGAAATTAACTCAATATCATGGAGTAAAATGCATGATTAGGATCTGGAAGATGAAAATTTCCCAGAACATAATGATCTTGGTTTCATTTCAAGATGAGAGGTACAAATTATCCAAGGAAGATATTAACTTAAACAAAAATAAAAGCCTCCGCGGAAAGGATGTGAACAAACTCGCACTGCTGGATGTACAATATCATGTCAAAGCAGAAAAAACAGAATGATGTCCTAACACAATTTTGTTAATAAGTCCATACATCTTATTGACCTTGTAAATCCTAGTAAAATTAGCATATTTCTGAAAGTCAACCGACTAAAAAGTTCTTGCTGTCACAACTTCTTTTTTCTTTTTTTCAATTTTTCAATACAACAGAAGAAAGTAAGCCACAATCATAGAATCTCTAACCACGCACGCCAACTGCCCTAAGCAAATCAGCTAGGCCCAGGTAGGAATTGCAGAAATCTTGCCCCAGAATTTTAGCATCTACGAAGGATTATCTGCTCAACCATAATTAGGGGCGATCACGGGGCGGGGCGGGGGCAGGGAGTGGCTCCCCACTTACTGCCCCGCCCAGGAGCAGGGATTCCCCATCCCCGGCTCCACTGGGGACGTGGGGGAAAAATCCCCCCATCCTCGTCCCCGGCGGGGATCCCCATCCCCCAATAAAAATACCCAACTCTAATAGAAATTTCCGACCCCGATGGAGATTTCTAACCCGAATCAAAAATATTTCACAAAATTTACTTTGCAAAATTTAATAATTGACGACTTAAAATTAAAAACATCTCATACAATTTAAATATAAATATTTATAAATATCTCATATAATTAAAATACAAATATTTGTAAACTTCCATACCGACGAATATTAACCTGAAAAAATTTAATATATATATATATATATATAATAAAATATTAATTTTTTTTTGGGACGGAAACCCCGTTTCCCGTTCCCGGCCCGAATTTAAGGGCGAGAATTTTTTTCTTCCTGTAGGAGAAAATTCAGGAATTTCCCGCCCCGTTCGGGTCGGGTCCCTACCGGGGACGGAAAATCCCCACCCCATGATCATCACTAACCATAATATTTGAACCCATTTGACTGATTGCATCTCCAAAAGATTTCTAACAACAGTTATAACTTGCTTCCGTTCTTCTTATCAATTAAGAATTGACCTTTTCCAATTCTATGGAAGTTCCAAATCTAAAGGCAAAACTATCTATTAGCACAACATAAATACATGCAGGGCAAAAGGTTGGCTCTACCTCAATGAAGTCCACCCTTACCAAGGCCCTTAGCCAAAGAAAAGTGTTTTCAAACTACACCCACTCTGCAGTAAAACACTCTTCCTGGAAAGTTCGCTTATGGGATTTCCCCACCTCCAACTCAAAATGGGAGTCACAATTCTCAAATTAATGTCCTTGGCATATCATGAACTCATCCCTTCCAACCATCATCCAGTCCTAGTATGTCAATATATGTTAGAGCAAATTGACAACATGTGCCCAAGGTTTTGAAGTTCCCTTACAGCCAAGAAGAAAATCTTAATGGGGAATATAGAGCAGGGACTTTCAGAAAGAAAGAAAAACGATTTGTCAGGTGAAGAAAAAGTTGCAAGCAATAACATAGAAACATCAATAAGTACCTTGAGCCTGGTACAGCAACCAGAACCAAAAAGATAAAAAAAGAAAGCAGATTGCACAATTTCAGCCTAAAAGTGGACTATTGACATTAGCACTAAGCTGTTAAAATCACACCAACATGAGGAAATTAAAGACATATCTCAGCAAGTCAGGATAATTCAATGTTGATTACAGCATAAATCTGGAAGATAAGTGGACTGCTAATTAGAGGTTTAGTAGATAATTTTAAGTTACCAAATTGTTTTTAAGTTCTACCTCCCATATTGGGATACATTACCATGCCCCTCGTAGCAAGCATGCCCTATGATTCCAAATGTATCTAACTAATGAAATAAATAAAAAATTTAATTAAGTTCTCTTCTTTTTCTCCATTGCCTCTATTTCATGCATGAAATTTCAAGTCAAGCTAAGAATAGTTGACTACAAAGCAAAGAAATGAAGAATTTTACCACTATTATGTTAATGAATGCTAATGCAATAACATATCTGCCAATAAATTTTACCTGAACCAGAATGAAAGGTAAGGAAACACCTCCACTGGGGGCATTTCCTGAGCTGTATAGTTGCTCATTTCGATGAATCAAATTCTGAAGACCTACATACTTGAGAAGACACAAAAAGGCAATCGAAAAACTCCAATCAACCGAATACTAACATAGAAACTCCAGACTAAGTGCATCGCAAGCAACTTTACACTCACAGCACAAAAAAAGTTAAAAATACTATTCTTACTTGTTCCTCCAATTCCTGCAAATAGGCAGCTTTCTTCTCAATCCTACTTCTCAATCCAAGACGCTCAGTCTGCATTAATCAAATCAAAAGAGCATCATGGCTCATATTAGATATACAAAAACCAACTACATTACTTCTCTTGATACACAAGAGGAACAGGTAAAAGCTGCATTGATACCTTTAATTCTTCAATATCACTTAGACTGGTTCGAGGAAGACCTTTCCATTGTATTTCCTTTTTATCCTTAGATATGATATCCAATGCCATGAGTACATTTAGCGCATCATATACCCTTCGCCGAATGTTTTTCTCATCATATTGTTGCTGCTTTCACAGGAAAGAAAAAAGCAGAGCATCCTCATTAAGTTTCACATCTACCTTGAAGATAGAGGATGCATGCAAGCAAATGAACCAACAAAAAAACTATATAAAAGGATAACCTGATCTGGGGATGAAACACTGTTGCTGGGGTCGGCAAACTCTGCTACAAGCTCATCTGCCACCTAAGAATAACTTTAAACTCTCAGATACAGCACAACATTCATAAGATGGTTGAACAAGAAATACAAATAGGCTCAAGGGTGTAATTCTTTTGAAGAATAACATTGCTGCTGACAAAATACAGGATCAATATTTAAGCACAATCTAAAGAATTTTAATGGGACAACACATTAGTTCATCAACATTCAGCAAAATTTTCATGGGCAGCCAATTAAACACGAATCTATATCCAACTACTGGCTACATATATAAGAGTAGAATTCAAGGACAAATTGAAAAGTTAACACGATACATTATAAAGTAGTTTGTTGTTTAGAAGAGAAAAAAATAATAAAAATAAAAAAATTCTAAGTGATTAAAGCTCAGCAAATCAACTTTAAGTGATTAAAAAAATAAAGGAACAATATTTAATCCTCTAAGAAGCTTTTCTGGTATGCTACATGGGAAGCATACCCTCTTTCCTACCCTCCATGCAATTTCTACAGCAGAATGGAAGAGTATCTCACACCAATAAATTTTCCACCATCAACCCCCAGAAGTGGTTAGTAGTATGAAATTACAATGACAACAAGCCCGACAAATCTGGATAGCATGGCCTATGTGTCCCATTAGAATCCTCTCCACAGACCCAGCAAATCCTAATAATTCTTGAATGCATACATATGGCAGTGCAATTAAGAATGTTTTGCCCATAGCCATGAATCCAGGAAACACTAATATCTGTGAGCTGCAACTGTAAAACAGATATGTCCCAGAGAATCTGAAGCCAATATGCCAAGAACCTACTTTAACCTCACAGATTCATTTTGATATTTTAAACCAAGAGGCTGAAATCTATTTACCAAAAAATTTAAAAGGAAACCAATGCCTTTAGGCTCTAATCATAAGTGAGACAAGATACAGTGGAAGCACTAAAATGTAGAGAGCAACACTCCAAAAGTGCCTTTGACTCACATTAAGGATAAAGCACAAATAACGTTCATACCTCACCTAATGCAAATATTTAGGTGTTTTTAACTTGTGTATGGCAACATACAAATGAATCAGGGAGTCCATGGGGATAACTTTCAATGGACCAGATTCAGTTCCTGCACAAGTAACAACCTAGTAGAGCAGTCTCTAAATTAAGGAAATCAATTGTAAACAGTTTTGGCCCTTTGCTATTGTAGATTAAATGTATTTAAGTAAACGACTTTGAATATTACAGTTCTACAGATTATTACATGGAACTCAATTCAATAGAAAGATAGAGCAATGCATTAACTAGGTCATCAATATGACGAGATAATTTATTTCAAAGCCAGCAATTAACCAAGACAGGCAGAAAAAAAAAAGAGATGCTTCAAAACCACCTTACCTCATTGTAAGTGGTTGTTCCTTTGCTTTCCACTTTTTCGCACACTGAAAAGAAGGCCAAATAGTTTAACAATAAAGTTGGTGAAAATTCACATACAACAAAGGTATCCAGCTTCAGGAGAATAAGGACATAAGAACCACCATACGCATGATTTTCCCAATTGGCAGGGATTACAAGGGAAGGAACGGATCAAATACCTTTCATACTAAACTGGCGGAGTCCTCTACCACTCTTATCAGCTCCAGCAGCACGTTGACCTCTCTTTTTCTTCTTGTTACTGTTGTTAAACAAGGTCAGCAGTCAAAGATACAAATGAAATATGATTTTCATCCTCGATGAAAACAAGGTGCACACACTTGATCATCAAACCACGTTGTAGTTCATCTCCAGCCCCTAGCATTATGACTATCCATAAAAACTATCACATCGATAATAATTAATACCATGTACATGTACAAGCATGGGTATTTGCAATTTATGACCAGAGTGTTTACTATGTCAAGCACATTAAAGCTTCATAGACTAGACGAACCCCCTTCCGATAAACATGTAGTTACTATAAAGAAAAAAGTCAAACCAACTACAAGCAACTACTGGACCTTCCTAATTCAAGCACATAAGATATCAACCAATAAACTGGCAGAATTACTCCGCATCAAGGGACCAATTCGAAACTCCAGCATATACAGCATTGCAATATCAAAATTTTTATCAATCAATTCACAGTCAAACAATAATTATAACAAAATTCAGACAAGTTATGCTAAAAAACCCTCAAAAGCACAACAACGCCCAAATCAAGAATCAACATTATTAAGCACAATAAAAGGCAAAACGCTAATAACAAGAACAGAAGCCAAACCCAGCGGCATCTTGGGTAGCTGCATCATCAGCATGGATGTCGAGATGATTCAACCTGAGAAAAGTGCTGTCACTGGCCGGCGTAGCCATATGCTCGCTCCGGCTTGAAGGGGAACCGACGCTGCCACTAGTCGACACCGATTGACCGGAAACAGTAGTGGTACCCCATGACCTGGTCCCACCTCCTCTGGAGACAACGGTCGATGCCGCTGCAGCCGCCGCCTGGCTCTTGTCCCCATCTTCCTGGTGGGACCCACCAGTCACCATTAGAGAATCAAAGGATTGATGGGTATTTGCAATTGAGAGTGAAAACGAGGAATTGGAAGAAAAAAAAAACCCAGAAATTGAGTGTTGTGAAAGAGTAAGGTAAGTGGTTGATAATGGGTTTTGAGTGGGATAAAAAAGAGGAGTTCTAAGTGGCGGTTATGGAGGTCAGAGAAGGGAAGATGTAAATTATGGGATTGGATTGGAAACGTGGTGATCTGAGGAGAGAGCGCAAAGGAGGAGAAGACAACTGAGACGAGCCGTTTGTTTTTATTATTATTTGATTCGTTTGCGCTAATTGAAAAGAGGGAAAATTTTTGAGGGTTTAATAAGTTTGATTTGATACAGTTTTTCTGGTTTCTCACAGCTTTATTTTTGTTGTCATTTTAGGTGGGAAAATTAATTTTGCTCATTGGAATACTGTACCAAATTTCTCAACGTAGTACTAATACTAATACTGATATAAATTATACTATTCTATCAAATAATAATAATAATTTACTTTTATAAAAATAAATAAAGGGATAAACTGTCATTTTACCTATTTAAAAAACGATTTTTCCTTTAATTTTTTTTATGAATTTTCGATCTTAAACTATTTGGATCGAAAAGATTTTGTCATTATATTTTTCACTAATTTTAAATTTATTAAAATATATATTTTACTTTTAAGATGTATGACGCGTGAAATTATATAATTAATTTATTATATGAGATAACAATAAAATCATCCTAATTTGAATAATTCAAAGACAAAAATAGATAAAAAAAAATATTTAAAAACATAATTACTCTATTTTAAATAATTTAACAGCAAAATAATACCTTATTCCATAATCAAGTATACACAAATTGTACGGAAAATGCAAAAAAAAAAGTTTATTTTTAATAGGTTTAGAGTTTTAATTTAGTCATCATGTTGTTAGCTCGAATAGAAATGATAAAGCCATTTCTGACCTTATCGGGAGGTACGCCGGGCACTGTACAATATTGTCCGCTTTGGGCCGGAGCCCTCACGGCTTTGTTTCTGGGGCTTTGCCCCAAAAGGCCTTGTACAGGTGAAGGGTGTCCATAGCCTTTATATGGCCTACTTCAACAGCCGATGTGGGATTCATGATAGCATTGCTATCACTAGCGTCGCCAGCATCCCGATGATCGTCCTCCCGGAGAAGACCCCGGCAAATGTAATTGGCCACATGGCCAACCGACCAGTCCTCGCCAAAGTTCTCTTTCAGGACTTCCTTCATCGGGACGACACGCCGATCGGATGAACGCCTTGGAGATTCACCAAGCTGCGCAGCTTTGCCTTTTGCCGCCAGTCGAGCATCCGACTCGGCGATCAGCTCAGTAGCCCTCTTCTTGGCCGCCTCCTCGGCCCTCTTCTTGGCAGCCTCCTCTGCCCTCCTCTTAGCAGCCTCTTCCACCTCTCGGATAGTAGCACCGATCGGCTGATCGTCTTCGTCTGACTCATCCCGAAGAGTGTGGCGCCGGCGGCGTAAAGGCCGAAGAGAGGCCTCAGTTTGGGGCACATTCACCGATACAGCAGCTGCGGAGGTCGGCGCGGCGGTGGCAGCAGGAGGTGCCGACGAAATTGGAACAGCCATGATTGCCGGAGTCGTTGTCGAGGTACCGGTCGCCCCCTTTGAAGCTCGAAGATCGGAAGTGAGGACCAATTTCCTCCTTTTCCTCTGCTCCTGAGCTTTCTTCTCTGCCTCACGTTTCTGACGGATCCGATCGCCAAGTTGTTGGGCGGCTCCGTTCCCACCAGCCATCTCAGCTGCACGACAGAAAATGAAACAGATAAGTTTTTGACACAAATTCTCTTCATGAAACATTAATAAAGTGCAATGAATGTCATGATGCATGAGTTTGGGTCTTTTCCGATCCTAACGCTCACGTTCTACGTCCTCAGCGTCCTGAAAGCCGGGAGAACCAAACAGCGAGCGCAAGAGAAATTTGGACTCGTACGGTCCTTCATTCCTGCTGACGGCGGCCATTAGCTTTTGAATGTCGTTCTCGTAGAACTCCTGACCGGCGGCTAGGTCCTTCAAGATCTCGACCCTGGCCGATCGGGTAAGGCGTACTCCAAACCCGCCTTTCCTGCCCACCAAGAAATATCGTTCCCGGTACCCTTTCATGGAGGTGGGGACGAACATCAATTTCCTCTTCGGGCGGCTTGTAAAGAAGTACTCCGTTCCGTCGCTCCGGCCCGAGATGTAGAAGAAATGGGTGAAAAGCTCCAGGGTCGGTGCCACCACTTCTATTTGGCAAAGGATTTTGAAACACGCCACTGATCTCCAGCCGTTCGGATGTAGTTGGTTAGGGGCGAGACCGTACCCCCTCAGTATCGCCGTCTCGAAGGCGCCCAACGGGAACCTCAGGCCCGCGTCCAAGCTCCAGAGATGGCACACGAACCATTCACCGCCGTCTTGGCCGAAAGGCCCCTCAGTCACTGCCATCGATTCAGGGCAAGCCAGCACTGATATCTCATCAGGAAAACCGTATTTGGCTGGGATTTCGGCCACTTCCGCAGCGGTTAGGCGAGAATGCGGCCAGCGGCTGGTTTATTCTCGTACCATTCCAAAAAAGTTGTGTCTAATGCTTCAGCACTACTTGAGGCCATCTTCAACAGAAAAGAATGAAGAGAAGGCGCAACTCTCTTTTCTAAATGAAATGGGTGTGAGAAGAAAAAGGAAATCGCAAAGAAAGCAAAAAGCAAAAAGTCACTTACTTGATAAAAAGAACTCGAAGGGATTCGAAGAAGAAGTTAAGAGTAGTTGCAGAAATCTGGGAATCAAAGGAAGATTTTGGCAGAGCTTCGCTAGAGATTTCGAAAGTAAAGAAGGAACGATTCACAGAGTCCTCTATTTATAGACGAAAGCTTCTCAAAAACGCCAAACAACGCGCCATTCAGCAAGCGCCACGTGTCAAAGGACATTATGTCTCTGCGAAGAACGAAGCGTCGCCCTCGGAACGCTCACAGCATTAAAAGAGAACAGCTGTCTCAGCAGGCGCGTCGCTTCAGAAAAAGCGCCTCCCAAATTCAAAAAGCGCGCCAGTACGCGTCTTCGAATCGGGAATCTCCATAACTGATTCCATCCGAACGGACCAACAAAGGCAAATCTATGCCCGATCGGACCTGTTGAGGGGGGACAAGTGATAACCCAGCAAATATCATTTGCTCTGAGGCCCATCCTGTCGGCCCACTCAAACTGGCAAGGCCCAAAGCCCATCAGCTAAAGGTATCAGACACGAGCTCCTAGGCAGCGCACATGCCCGATCGGCTGATGTGACCGCCAGTCCCATCAGCCGCCTGACACAAGGCAGCGCCCATGTCTACCATCTGCTCCCTGTCATGTCGCCGGATACCTACTCTGACAGCCAGTAATCACTCTCCAGGCACTCAAGTGCCCCTCGACTATCTCATATAAATATCCCAGCACACGATGGTACCAGGTATTGAATTCACGACATTATCTCTCTAAAGCACATCTTCTCTCTAAGCTACTAACTTAAGCTTCGGAGTGCTCACGCCTGGTCCGACCGGGCTCTTCTTATTGCAGGTTTCTCTCATCCGATCGGATCGTCCTCTCTCCTACTGATAAAGACATTTTTGGATTTATCAAGAAACAATAAATTATTCATTCCAGTCATATTTAAAGTGATAAATTTTATGAATTGAGTTGTAAATTGAATCGAATTATTTTAAAATTAGTTAAAAAAACAAAAAAACATGTATATATATATATATATATATGTATATAAAATCTTGAACTGAATGTTATTATTTACCATGTTGAAAGTTTTTATTATGTAAAAATGTCGCTATATTGAAAATTTTATTTTTTAATATTTCAAATATTAACCGAACAAAATTAATAACCAAAATTTATATATATTTGTATCTAAAGTCCAGTCCTTTATCCAAATAAAGAGACCGATAACTAAATTATAAATTCCCTAAACTTGTATAAAACCTACCAAAAACCTGAATTTATAAATTTAATATAAAGTTGAACACCTTAAAAAATCATGAGAGTGTACCGTGACATTTTATGAAGTTTATCTATTTGTTTGTTTTTACAATTCGATGGTATTCGATTTAAGTTTATAAAACCGATTAATTTACAATCAAATATTATTGTACTCATAATTAATTTTTTTAAATTCATAAAATAGATTAATTTAAAGTCAGATATTATTGTACTCATGATTGTAGTGTTTTTTTTAATAAAGTGCACTTCATCCATGAAGCGTTTTTTCATTAAAACACATTTTATGTATAAGATAATAGTCTGAAACCTTTTAACAATCGAAACAACAACTGTTTAATTGCGTCCGAATTGATAATAAGATTTGAATTGCAAAAGAAATATACTAATATCTATGCAATTTTTTTTTGAGCTAGTTTTAGAAATTTTAATTAACTTACTAATACTTCTAATTAAAAGAGTTAAACTTCAATTGGAATTTAAATATGGAATTCGAGATAAAATACAAAACTATTAAGATAATTAGTCAAAGATAAAAAGTAAGGCAAAAGAAAAAGCTCAACAAATTTTACATCTGCTGCCATTGACTCATCCATATAACTGAACCAATGCTAGCTAAAAAAATAAAAATAAAATAATAATAATTTCTCAAAGCAGAAAAAATTAAAAATATTGATTATTGACAAAGAGAGAACAAATTCACCTAAATATTCCTTCGCCTTAGTAGGAAGCTTCCCCTTCACGAAAAGTACAAAAGAACCAAAGAAGTGGAGTTAAAATTTAGAGCTTTTCCGGCTCGTTGACAATCATAAAAATTATTTTAATTATTTTATATAATAAATGAATGGATATTATAACTACTTTTATTTATTATTGTCGTTATTTTAATATGTTATTGATGGAAAAAATTTAAGAAATTTATGACGGAAAGGGGTGTTATGGTTAAAAGAAATATATAATTCAATCAACAATTAGCTAATAAGAAAAGCTCCAAAATTAGGATTTTGAAACAATAATTAATTGAAAAGAAAATTTGGTTATATTACTTGAGTCATACTTTAAGTGTTCACTTTCATTTTAATACGAAAATTAAAGAAATAATTAAAAATTTTTGATTTTTCATAATAAATAAAGATGGCATGTAAACTTTTTTCTAAAATTTCTAAAAAAATATTTGAATTGAGATAAAATAAAATATGAAAAGTGACTGCTTAAATTAGAACAGATAAAGTAATAGAAGCAAAATTTTTATCAATCGGCCTAAATTTCCGAACCAAATTTATCTTAAAGATAAACTATGGAGATTATTATTTTTTTTTCATGAGAATAAGTAATTTTTTTTAGTAAACCAGAGTAAATAACTGACTTTGTCAATAATAAAAAACATGGATGAGATCTATATGCTTGTATCCATTTACTTAATGGAGGAAATTAGGGGTTGCATGTGAATCAAGTCAACAAATCATATCTTCTTTTTTTTTATTGTTGAGAAAATGAGGGATCCACCTAATGTTTGTTTTCCATTCCCATCAATTGCACTCAGTTGTAGGGGTGAGCATGGTCGGTTAAACGGTCCATAAGCTCCAGTCCATTAACCAGTCCATTAATATCGGTTTTTTGAAATTTCAGTCCATTAACCAGTCCATTACCATCGGTTAACCAGTCCATCGGTTTCGGATTTTCGGATCGGTTACCCAATATTTTTCGGTTAACCATTATAATTATAAATATATTCATAAATAAAATTAAAATGTTCAAGATACTTAAAAATTACAAATTTTTCACTATAATATAACATTATTGTTGTTAAAATAAAAATATTTGGTGGATATAAGCAAATTTGTTTTGAAAAATTAATAATTAATAAGTAAATATATTAACTGGTTCATAATCACTTTTAATTAGATAAATTGTTATACTTACTAATAGCCAATTTAAAAAACTTAAAAACTTTAAAATAATTAGTATAATGAAAAAAATACATGATCGCCTTTAATTAGGATAAATTGTTATATAAATTGTTATAAATTATTAAAAATTAATAAATTAACTAAAAATTCGGTTTCGGTTCGGTTAACCAGTCACATAGTCAAAAACCATTAACCAGTCCATTAATATCGGTTTTTTCAAAACACTAACCATTAACCAGTCCATTACAATCGGTTAACCGGTCCATCGGATTCGGTTTCGGATTTTTTTTCGGTTAACCAAGTCCATCGGTTTTTTTGCTCACCCCTACTCAGTTGTCATTTACCAACAAGCATAAACTAAATTCTAACATAGACTAAATTTTTATTCATCTTATTTTATGTATTGAGTTGCAATAAGGAACTTGGAAGCAAAACTAAAGATAAGGATAATTTTATTTATGAAATAGTCGTTTAAAAGATAGTGGTGAAAATTGCCCTATTATCCACCAAAAAAAAACAATAGTAGGAGGCATGAATTAAGTAATGACAAGGCAAGGAATTAACTATTGATCAATAATCACCCAAATGCTTAAATTAAAGGCCGGGTTACATTTTGGGCCGCTAACCGCCCAGTGCGGCTCCACGGCTACTCAAAGTTTACGTAACACCTTTATCCGGCCCCAAATTTAACCCCGAAATGGAATGTCATAAATCGTAATATAATATACCAAAATTTTATATTAAAAATAAAACCTCAACTATCTTTGAGTTTATGATCTTTGTTTAATATTTTATAAAAAATCGGATAGAGTTTCCTTTATACTGATCACTAAATTCCCTGTATAGAAAGAAAAATCTCACTTTTAAAATTCCATTCTCATATTTTATTTTATATCTCCTCATCAAACTCCAACACAAAAATTCTCATCTTTCTTATAAAATAGTCGTAATATTCAACATCTCATCATCAAATACATTCACCTGCTCATAGATGTGTATGTATATATATTTAGAAATTTCATACATATGTTTCATCTGTAAGCATCATATTCTTAAACTATTTCAATACATCCAAGTGTTATAAGGTAACCAGTGTCCAAATTGATTACATCATAAAATCAACTGTTTACATAATCCCAATATATATACTTGCACAAATACAAAATATCCATTACTTGGTTATCAAAATACAGTCTATAGGATTTCTAACCAAAATCACAAAATATATCAAAATGTAAGTATGCCTATTTACGCATCTAAAAAGAAGTAAATGCCCTCTTTTCGCTTATTTGCATATCCATGCCTACCAATTTTCTATCCAAAAACTTGTTAACCTACGCGCAGACAAAAATTCACGCACTAAACAATGTGCTTAGTGGTGATTTCCACTAACTATATCTCTCTTTGTTAAAAATATGTATCAATAACATTATATCATACGTAAAAAGATCAAAAACAGAAATAACCACAAAAGAAGTATTTAAATGTAAGTTCATTTAAAATTTCATAATGTGAAAGAATACAAACTAATTTATAGAAATAATCTAACAATTTAAAGTTTTCATGCAATTTAATATTTTCTTATGCCGTAGTTACTAACTACACTCACAACAATGAATTTGATGCTATTTGATTATCATTATACTCTTAATATTAATATTTTATTTACATTCGTAAATTATTACTCGTAGTAACTCCGTGAAAACGCACTGACTCAGATACACATGATCAAGATCCTATAGGGAGAATTGGATTGAAGTGGCTTGATTCAGAGCATGAACACTTCAATTTTGCACTACCCATCAATAGATGGGATTGAAGTGGCTCGATTCGGGGCATGGACACTTCGATCTTGTAACGAGAGCATAAATTGATAAATGGAATTAAGGTGGCTCGATTCGGAGCATGGTCACTTTAATCATATAGTGAGAGGTCTAGATTAAGACATAACCTTCAAAATAATTCAATAGTGATGAGAAATAGATTCTTCGGGATGGCTCCGTGAATAGATCACCTGAAAGTACAAGAAAAACTGACGGGTTTTCGACAACAGAGATTCTGACGATCAAGTCAATAAATTGATCAAAGTGTATTTTTCTATTAAGAGATTTCAGAGAGCCGAAAACATACTTGCCTCTTTTTCTTATATAGACCTCTTTTCATAGACAGAATAGGAAATAGGATCCTAAATATGAGAGAATTACTCTGGCTCTTTAATTGATGCTTGATTCCATATTTACAAGGATTTATTGAGTGGTTCCGGATAACTTCCATTATTATGAGATTAGAATCTGCTGAATATCTAAAAAATTTTCGCGAATAATGACTTTTCATATGCTGATTCTGAACTATTTTGGTAACTGAACTACTGATATGGTTGATTTCCGGAGGAGTTCAGTTACTAAACTCTTTGAATAGAAAGTCCAGTTATCAAATAGATTTTCCTTGTTTTAATGGATTGATGCAATACCATTGGCCCTATGGCTAGCCAATAAAAGTATGAATGGATCTATTCAATATCCAATTTTTTATTAGTGTGCCGTAAGGTAGATACATGCATAAATCTCTTGCTTCATAGGAGTGTACAATAATATCTCACAGAGTCCATGAGATGTTTTTTTAGAGAGACATCTTTTTCATATTGTGGAAGCATAATGACACTTGCCTAGTTGCATAGAAAACTCCTTTAAACCTAATCATTAAATTGAGCCATAGATGGTGGAGAGCTAACACCATAGTTTCTCTATAAAGGGCCTATTAATGAAAACTTTTTTTTCATTGTAATCCCATTAGAAGTGTGCATCGAGCGGGTTCAGGTTAAATCCGACCCGAATAATCTGAGATACGAAGTTTACATATATCCGTAACTTGAACCGATTCTAACTGATTTTCGAAGTTCGACCCGATCAATCAGAATATTTCAAGACCCATTCCGATCAACCCGAGAAAGACAAAAAGGAAACCTAATAACAATTGTTTAAATTATAGTATTACTCTTGCTATTATTGCTGTATGCTCCTCCTCCTCCTCCTTTGTCACTCATTCTCTCTACCTTTTGTGCTCTGTCTCTCTCTCTCTTTCTACATTTCCCATTCTTTAGTATAAAAATATCAATTCAATAACACCGATCTGCCTCTAGTGACTTCACCCCCCAAAAAAATACCCAAAAAAACTAAAAATTTATTTTCTCCACAAATTAGAAAATGCAGAACCAACAAATCTCTGGCAAAAAAAAAAAAAAAGAAAAGACTAATAGCAAAATCACCCTAGATTTGTAGATCAGGCACAAAAAAATAACTTAGTTTTTTTTTTCATTTTTTTTTTGTGGTATCTTCTCTCTCTCTTTCAAAAAAAACTTTGGATTTTGCACACCTCTAATTCCTATATTTATTGTTGTCAATTTGGGGCTTTTATTTATTTATTTATTTTTGTTTCACCCATGTACTTCTGCTAGCAACTTTTGCCAAGCATTGGCAAGAAATTCTTAAAACCTAATGTGCATATTGATACCTTCATCTGAATTTTAGTTGCATTGAGCCCTCAAACCTTCAATTTTTGAGGGGCTTAATAGAGTAAAAATTAAAAGTTTGGAGCTCAAAATAAATTTCAAAAGTTCAACACCTCAATAGAATAAACCTAAAAAGTTTGGGCTCAGTATCATTATATATATATTTTTTTGTTTTTTTTTTTTTTTATGGTGAAATTTAAATTGAACTTTTAACAGGCAGTGACATTAGCACTTAGCAGCAGAGGGAGACCGGTGCAGCCAAGCAAAGGCTCGCTTATCTTCCTTCCGGCCACCGCCACGTCTCCAATGTCGCCTCCAATTCAGTTTCTCCAGCCACGCCTAAGCCTCTACGCGAAACCCCTTTTCGTTTCCTTTACGCAATTTTCTCCCTCCTCATTTGCTTCTCGCAAATTCACGCAATTACTTCCTTTAAACCCTAGAACTCTTTCCTCTGTTACGTCATCACACTCCCTGAGTGATAATGCTGGCGGCAGGTCCGGAGCTCTATCAGCTCCGCCGCCGGTTCTGGAGGACGTGGTTCAGAAAATTGATGTCAATCCTCCTAAAGGAACCAGAGATTTTCCTCCTGAAGAAATGCGCTTACGCAATTGGCTGTTTCACAATTTCAGAGAGGTTGGAGCTCTCCTTTCCTCCCTCTACTTATGGTGTGGGTGCTATTCATTAATGTAATTTTTGTAATCGATTGTTAAGGTGTCGAGAATTTATGGATTTGAAGAAGTTGATTTTCCGGTTTTGGAGTCGGAGGCATTGTTCATTAGGAAAGCCGGAGAGGAAATTAGGGACCAGGTTAGCCTATTTGCTTCGAGACATTATTGCTAATTTTTATGTATCTTTGCGTTCTGCTTGCGATTAACAACATAGTGCTGCTTCAAGTTTATTTTATTTATTTATTTTGCGGCGCTAGGTTATTTCGTTATTGATAATCTTAGGTTAAAATTCCAGTGGTAAGGTCGCCTTCTCATAGCAAGAATTGTTCTGAGGACTAGAATTTTCAAATTCTTACCTAACTTCTCTAACTCAGTGAATTCTCATCTTCATTATTTGATGTTGGGGAAACATCTTAAGAGGGCGGCAAATCTTAAGGCTCTGTTTGGATGGGGTAGGGAAGGGGTAAGTAATGGAAGGGGAAGGGAAGGCAGATATTTACCCTTCTTTGGAAGGAGAGGGGCTGAAAAATAGAAGGAAATGGAAGGGTAGCTTTTGCGCTCTCTTTCCTTGGTTATTCTTATTTCAACTACAATTCGATTTGGGGTGCAGGGAGAGGTAGGTGAAAAAAAATTTGTCAACCAAATTTTATTCTCGTTTTATTTATTGAATTGATTTATAACATAATAAATATCTTTTATATCATTTGAAGTTTATTTTGTTTTTGAAAATTCATTTGCTTTATCACATTATAATGCTAAAGATATTTTTTTTAATATTAAGACATTTTTTTTAATATTTACAAAAAAATATAACATTAATTATATAAATAAATAAATTATGATAACCCCAATAAATAAATAAATTATAATTGTAAATTCGTGTATAATTTTTTAACATATTAGAAGTATAAAATTAATATTACTATAATGACATAAATGTATTGATATGTATATAATTGTTTTATGTTACTTTCATGTCATAAGGTTATTTTTGTCATTTTATATATTTATCATTCTTTTAATTACTCTTCTATTTTTAGTTTTTTTCCAAATAATGGAAAGGTAGTCACGCAGTCTTCCTCTTCTTTCTCCTTTTTTTCCTGTCTCTATCCTTCCCTACCCTTCCATTAATTACCCCTCCCTACCCTCCATCCAAACAGAGCCTAAAGGGCATTGTAGCATCAAATTGCCGCAATGGTGAAACAGTAGTACCAATCTCATTGGTACTAGATGTTCTAATTATTTTAGACCTGTATCTGTGATAGATGTTCTAATCCTTTTAGACCTGTGTAAAGCATCATGATCTTTATCTTTTAGAATGGTGAATAGGTCTCTAATAAACCAATACCAATGTAGGATGTAGGTTACATTTGCAGAGGTATATTCTTATGTTTCTTTGCTTCATCTATTATGGGAATCAAAATTGGAAAAGCATAGCTTGGTTATACTTCTAATTCAAGCCTCATTTATATTATTGTTTCTTTCTTCATGCAGCTGTACTGTTTTGAAGATCGTGGAAATCGCCGTGTTGCACTGAGGCCTGAGCTCACACCATCCCTTGCAAGGCTTGTAATTCAGAAAGGGTACTGAAATTTTGATCCAGCATTTTTTGTTGCTTTTGATTTGAGATAACAAATTTTTTATTTTTCTTTCAACCCTTTGTTTTCATGTTTATCTCATGATTGCTTTCTAGATTTGGATTTTTGATGTGCAAAAACTTTTAGTCATTTATTATTTGTTCATCATTCCAGGTACAGATCCCAGAATTTGATCCCCATGTTTTTTTTTGGTTCAGAAAATCTGTACCCCTCCCTCTGAAATGGTTTGCTGTTGGACAATGCTGGCGATATGAGAGGATGACAAGGGGTCGTCGTCGTGAGCATTACCAATGGAATATGGATATTATTGGTGTTCCTGAAGTCACTGTAAGTGCTTTCAAGTGTCTATTCTTTTCGAAGTCTATCCTGTTTTGATAGTAGTTTCCTTTTGATCAAATAGAATTATCATGACTATTAAATGTGCTTATTATAGTGTTACAAGATATTCTTTTATGAAGTCTGAATTTTTCTAAATGTGTTTGTGTTCACTAGTCCCATTAGGCAAACTCATTCATAAAGTTATCAACCCCTCTTATCCTCTTATTTGATAGACAGCCTTAGTAAGCCCTCAATAAGGTTATTTGAATTGTAATTTTTGTGTTGGCTTCAACTGTATTGGTGTATATGCTTGTTTTAAACTACGATCTTTTATGTCTCTTAAGCTTCTTGGCAAAGCATACATTCTGAAACTTTCTCTCTATTTATTGTGTAGGCTGAAGCAGAGCTTATTTCTGCAATTGTTGCATTTTTTAAGCGAATTGGAATCACTGCATCAGATGTTGGATTCAAGGTTTCTAGCCGAAAGGTATCGCATTATTTCTTTTAAGAAATGCATATTAAAGGTTTAATGTGATGTCGATTGGGAAATTCCTGTCTGTAAATATTGATTTTCTAAACCTTCTCTAACCTATTTATTAATAGTACTCATAAAAATGAAAAGGGGTGTCCTAGTCTGTGACACTTCACAAATTCTGGGTTCTAGGGAGAACGAAATGTATTTTCTCTTCTGGAGTTATTCAACTTCTCGATTATTTTAATTGGGCTTTGTTCTTAATTTAGCAGTAGTATATTAAAAAGGGCTTGATTATTCATGATAGAATCAAAATGAAATTAATTTTCTGTTGATAAAAACGTAGTTGGTTTATTTTAGTTTTACATCCACAAAAGAAAAGAAGAAAAAGAAACAGAACATATAGAAATAAAAAGTTGAAGGAAGATAGTTAGTTTGGGAAATTTTAGAGAATAGAAATCAATCAGCCCAAATGTATGATAGTATTAAAAAATTATTTAGATTATGCTAAGATACAATAAAATTTTGGTGGTGTCCTGTTTTAAATCCATAAGGTACACCATTGATAATCCCTTCATGGGTCCAGAATATAGTAGGGCAATACCTATGTGCTTCACTTAGATTTTTGGGGTTTTTTAGTACATTTAGATCGCATCTTTTAGGCTATGCATTCATCACCTTCTAATAATGGCATTAACCTGCACCATAATGGTAACATAATCATTTGTTTGGTCTTAATATTAAATTTGCTTACTATATAAATATACGATAAAGACCATTTCTTCCTTTTGCAGGTCTTGCAAGAAGTGTTGAAGTGTTATTCTGTATCTGAAGATTTGTTTGGCAAGGTTTGCATTGTCATAGACAAGGTGAGTTGCTGAACTTGGCATGTTTTGAGATGTAGTCTCTCCTCATGCCCGTGTTATTGATAGTCATTTCTGATGTTGTCATGATTGTAACATACTCACGTCTTTCATTGCATTTCTGAAGTTACATTTTGATGCTTATGTATAGCTGCATGCTTCATTGTAGTTACATCTTATTTTTTCCTTCATTGGGCAATAACTATGAACTTGGCAAACAGATTGGGAAGATTTCTATTGATGAAATTAAGGAAGATTTGAAGTCACTTGGGATGTCAGAGCAGGCCGTTGAGGAGCTACTGCAAGTGCTTTCCATAAAGTCATTGACAAAGTTGGAAGGTTGGATCCAACAAGTGGATTGAGAAGTTACTTGTTTTTAATTTATTGGCTAAAGACTCATGTTCTTATTGTAAGTATTCAGTGCCCAATGCAGCAAAGGGTATCCAAAAGAAGTCTTATTTTTAGTATTAGAGAACTTCTAGGTGCAATTCAACCCTAAATTGGTAAAGTGGCATTGTGTGACTTACCAGCCAAAACCTAATCCGGTTGTAGTTTGGGCATAGGTGCTTTGAAGATTTTGCATGATCCTGCATTCATGCTTTATTTAGATCCTTTGTTCATGTGTAACATTATTTTTTTTTTCCTTGTGTATTTTTTTGTTGATTTCCTGTATACACATGTTTAAGTTCACCTTTTTATGTCCTGAAAGTAGTTTATACAATTTGTTGTATAAACTACATGAAAAACAAGATTTGCTTCTTTTGAAACAAGAACATTGAAAAGTAATATATTTTGTTTTAGATTCTGAAATTGCTAAAATCTTAGTCTTCAGATCAGAATTTGTTTCACTCAAAGATAGTTGCTGTAGACAAGTCATTTTATAACTCCTAATTATAGGTGGATGCTTGTTGTGAATGTAGAGATACTTGGAAGTGCAGGAGAAGCAGTTGCTGATCTTAAACAACTTTTCTCACTTGCTGAAAAGTTTGGTTATTCTGAGTGGATTCAGTTTGACGCATCAATTGTCCGAGGCCTTGCCTACTACACTGGTATTGTTTTTGAGGTTAGATTTGTTAACTTTTTTTTCCCCTTCTCCCTTTCTTGTAAGTTTACTCGAGTTAGAAAAGTGTTCAGTGTGAATGTCTCTCTCTTGAAAATATGAACTGCTGACCTTATCCACGGAGACATTAAGAGGTGTATAGCAATAATCTTGAGGACTAGGGCTAATTTTGATATTGTGATGTAAATGCTAACTTACCTGCGATAGAATTATCTAATGTTCCTCAAATTGCAATTTTTGACATTCTGGGTATTAGCGTATAAGCTGTCACTGTAACCCATTTATGAAGTAAGTGGCATTGAACAGAAAAAGTCATATTTGGGAACACATTCATCTATGCTTTTTTAGGCAAAATACACAACCTAGTTTCTTTGCTTATCTTGTGTGCATGTAAAACAAGATCTTTCATGTCACTGAAAATTACATCGTGAATAGAAGATTTGTTTTATTGTTCAATAATCATTGCAATTCATTATATTGATTATGGACATTTTGATCGTAAGGATTCTTTTTCTCCCTTATCAATTCTCATTTAGGGTTTTGATAGAGATGGAAAGTTGAGAGCCTTATGTGGTGGTGGAAGATATGATCGGTTGCTCTCTACCTTTGGTGGTGATGACATTCCAGCTTGTGGCTTTGGATTTGGTGATGCTGTCATTGTTGAAGTAAGTCAAAAGATTCCGTTTATTGACATGAAGAAATGCTTGCCTTGCTTCTTATTTGATGGAAACTTATCATGTAACACTAGGACTGTCAATAAGGGATTCTGATTATATAAACTTTCCAATAACCTAAACGTTTTATCATTTTGTTTTGTTAAAATGGTGCATAATTCTGTTTTAATAATTTCTCTCCTCACACCATGCCTTGTCAACTTTTTACTGGGTTTTGTTTATTTATATTATTTTTCATTTTTTAGCTACTCAAGGAGAAGGGCCTTCTACCAGAACTGAGCCTTGAGGTGGAGAACATCGTGTGTGCTTTAGATCATGAACTGCAAGGAGCAGCTGCTGCAGTTGCTACCATACTCAGAGAGAAAGGACAAAGTGTTGACTTAGTTTTGGAAAATAAGCCACTGAAATGGTATTGACTTCCCCTATATGGATGCTCGGTTCTGGTAAAATTCCTTATACGCTGTTAGCTTATGGATCCTATTGGCTCTGTTTCAGGGTGTTCAAACGGGCAGCGCGGATAAATGCACAAAGACTTATCCTGGTCGGAAATACAGAGTGGCAAAAGGGTATGGTTAGTGTGAAAATCCTCTCCTCTGCCAAACAATATGAAGTTAAACTTGATGAGCTAGAGTAGCAGGAAAGTTGAACATTCGGCTATTCATGCGTACTATTTATGTCATTGTTTTTTTAATTAGGCATAGGCCTTTTCCAGTTAATATTCTTTTACCCTTTCCTTTGCTTCCATAGATATTTATTACGCATAATAGTGAATTGTTGACTTATTGTTTGTAATATTTTTATTGCTCGCTACAGGTTTCTATTAATTGTATAATAATAATAATAATAATAATAATAATAATAATAATAATAATAAGGCCTCTTCTATTTTCTGCAAATATTACATTCATTGTCATGGAACTATAGTCTTTATATCAATCTGGTCGCAACCAAACTATACATCAACTCCCAAAAAATTTCACTTGAATTTGATGATTCAATGTTGAAATTGCGAGCGTTTTGAATTGCAGTTCTCCACCTTTAAAATCAATAACAACCAAGTTCTTACATTGTGCAGAAAAATAACATGAATTTCCTTCAAGTGAAGAGTAGATTACCAAATTTGTTTAGAAAATTTCTTATCACCTACTTTGCAGAACCAAATAACAGATTGTTTATTGCTATCAACGAACAGTTTTTGAAGCTGAAAGATATTTCTTCATGAAAATTAATGAAGTATTAGCAGTTTTGGATATTTTACTTGGATTTGGTTGAACCAAGCAAAACTATTAATGCAATTTGGTATTTTATTTTTATAATTGCTCTCTTTTATCATCCTTTTGCGCTAGTCTATAAAATCTAAGCTAAATAAGAGTTTAGTGATTCAATTGAAAAATGTCCTTACTTAGAGTTGTAAAAAATATTTTTCAAAGGAAGGGCCAATTTAAACCCATTGAAAGCCCAATGTTGTATGACCGACACAAAAATAATGGCTAAAAGATATACAAGCAGGTCCATACTCTAGTCCTTTCTCTCTATTTTTTTATTTTTTGGTTATTTGTTACATAAATAAAATAAGGGTAAAGAAACATTTGAGCTACTTTGTTATACTTGTCATGCACCTCATAAAACTAGTAGCCACCTATTTATTATTTTTTAATTTTTTAATTCATTTATTTCACGTGTCATTATCACATTAATTTAATTCATTAATTTATTTATGAACTCGATTTAAATAAGCATTTTCTCCTTCAACAACACTCTCAAACCAGGCGTAACAGGCCTAAAAACAGACATAAACTGTAGCTCATATAAATTCATCGCAATTCGATATGGTATCAGAGTATTTTATAAAGAGAAATGAAATAGAATATTTTCTCCAAGTAAAATCCATATTCCTTGGTCAAGGTCCAAATGGCATGAAACATACTTTTTTAAAAAAGGGCATGAAGTATAATTTGTTCTATTAATTTAAGGCAAAAAAAAAAGATTCGTGATCCACATTAGAATTTGTAATTTTATAGGTTAGTTTCTAGGAAATTTCTAACTTTGTGCTACATGTGGAACTTAGTATTTGAACATGGCCAACCTCTAACGTTAGTATTTGAACATGGACAACCTCTTTTTGGCTTTTCTTCAGCAGCAATTTGCTCTATCATCATTCTTACACTTTTTTTATTCATTCTTTTTTAGTGAGTACAGAATTATAATTTGTACTCCGAAATTAATTGTTATTGAGACTATTATTATTATTTTTATATCATATTTAGTATTCCATAAATGTTTGATGTATTTGAGTGTAACTCGAATCCTCACTTAAATTTTGGTTAGGAGATAATTACTTCCATACCTTTGGCCAAAAAAAGAAAAAGATATTTGTTTTGATAAACTAAATTTATCGTCTTAGTTAGTTTCCACATAAAAATATTAATAATTGAGAATTATTTTTTGTATTTGGAAATTAATCCAATTTCTTAAAATTTATTTTTTAACATTAAGACAGATAGATTGTATATTTCGATCATTAAAATTTGAGCTTAAAATTATTATTATTATTTAGACCATGCAATCCATAAATAAAGAGAGAAAGAGAGAGTCAATAATACATTATGTGTAATTTTTATTTTGCAAATTTAAAATTAAATATGAAATTATAATTATTATGTATTCTGTTTATAAATTAAAATATAAAATATGCACAAGCATGATAACACATAAAATCAATTTTGATTTCTATTAATTCACATGGGTGGTTAAAATTGACTATTATTAATTCACATGGGTGGTTAAAATTGACTAACGTATAACAAAACTATCATTGAAAACGAATTCTTAAAATAATTTGTCTGAAATATCATTTTCAGTACTATGATATTCTTTTGAAATGTAAAATTTCATGTACATAGGATTCATTTCCTGTCTTCCTCTCTCCAATTCTTAGCCGCATTGCTATTTTTTGTTATCTTATGGTGGGCGTTTAATTTCTTTTTATTATTATTTTTTAAAATAAAATGGTTACGTCATTGATATTGTAAGCATTCACAAAGTCATATCATTGTTTGCAATTTTCATTAATTTATTTATTTTCTAGCCACTCTATAAGATTTTCTATTAGCAAGTCAAACGCTATTTAAAACGAATTTCTTATTTAAGAAACCAATCGCAATTATGTATTTAATCGTTAGAAAATAAAATAAAAAAAGGTAATAATAATATTATCATGTAGGAAAATACAATTTTATTTGATAAAAAAATCAAAAAGAAAAAGAAAAATTGTGTTTGGTTTTTATACGTAATGATGGGGTAGGGTGTCCTTTGATTAATTGTTGGGTGGGGTGGGGTGGCTAGGCTTATATCATCTCATACATATTTATAATATGAAATACAGATGGAGGCTAGGGATATTGAAAATTATGGGTATGTTTTTTTTTGTGATATTGATGATAAAACGATGCCGTATCTTAAATCTCTACGACACTATAGTTGCTTCAGGCATTATTGCTATTTAGGTTGATGTCTTGTTTGATGATATAAATTCTGTTTGGTACTAATCATTTTCGAAATTATTTATTTATTTATTTATCACATGCAAGCAATTATAATCATATAAACACCCAGAGAGATAAATGACTGCATTTCATTTAGGGAGCGACGTGATGGCGTATTTTTTTTTAAAAGCGATATAATAGTGATGAGAGTGTTTATATAATATCTGACCATATTATATATATTAAAACAGTTAAGTCATTAATATTATGCAATAATCAATAACAAGCAATTATTTAGAGTGTAACTCCTAATAATTATAATAAATTCTTTAATGTTAGTAAAGAAAGAAAGAATTATTTCCAAATTAATTTCAGCGTGAATATGAATATGAATAGTTTATAAAGCCTATGAAGCTTGTGTTAGATTAGCTTATTATTAAAATATAAAAATAAATAATACGAACAAATTTTGCAAACTATACTGTGTCGAATGTTTAAACTACTAATTAATGCAACATAAACTTGTAAAATTAGTGTGGATAACCCATTTAATTATAATATGTCACCAATCACCATTGAGCTAATTATAAAATACCACTTAATAAGATAGGATACAAATTTTGAGTTGACTAAATCGAAATAGTTAATGATTCTTTTATTATTTTGTTTAATGGATTGCCTAATTAAGTCATTATAATTTTTTTTTCCTGATGATAGAGATCATTATTAAATTCTGAGCATTAATTAATCTGGAATCAGATACTAATATCGGATTTATAATTAGAGGTGATTTTCTTAATGGTGTACATTTCAGTTACACCCTAAGTAGGTGATTATGATTTCTGATTCTACTAAGGAAGGATGTTTGGATATTAATATTTATTTTCACTTAGTTAATATCAAGAACAAGAACTGCAACACACAGAGCCAAATTCAATCTTGGAAATCATCAATTTCCACAGCAAGCTCACTTAGAATTTTTCAAAAGGAAATATAGAAACAAAGACTAAATACAAATAGTAATTATGATTAATTTTTATAGAAGATAACTGGATGCATTAATTCTATATTTACGTATTATTCTAAACACCAACCATGACTCAAGGTAGCTTTTTCATGAATTACGTACAACAAAATTTGAATTTAAACACTCAATTGTATCGTTTTCAACAATTTATGGGGTTGATGGAGAAAAGCTTAGAGGTTAATAGCGTAATTTCAGGTGAATGGTCAGGGTCCAGTCAAAACCAATTTTATTTGCCCCTAATGGCGTCGTTTCTCGATTAGCTCTTAGTCCAAATCAGGCGGCAACCAAAGCAGTCCCGCCCGCCGTTGCTGACCTCATCACAATCAAGGGGTGCTCTTGGAATTTCACACCATCATATGATTATGATGGTCATCATTTAATCCCATGCATGGCCATACCATACATCCACCACCCACCCATCTTTTTGCTCTGCCTATATATTTCTCTTCTTCACTTCAATTTTGATTCCTTCAAAGGAGAAATTAGATAACAATAGCAAATACTAGCAAAATTAATACAAATGGGAGCTGAGGGTGCAAAAGGTGATGGAGAGAAAAAGCCTGCGGCCGCCGGTAGTGGTGGCGAGAAGAAAGAGGAGGCAAAGCCAGTTTCTGTTTACAAAATGGACATGCATTGTGAAGGTTGTGCTAAGAAAATTAGACATGCTGTCAAGCATTTAGAAGGTGAGGATCGATCTTGAAGATTTATTCGTTTTGTTTTTCCGAAATTTAAAGCTTAATTGTTTATTCATTTATTGAAGGTGTGGAAGCTGTGAAAACGGATTGTGAAGCTAACAAATTGACGGTGACCGGGAAAATTGATCCGGCGAAAGTGAAGGCGAGGCTGGAGGAGAAAATTAAGAAGAAAGTTGAGATTGTATCTCCTCAGCCTAAGAAAGACGGCGGGGATAAGAAATCAGAGGAGAAAGCTGAGAAGAAACCGGAGGAGAAAAAATCAGAGGAGAAGAAACCACCTAAAGAGGTAAATTTTGAAACTAAAACAAAATTAATTATAATTAGATTATCTATTAATGTGCCATTAATATGGATTTGTTGATTGATTAAATTGAATTAAACGATGCAGAGTACGGTCGTTTTGAAAATAAGAACACACTGCGATGGTTGCATTTCAAAAATGAAGAAAATCATCTTGAAAATCAAAGGTAAAAGTTAACAACCACTTAAATTAATAATTAATTATTCAAACTATATTAAAATACTGATATTAATCTTACGTGGCACTTAGCAGGAGTTGAGAGTGTGGCGATTGACGGTGCCAAGGACCTAGTCACGGTGAAGGGTACAATGGACGTTAAAGAATTAGCACCTTATCTGACGGCGAAGCTAAAGAGGGCCGTGGAGGTTGTTCCGCCGAAGAAAGAGGAGAAAAAGGAAGACGGAGGCAGTGAGAAGAAAGATAAAGATAAAGGAGAGGCTAAGGCTGAAAAGAAAGAAGGTGGAGAAGCTAAAGCCGAGAAGAAAGAGGCAGCTGGCGGTGACGGTGGTGCTAAGGTGGAGGTAAACAAATTTGAATACTATCCACCGGCAGCCCCGACACACTGGTTCGACGGAATGTTTGGTCACAGTTACAGCGTGGAGCCACCTCAGCATCAATACGGTTATTACCCGGGAAATCAGGGGTATCCGGTTATGAATCATGGGTACGTGCAACAAGGGTATGTACATCAAGGGTACGTTGTGGAACCAGCGTACAACCACTCTATGATGGAGCCACAGATGTTTAGCGACGAAAATCCCAACGCGTGCTCCGTCATGTAAACGAAGTGAACGGTGGAGAATGGACGGATACTGAGATTGTAAATAAAAACAAGTCATAGGGCTAAAATAGTAAATATGGGAAAATTACCGAAATCGTGGAGATGGGTAACACCGTAATAGAGTTTTCAATTTTGTTTAGGTTAGCGGAAATTAACGTTGTACCCGGCCGGCCGGTCTGGCCGGTTCAGTTGGTTGTTCTTTAATCAATTTACTAAGCATAAAAAATTTAATTAATATGATTATATTATCTATTTTTTCATTATTATTATTTTTTAATTATGAAGATGTTCAAGACAAGGCCACTTGGAAGAGTACTAAAATTTAATTTAAATTAATGAAATTTTGTTGGTTTAATTTGGAATGTGATTTATTGGTAGTATTAGGTAGTGACCTGTTTGGTTGGTGATGATAATGGTCCATTTCCACAATTGACAAACCTGGTACAGATTTGCCCAATGCAGTACAATGGCTTCCTGATAGTACAAAATAAACAAACAGAGCTTAAGGAAAAATAGAAGTTGGAATTTAAATTAAATCCGTAATTAAGTTGAATGTGCATAATATGGAAGATAAATTATTCGGTTTGATTTTTCGATTTTTTTGGTTCAATTGTATAATTTATTTAATTTGATTTGTAGTTATTTTGATTTGATTAGTAAACCGAAATGAGTAATATTCACCTCCTATTTTAATTAGTACAAATTAGAAAAGAGTAAGTCCAATTTAGACTTTTTTTTCCTAATTTATAGTGTCTATTTCGAAATATCAAAGTCAGATATTAATTAATAAGGTTGTGGTCCTAAAAGGAGTAACATGGACATTCTACAAAAATTAGGAATTTTTTTTTTACGTCTAATTTTACATTTTTTTTGAATATAAAATTAATGAATAATTAATTAGCTTTTTTGTAATTTTATTTTTATCATTGATAATGAGGTGCGATAGTAAAAGGTTAATGAAAAATTAATGATGGCACTGAAAACAAAATAAATAAATAAATAAATAGTAAAAGGTATTATAGTTTATTATAATAATTATTTATTTAAAAATAGTAAAAAAATACTAACTATTATCCTGCAAGGAAAGCAACATTAATTTTGATATGGACCATGAAATTCGATCCTATGGAACAATCAAACAAAACTAAATTTGAGCTCAAAAGTCAAGTTTATTGTCTTTGGACCTCGAGACAAGTATAAAGAAAGCAAATTGTAGGATAACCATACTCCATTAGCTGGTTTAATATAATTATATATATTTTTTTTAAAACAAAAAATTGTAATTTTTTAATAATAGAAAAGAAAAGTGGATAGTAAAAAAACATTTTAATGATTAATTATTGCCAATTGTTTGTGTTGTGCATATATAATTCTTAATCTATAAATACAAAATAGATTTCCGATATTGCAATATAAACTATTTATATTTTTTATAGATGATGATTTATATTTTAATTGTTAAAATTTGTGGATTAGGAGATTCTGTCCCACTTCTTTGGATGCCATACGTTTTTTATAGGAAAATTATTTTATATTTTAATTATGATAATGGAAAGATATTACATCAATAACCACGTTTAAGCATTAATTAATTATTAATTATTTTAAGTGCCTTAATCAATTAAAATATTTGTATTTGGGGTAGGCACTACGTCCATTTATTATTCTATGAAGCCAACAAAATCTTCAATATTTTAAGTATATCACTCTTAACGATTAAAATTGATATCTTTTATATAGATATTTTATACTATCAAATTTCCATTAAGCAATTAGATTTAGAATTTAGGAAGAAAAGACACCCGCTAATTACTATATTAATTATTAGATGTACGAATACCAAAAAAATAATTCACTATATATTAAGAATGCGAGTTAGTCAATTGTTTCGATTGTTGGGGATGCTATAGCCACTCCACACACCAATTTGGATTTATTTTAAATCTAGATGTTGTTTTCTTCATTTTCCTAAGTTTAGATAGAAATATAATAATTTTCAATACAAAATTACATAGTTTAATTATGACCTTTATAATCTTTCAATGGCTGCAATTTTGTATAAATAAAGACGTTTACCCTAAAGCCAAAAGGCCAAGAATTTTCATGCCTTTTCGTCAGGGAAAAAAAGGGTTCATTGTGTTACTAAAAATTAAAACTTTTAGCCCCTTTTAGGGACATTGTAAAAATAAATAAATAAATAAATTGGATGACCATGCATGCAATTATTTATTTAATCTCCGTTAAAGAATGAAAGGTGACGGTTAAAGCTAGAAAAATTACATTATTCTTTTAAATTAGGTACATAAAAAAAATTCGAAACTAATATCTCGTCAGAAATATAAATATTCTAAGAATAGTGTGACAGGAGATATCAATTATATATATATATATATATAGAGACCTTTACCTATTAAACAAGTAGTGGTGTAGCCAATGCACACAGATTTGCATAGTCGTTTTGTGATTGCGAACTTATTTTATAAGTTAGAAGAGAAAATAGGATCAGCTACTTTCTCTTCTTCTAAATAGTCTCCAACTTGTTATTATATAATTTTTCTTTCTTTTTTTAATATGCCAGAAATTCTTTTTTATTTATTTTTTCTTAAAAATAAGACAAAGTAAGAAGAGATATATGTTTTAGAAGTCTTTTAATTCATCATTATTATTAAAAACAATTTCCTTAAGTTTCCATAATCACTTTATGAAAATAAAATGGAATACACTTTAATTCAACTTTACTTTATATAATGCTTCCATTGACTAGTTTTTTTTTTGGCAACATTAGATACAAATACAATTATATTCGATTTCAATCATGCTTAGCCATTACAACAATTTATAATTCTCCCAAAGAAAAAAAAATACAAGAATTTACTGACTCTAAAATCATTGTCAGAAAAAAAAAATATTAAATTTGATTTGATTTTATTTATTTTTCTGGTCAGTTTGATATATAATATAGCCAATCAAATTTATAGATGAATAAGTTCATATTGCCGCTAAAACTACGAGAATGTAAGAAACGAAATATATATGACATATAGTCAACTTTATCTTATCTCAACTGTTATAGATATTTTGGGTGTAAAATAAAATTGTAATTATGAAAAATTGCAATTCACACCATCACACACACATATATATATATATATTTGTTGTTTAATTAATTTCCTTTTCTGTTGGCATAAATTACGGTTCATACGTTCATGTGAGGGACATGAATGAATATTGTTCAGGTTTCTAATTTTAATGTGTTTAATGCCATGAATTGTTCTCTTTTCGTGTTGATGAGATATATGAATTGTGAAACCAATGATATATATATATCTTCTTTATAGATCGTAATATATATATATATTCATATAAAAAGTTGATTTCTTTTTTTATAAGTTAAACTACTAATTGTAAATTTAGTTTTCAACTAAGATGTATTATAAAAAAAAATTCCAATTACGATATAATTCAAATATATATGACAAAAAAAAAAAAGAATAATCGTGAAAATGTTGCTATCTCTATGATAATCACAATTCACAAACCTTAAAGTTTGTCTCCACTCTATGTGAATGTGATCAGGTTGCATGTGGATATTTTACAATAGGACAAAAATTAGGCTCAAAGGATCTATATATAATATATTTTGGTCCTTCGATTTTACAGTTTATTCTATTAAGTCCTTGACCATTCAATACTTTTGATTGAGTTTCCAAGTGTTAATTTTTTTATGCATTTGCATCCAAGGAAAAACTCAATGGATCATGAAAAGATATCAAAACTCAATTCGTTAAATAATAATAATAAAGAAACTATATCCTTCCCAATAACGTGAGACTAAAAAAGAAAGTATTATATATGTTCTTGTAACCAAAAATTTAGATTCAAATTTTTGACAAAGGAATATTTTTAAAAAATATATAATGCATTTTTTATAGAAATTGTGGGTATAAAAAAAATAGTTATAATTTTGAAAGTAAGTACATACATTTCTTAAACCTTAAAAAGTAAAATTCTATCCTAATTAGCAATTACTTACCCTATCAGCAACGTAAAGGACAGAGACAACAGAACAGATGCCAAGGTGATTTTCTGATTTATATTTTGTCATTAACACGATATTGACTCAAATAATTAATTATAATAAATATATTTACAACAAATAAGTGCATGATGACGTATACTTATCTACCAATTTTCATAATATGGTGGAAATAAGACGATACAACACCCAATCATTTATAAGATAAGTTTATATACAAAAAAATACAAATTTGCATGCATCATTTTACATTTTCTTTACCATTTTTTTATTTCTTTAATTTTAATTTTTTATGGTTTTGGCATTATTAAAAGGTGGATGATTGTGATGGAATGGAATGTGATTTTGGAAGGTCATTTATTATGACTTTATTCGTGAATTATTTGATTTTGCATCCATCCAACATTGCCCTTTCAATATTATTATCTGCAAGTCTCTCCAAAACAATCATTTCAAAAAATTATTCCCATTCTGAAATTATAAATATATATATATATTAACATTCAATTTATCAATGATTATGAATTATAGTATATGGTAAAATTTGATGATTTTGTCTTCGTTTGAAAAATATTCGTGATGTAAAGATATTACTACAATAATTATTCCTACTAGGTATATAATTATTTATAAAATAGCCCGTTTTATAATATTAATTCACTACAAGAAAGTCATGAAATAGCGACGGAATATTAGCGACGGAAAAAAAACCGTCGCTAAATAGCGACGGAATACTATTTCCGTCGCTATTTAGCGACGGAAAAGAAATTCCGTCGCGAAAAAGGGCGCCAATCATTCCCTCCAGAAATTGCGACAGAAATTAGCGACGGATGTTTAAATCCGTCGTTAAAAAAAAAATTAAATTCCATTTAGCGACGGAATTTTATTCCGTCGCTAAAATTGTTATAAACCGTCGCTAAATTTAGCGACGGATATTTAAATCCGTCGCTAAAATTAAATAAGATTTAAAAAATAAAATAATTTTAACGACGGAATTTAAATTCCGCCGCCAATTAACGACGGAATGATATTTCCGTCGCTATTATTAGCGACGGAAATATATTCCGCCGCTAATTACCGACGGAATGTGATTTCCGTCGCTATATAGCGACGGAAATCACATTCCGTCGGTAAATCTGAATTAAAATCAGATTTTAATCCCTTCCCCCCGATCCTCTCTCTCTCTCTTCTCCCTCTCCCCTCACTCTGCCTGTCCGATCCCCTTCCCTCTCGCCGCCGACGACCGCCCCCTCCCCTCCGTTCGCCGGTCCCCTCCCCTCCTCCTCCTCCTCCTCCTCCTCCTCCTCCTTCTCTCTTCCCTCTCTTCCCTCCCTTTCCCGCTCCGATCTTCCCTTCTGCTTTCTCCCTGCCGTGCGCCTTCCTTCTCTCCTTCGCCGCCGTCGACCGCCGCTGCTCCGGCGTTGGCTTCCTCTCCTCCTCAGCCTGGTCGACCTCCGTCCTCCGCCTCCTCCTCCTCCTCCTCTCCTCTCCTCCGGCGTCTGGTAAGCCAACAGTAGCCTTTTGCATTTTTTTTTTTTAATTATTATTATTATTATTATTATTATTATTATTATTATTATTATTATTATTAATTTATTTAACTTAATTAGACAATGAATTATTGTTGAAATAGATTATTGTTGTTAGAATAGATTATTATTGTTGAATGTTGAAATAGATTATTATTAATTTATTAGACAATGAATTATTTAACTTAATTAGACAATGAGTTAACTTAATTAACTATTGTTCAAAGAAAAAAATAATTTAATTACTGCTCTTAAAAAAATTGTCACAAAAATTCTCTTAAATTGGCAAAATTTACATGAATTTACCCTTTTTCTAATTAACGTGCATTCAAGTCGTTGGGAATTTTCATTCCTCATCACTTAACAATTGATTAATAAGAACAACGTCATGAGAAAGAGTAAATTTAAACTATTTTATTTTTTGTCAATTAAAGAATGAATTTACTCCGTTTTATAATAAATTTAAAAAAATTATTTAGAATTGTAAATAAAGTATTTTTAATATTTTAGAGATTAAATTTTTGGAACAAGTTATTTTTGGTTTGCTCAAGTATCCAATTTTTAATCCCCAATGCATGTTAGTCCTAGAGGGTAGCAAACGGATAGGGTAGAATGGATCTGGGTTGGACCATTAACAAATATATTGAATTGTAATTGGGCTAATTTTTAGGGAAATTCTCAGGTGTACTTGTTTGACCCATAACATATATATATATATATATATCTTTTTTATTCTATCAAAAATAAATAAAGGTGTTTAATTCTCTAATGAAATAGAAATGAGAATATATATATATTTAAAAAAGTAAAAATGTATATGTAAATGAGTTTATATATACATCAATGTTTTAGATGTGTTGTTGTATTTAATGTAAAACAGAATCTATTATGACTTGTATTTTTCAATTTGAATGCAAATAATTTTTTATATATTAGATAATCATAGGTTTATACTTTTTAGTGTCTTTATTTTTCTAAAAAAAAAGATGATTTTAATTTTTTTAGAGAAAATCCTAAATGGTCGAACTGACCAAAGTGTCCAAATGAATTAAACTGATACTAACTCATATTAGTCACTTTAAGTTAAAAATTTTAAAAATTATAATTTAAATAAAAATTATAAATGCGCCAAATGGACTGGATGAGTTTCTAATTCTTATAGATAATTTTGAACCAATCTATGAGTTGAGGCAATTCCATCCAAAAATTTGCAAATTGAATATGCCAGTTTATTATGTGAACCAAACTAATTGTTATTTTTTTTGGAATATATACTAATCCAAGAAAATAAGTATATAATAATAATAATAATAATAATAATAATAATAATAATAATAATAATAATAATTTTCCGTTCCTAAAATTGTGGATTCTTAAATATAATGAAACTAATAATTAGATTTATACTCATTTTTATTATGTGAACCAAACTCATTTTTATGAAGTTTTGATTTTTTTGAATTATATTTTTATAATTCTATTTGAGATGTCTCCTTGTTCATGTAACAGTTTGGAATTAATTATGAGTAACATAGATAGATCCTGGATGTATAGACGAAAAACAAGAGATGGTTACATTAATCCTGAATTTGTGGAAGGGGTTCAGTCTTTTATTGAATATGCCAGTTCTCAACCTGCATTTATGGACGGGGTTAAAATAAGATGTCCATGCAAAAAGTGCCAACATCTTCGTTATCTGTCAGTCGATGAAGTGTATTTTCACCTGTTACGAAAGGGTTTTGTGCAAAATTATTTTGAGTGGACACGACACGGAGAACCATCAATCTGTAGTACATCGAGTGGAAATGTTGGTAACATGTGGACAACTGAGGGTGAATTTGAAAGAGCGGGGGAATTTGTAGCTGATGATGTAGGGGTGACTGATAATCCATACGTTCAAATGGTTTACGATGCAGCTGGCCATGATTTTAGGGAAAGTATACCAATGTTGGAAGAACCCAACGAAAATGCAGCAAAATTTTATGATTTGTTAAATTCAGCAGATCAGCAGTTATGGCCAGGCTGCGATAACATGACTCAGTTATCTTCTGTAGCTCAGATATTGAATATAAAATCCGAATGCCATATTTCGGATCGAGGTTTTGACCGAATTCTTGCTTGGTACAATAAATCATTGCCTCCTGACCATAAAATGGTTGATAATTTGTACAATGTGAAAAAACTCATCAGTGGTTTAGGTTTGCCTGTTGAGAAAATTGACTGTTGTCGGTTGGGATGTATGTTGTTTTGGAGGGATGACATCAATTTACAAGAGTGCAAATTTTGCAGTCAACCTAGGTACAAATCTAAAAGAGGTGGTATTCAGCAGAAATTGATACCTTGGAAACGTATGTATTTTTTTCCATTGACTCCCAGGCTTCAAAGACTATATGCATCCGAAGTTACTGCACCTCACATGAGATGGCATGATGAGCACGAAAGTACAGGTGGAATAATGAGCCATCCATCCGATGCAGTTGCATGGAAACATTTCAATAACACCCATCCTGATTTCGCTGCTGAATCTCGAAATGTTCGAGTATGTTTGAGCACTGACGGATTTCAACCTTTTGGTCAATCAGGGCAACAATATTCGTCATGGCCAATCATAATTACTCCATATAATTTGCCTCCATGGATGTGTATGAATGAGGCATATATGTTCTTGACAGTTATTATTCCAGGACCTAGAAATCCGAAGCACAGAATTGATGTATATTTGCAGCCGTTGATTTATGAGTTGCAACAGCTTTGGGATGTCGGTGTTGAAACATATGATGCATCACTTAAACAGAATTTCATGATGAAAGCAGCATTAATGTGGACGGTGAGTGACTTCCCTGCCTATGCTATGTTGTCGGGTTGGAGCACGGCTGGAAAACTAGCATGTCCTTACTGTGGCGACGATTCAGATGCGTTTTATCTTCAACATGGGTGCAAAACTTCTTGGTTTGACAACCACAGGAAATTCCTTCCACTTGATCACCCTTTTCGACGGAACAAGAACAAATTTCTTAAGAATAAAGTTGTTCTTGCAAGTCCTCCTGTTATCAGAAGCAGTGAGCAAATTTTACAAGACATTGATGAGTTGGGTTTACTTAAGGTAACAGAAGTTGATGCTGATGAAGTTAATGGAATAATCAACAAAAACTTTGGTTGGAGGAAAAGAAGCATTTTTTGGGATTTGCCATATTGGAAGACTAATTTGTTACGGCATAATCTAGATGTGATGCACATTGAAAAAATTTTTTTTGATAATGTGTTTAACACCATTATGAATATAGAAGGGAAGACCAAGGACAATTCAAAATCACGAGCGGATTTAAAGTTGTTATGTAGAAGGCCCGAGTTAGATAAAGATTTTTTAACCGGAAAATATCCCAAAGCATGCTACACTTTAGACAAAAAACAAAAGGAAGTCTTGTGTGATTGGTTAAAAGGACTAAAGTTTCCGGATGGTTACGTCTCCAATTTGGCAAGGTGCGTCGACATGAGAAAGTTCAAATTATTCGGGATGAAAAGTCATGATTGTCACGTTTTCATGCAGAGGCTACTCCCAATAGCATTTCGAGAGTTATTGCCGACAAAAGTGTGGGAAGATATAACAGAGCTAAGTATGTTTTTCAGAACATTAACGTCCTGCGAGATAAGTGCGGCAGATATGGCAAGATTGGAAATAGAAATTCCAGTAATCCTGTGCAAACTTGAAACAATATTTCCTCCAAGTTTTTTTGACTGTATGGAGCATCTCCCCGTGCATTTAGCACATGAGGCGAAACTCGCTGGTCCGGTTCAATATCGTTGGATGTATCCATTTGAGCGGTAACTATCTATAACCTTCAATTGTAATTATATTATACCTTTGTATGCTAATTAATGGTATTAAGATATATCATGTAGGTATTTGTTTCACTTGAAGAAGAACGTCAAAAATAAAGCTAGAGTTGAAGGTTCAATATGTAATGCTTATTTGGTCGAAGAAGCAAGTACTTTTTGTTCACATTATTTTGAGCCTCATATAGACACGAGACAGCGGAAAGTACCTCGTAATGATGATGGCGGGGCATCAAGTAATCAGGACGGAAACTTATCCATTTTTACATATCCTGGGCGTTTACATGGCCGTTCAATAAGGAAAATGCTAACAGAGGATGAATTAATAGCGGCCCATAGTTATATTTTATTGAATTGCGAGGAAGTTCGTCCTTATGTTAGGTAAGGTTAATATATACGCTACATTGTGATATATTGTTTTACTATGTAAAGAGTGTAATATATAAATTGATATTGGCATTTTAGATTATTTGAGGAATGGATACGGGAGCTAATGCCTGAGAAAAATGAAAATGAGGTGAACAAGGAAGTCGAAAAGCACTTTCATGATTGGTTCAAGACATATGTAAGTTGTGATTTTCACCATATATGTCCATACATACATGAATATATTAAATATATGATTGCATTGATGTTAGCTTATTGGAATATGTAGGCATCAACAAATGCAATTGACAACAACTACATCACTGATCTTGCAAAAGGACCTTTGCGATATGTTAAATCATTTCCGGTGTATTTCGTGAATGGATATAAATTTCATACACAGAGTCACGGTCATAACAAAGTAACGGTAAACAGTGGGGTTTGCATTCAAGGAGAGTTGATGGATTATTATGGGCAAATTATTGATATAATTGAAGTCGAGTATCCCGCGTTGCCAATAAAACGTTGTGTGTTATTCAAGTGCGAATGGTATGATCCAACTATTAACGTGGGAACAAAAATACATACCAGATACAATTTAGTTGAAGTCAACCAGCGTAGAAGATTGAGGAACTTTGAACCATTTGTGTTGGCAATGCAAGTGGGTCAGGTATATTATGTCTCCTATCCAAGCGTAAAGCGAGACAGATCGGAATGGTTTGCAGCATGCAAAGTCAAACCAAGAGGCATTTATGAAAGGAAAGGCGCCGGACAAAGTGAACGTTCTGAAAATAATGATGCATTTCAGGAGGAAGAACCGGAAGTTCATGAAATCAACAACTCTCTGCATTTTGAAGATAACGAACCATTGAACAATGCGGACAATGAATTTGTTGACATTGATGGTGAGGATGATGAAGAAAATTTGGTTGGCGATGGATCTGATGACGAGCCAGAATTTTTCTCTTATACATCGGAAAATGAGGATGATTTGAATTACGATTTACAGCTTAGTGACGATAGCGATTAATTTGTTTAACTACTTGCTTATCATGTGAGACCAATTAATATTGAACTGACTTGGATATTAATTTAATATGCTTATTACAATGTAATTATTTTCTATTATCTGACAATATGCATTTTTCTTATAATGGCAGGTTGAAAAATGTTTAAGCGAAAGAAGAGAACGTCGATTAATCCGCGTCTCAGGTTGCATGATGGCGATGACAGTACTGGTACTGGAGGATCCCCATCGCATGTGAATAATGCCAGCACTGAGGCTGCCGCAGCATCACCGCCCATCTCTGCTGCACCATCTACCATTCCTTCCACTGATTCCACTCCTATGGCACACCCAGAGTCTATGCCATCTCAGGGGTTGGGAACAGAACAAGCGGAAGAGCCTACGCCTGGCTCAATTGGAGAGGATGGAAGAATATACATCAATATCACAGCTAAGGAGTAAGTAATTAATATTTCACTTCATTATGATTTCAATGCCAGTTATTACTTGTACTAACATTATTTACTATGTTTTATCTAAGATTGAATCCTTCAGGAAGGTGTTCACGCATAATGACAACCTCTTTCAAAAACAGAATTGAATACGATGGGTTTGCCTGGAAGAATGTGTCAGAGGAAACAAAGAATTTTTATTTTGAAGAATTCAAGGTAAAACATTTATGATAAAGTCGGTTACATAACAAATTATACTTTACACTTGCTTACATAAAAGTTTTTTTTGTTCTGTCTGTCTCTTAAGAAACAATGTTATTGGAATTCGGCGTTGGACGATATCATGCCTTCAGTGTGGGAGAGTCGTGCGCGGGCACGTTACAGAGATTTAATCAGCTTGATAAAAACTGGTGGTGTCCGACCTCCCTACATGACCGAAGATATATGGGCACATTGGAGACAGTATTGGACGACCCCTGAAGCCATTTCCGTCGCATTGCAGAATTCTAGTAACAGACGGGGAGGACCTGATGGACTCAGTTCATGCTTGCATACTGGAGGATCGTTGTCGCATCGGGAACATGCAGATAGACTTGTAAGTATTACAAAATATTACTTTTACTGCTGTAATTAATGGTTAGGATATATGAATTTTATCTTATTACCATAGAGGAGGATGGGAATGTTACTTGTGTTAGGAGTTTGCTTTGTTGTTGAATGTTGGATTGTAGCGTAGTCTCGAAATTTGAAGTGTTTTTTTGTCTATGTATACAGGAGGTATGTTCCAAATATAGGGGAAACTCTGCCGAAATTTAAGTAAAAACTTTACAAAATATTAATTTTACTGCTGTAATTAATGGTTAGGATGTCTGAATTTTATCTTATTAGCATAGAAGAGGATCATGTTACTTGTGTGAGGAGTTTGCTTTGTTGCATGTTGGATTGTATCGTTGTTTCGGAATTTGAAGTGTTTTTTTGTCTATGTATACAGGAGGTATGCTCCAAATATAGGGGAAACTCTGCTCAAATTTAAGTAAAAACTTTACAAAATATTACTTTTACTGCTGTAATTAATGGTTAGGATGTCTGAATTTTATCTCATTACCATAAAGGAGGATGAGAATGTTACTTGAGTTAGGAGTTTGGTTTGTTGTTGAATGTTGGATTTTGAAGTGTTATTTTGTCTATGTATACAGGAGGTATGCTCCAAATATAGGGGAAATTCTGCCGAAATTTAAATACAAACTTGTACGAATAGTCAATAAATTATAGTTCATCTTTAATTTTTTTTATGTTTACAGGGAGCATCGATGGGTCGACCGGCTACCTATGGTGAGGTATTTTTACACACCCACACCAACAAGCATGATGGTCAAACGTTCGTCAATTATCGGTCAAGGGTTTTACATGTATGTCCAAGTTATTATAATTTACAAATTTTAAATATTACTTATTATTAATCGTTACTTATTGTAAAACATTTGTCCTACGACAGGAACAAGTTCAAGATGCAATTCAGCAACGCTCACAGACTTCTGATTATGTTGATGCGAATCAAATCTATTGTGACGTTTCTGGTGGTAGAGACCAGCGAGGACGGATATTTGGCTTAGGTTCTTTGGCCAAATCCTGTCACTCGCATGCCTCAAGTTCAAGTACTGCCGCATCACATAGACGGTCTGAATCCAGGCGAGTCCATGAACTTGAGAATACTGTACATGAGCTGAGATCTGAATTGCATCAGTCACAGACTCGATGGCAGCAATCTATCGACTACATATCTGAGCTGCGCAATGAGATGGCAAATTTGAAGAGTATGGTGTCATCGCAGCAGTCCGATCGTACTTCTCAGCCGCCGCCGCCGCCGCCGCCATCAGCTTAATTAGTTATGATTCTGTATTAGACATGGATATTATGTTATTACATAATTACTAACTTTATAACTAGTACAATTATTAAATTCGACTATTATTATATATTAAAATTTAGATATCATCTTTCATTTGCTCATTATTTTCCAATTAATTTTACAGGTTATAATTTGGATTATAAAAATATAATTGTTAATTAAGGGGGGAAAATTTTTTTTATTTTCCTACGGATTACCGACGGAATTCACAATTCCGTCGGGAAATTAATCCCGACGGAATAGCGTATTCCGTCGGGAAATTAATCCCGACGGAATTCTCTATTCCGTCGGTAATTTCCCGACGGAATAGTAAATTCCGTCGGGAAATTAATCCCGACGGAATACGCTATTCCGTCGGGATTAATTTCCCGACGGAATTGTGAATTCCGTCGGTAATTTTTTGCCGACGGAATACGCTATTCCGTCGGGATTAATTTCCCGACGGAATTTACTATTCCGTCGGGAAATTACCGACGGAATAGAGAATTCCGTCGGGATTTATTTCCCGACGGAATTTTCCGTCGGGATAAATTACCTACGACTTTATTGCCGACGGAATATTTTCCGTCGGCAATTTATTTTCCCGACGGAAATTACACATTTTCCGTCGGTAATTTCCGTCGGGAAACGTGTATTTTCTTGTAGTGATTATATTTTAAAAATGAATAATCTTTTATATAAACCTATATATATCGTACAAGTATATTTGAATTTCTTGTTTTACCTAACCCAACAATACAAAAGCTGACCATTAATATAAAAATGATTAATGGTGCATAATTATATATATAAGATATAAGATAAATTGTTCATGTGAGGGTTATTTGATATGCTAGTCTGTCTTATATTTAGATTTATGCATAGAACTTTAGAACGTGCATTATATGAATTTATACATGTTTCAAAATAATTAAATTTGTCTTCTTCATTTTAAATTTTTTTTATTAAATATATAAACATAACGTGGCACATATCAAAATAGTAAGAATTAGAGAAAAATACACATGGCTGGAAAGTAATGGAATGTGATCATGTATATGTACCTAACCAAATACATCATCTAATAATAAAGTAAAATGTCTCTCTCTCTCTCTGCATAAATGCTCCATTAAAATCTTCTACTATATATTATGTAATTTTTATTTATTTAATATAGTTCAAGAACTGTGGCTTCCATCCTCATAAGCTATTGCATGTGGATTCCATGTCAGCGCGCGCATATATATAAGAATTCAGAATGTCAAGATGTATTATATATGGGCATTTAAATAGAAAATTTTGAAATAACTGTTTATATTTAATAATTATATACTGTATATTTGATCCACCAAATATATATACACACAACTATTGTAGGCAGTTGAGCTTTGCATCTGTCGGGTTCGGGTCGATCCGACCAACCCGAAACCCGAGGAAGACACCCCATTCCCTTCGAACCAACCCTTATTATGATTAGGAGCCCGAACAAATCAATTCGACTTTTTTCGGGCCTCGACCAGAAAGATCCGACCAACCCGAATTATATATATATATAAAAATAAAAATTAAATAAAATATAATTAAAATTAATGAACATTAAATAACATATAATTTAAAACTCATCGGAAGGCCAATTGTAAAACCAGAGTAAGATCTATATTTAATGAAGTTAATAATGTACAACAATAGCAACCTCTCATCAGCTCAAGCAATTCCAGCTCCATTTTAAGGTGCATCAGCAAGCAGAGTAGCCAAAGGAACAACTGTGATTGTGAGGTGTTAATAATGGGACATGGGATTGATATAATACAAATTCATACAAAGAAATCGTAACCCAACAAAATCATACAAAGCATTAAAGCAGGAGCTATTTGGGAGTTAATACAAAGCATTAACGGCAAGAAGAGGATAGAAAAAATAAAAATCATGCAAAGAAATCCCAAAAAATCGCAAGCCAACAAAATCGCAACACAAAATCAAGATGAAAAAGTAAACACAGTGAGGCAATAGGCTATGGAGAGACACGACGGCGGCGCTAGGGCATAAGGTATTTGGGAGTTAGGGATTTTGAGAGAAATCGGGAAAGAGGAATTAGAGTCGAAAAGAAGGAAACTTATTTAGCATTTTTTTGGTTTATATAGTATTTAATTCGGTCGGATCGGGTTTATAGTGGTTTTATCCCGATCCGAACCACTCATATTTCTCACACCCGATCCGTACTTTCCGAATAATCTTACCCAAATTACTTTTTCGGGTCGGATTTATCGGTTTGTTCGGGTCGGGATCAGTGGCGAAGCCAGAATTTGCAATTAAGGGAGGCAAAAATATAAATTAGACTTAAAACAATAAAATTTTAAGGGGGCAAAATGATCTATTTAATACATATGTATAAAAATATATATATATAATTAATGTTTTTTCAAAAATTAAGGAGGGCAATTGCACCCCTTCTCTTTCAAGTGGCTTCGCCACTGGTCGGGATAGGTGTTGCACACCCCTAGTAGGCAGACAAACTGCATGCTAGCTTCTGGTGGGCTGAGCTAATGAGATTATTTGCTTCAATCCAAATTAGCCACCTACTTACACTAGAAGACACAGTTTCGTGTTTAATTTTTAGTTTATAAATGAATAAACATTAATCTCTCTTTTTCTTAAAATAAATAATTATTAAAATATCAGACGTCAATTTTCAAATATCGGATGGTGAAATTATATATGTACAGAATAATCAATATTATAACGTTAGAAAATTCAAAATGAAACTTGAATTCTTGAAATGCTAATAAAGGAATTAATAATTTATGAAAAGATACTCAATTTATTTTATAAATAGTTTGGATAAGCTTTTAGAGCTTGATATAAAGCATTTTTTGTCACGTTTGGCTTTATATTAGATAAATAATAATTTAATATTTATAACATATGGAATTAAAGTTTAATTAAAGTAAAATAAAATATTTTCTTTTTAATTCACGATAAGCACAATCGTTTGGCACTTCTGCCTCGTATTGGCTAACAGCAATGACCAACATATACAGATACACATTTTCTTTTCGAAACTAATTTAAAAAAAAAAAAAAAAAAAAAAATAATAATAATAATAATAATAAAGAAGGAAGACAAAACAAAACTCTGTTCTTAATTTAATTCATTAATATTAATTACATTATAAATATATAATATATTTTAATTGCTAAGCGCATGCAACCTCCTTTTTTTTTTTTTTTAACAATTAATAGTGATAAAAGGTTCTAGAAGCCTCACCAAATTAGTTAGGTAAAATTAAACAATATGTAGTTACATTTGATTTTATAAAAAATTGAAAATCACATTCAGTTTAAATAGTTGAAAGTGTATTTATTCTGTTAATTAATTAGAATTAAAAATTGCATATTCTTCCGCCCAAAAAATGTAATTATATAACAACAAATTTTATAAATAATTAATTCCCATAACATCAATTTAACAATTAATTTTGAATTTTGAATCACTTATGCAATAAAAAAAAAATCATTTTTTTATTATTATTTTTATTGCACCGACAAAAACAGAATGGTTTCATATTTCATCACCATCCTTAATTAATTAATTGCGAGATTAGTAGTTACCATTGATGAAACTTATATAAAAACATAAATTTTATTGTTAATTTTTTTTTTCTAATCAAATAATTGATAGTAATATATATTCTCCTTTAATTAGATATTTTAATTTGAATTTTAAATATGAAACGTTTTTAAATATTTAGAAAATAGAGTTTTGTTTTTTATTTTTTATGGACTTGTATAGTTGAATTCAAAATAATCGTACCAATGAAATTCAGATACCAAATAAATTATACTAAAAAATAAAATAGATAATGATGACTATCCAAAATTTCTGAGTTGATTAGCAAACAGTTTGTTCATTAGTTTTTGATACGTAGTCCCTACATTGTTTAACCCGAATGATATAACTCGGTAGCAGTAAGTAGCTCGATGAGTAATAAATGTCGTTTTCTCCTTATTTTTTGGGTTCATTGGAATCTGGTAATAACCAGACGAGACATCCAGAAAAGTGTATTTCTCAAAACATGCCGTTGAATTAACTAGCAGGTCAATATTCGGCAATGGATAGCTGTCTTTTGGCAAGCTTTATTCAGGTCCGTAAAATCTACACACATTTTCCATTTTCCATTAGCTTTTTTTACCAGAACAACATTGGACAGTCAGTCCGGATATAAGACCTCCCGAATAAATCCATTCTCGAGCAGGATATCTGTTTCCTTTGACATTGCTATCTGCCTTTCTGGAGCATGATTCCGCTTTTTCTGCTTGACCGGCTTAGAGTCCAGTCTAATGTTCAGTGAGTGGCATATGACATCGGCAGATATTCCTTTAATGTCCGAGGGCTTCCAGGCAAATACGTCCGCAAACTTTTGCAAAACTGATTTAAGGGCCGAAACTTCTTCCCCTTTCTTGTTTGTCCCAATCTTTACTGCCTTGCTCGGAGCTATCTCAACCTCCAATAATGAATCTATTGGCTCTGCTCTCCGATCCTCACTAGTGGAAACATCCAAGGAATCCAACGGAGAGCTTGATTTGCTTCTTTCAGCATCATAACATATATTTTCCAAGTTACCTTCAGATTTTCACGGAGCACCGCAATGCCCCCCGAAGTCGGGACTTTAAGCAACAGTTTCCTCATAGAGATGTATGCGTCTACCCCAGCTAGCAATGGCCTTCCGAAAATGGCATTGTAGGCCAATAAAATATCCACGACCATGAAACAGCTAGTGCAAGTTCGGTCCAATATCTGAGAACTTCACTTCGTAACTCGTTATGGGAGGGTTCGAATCCAGAGAGAACACCTCCTTTGTTATTGTTATTAATTGAGTTTGGTTATAGTGACTTGCATAGTAATAAATGGAATTTAATTGTGATTTGATAGTTAGGTAAGCGGGTCTGCCTAGTTAAAACTAATAAGATTAATGCATAATTTTTTGGATTAAAATGTGATATTTAGAGGGAAAAAAAACAAAAATAAGAGAAGAAAAAAAAATAATTGGTGAAATGAAATTAATATAATAATGGAGAATGGAATTAGTTGGCATCATGTATTATGGAGACAAGAAATTAGAAAGAGGAAGGTGAGTCATAATCATGAATATAAGTCTCTTTTTCTGACTCAGCTATGACTATTAACTCCTATCCATCCACATGTTGTTGCCGATTACATACCATACCATACATTGCCATCAATATGCTGATGACATGGCATGACATACCATGTCATCTTAAGATTGTATGTTGAAGGCCTACATCTAAATTCATTCAAGTTTTGTCTTTGAAAATTGATGAAAAAATTGTCTCAATTCAACGTTTTAGACTCGCACATGCATACTATCTTAAATTGTTATTTGCAACCGCATTTACATCAATTCAATTAGAAACGGTCATATATTAAAAAAATAATTAATTTTTATTGGATTAATTCGCATGACTTTTATTTCGACAATTATTTTTGATATTAATGAAAAAAAAATTGAAACTAACAAAATTAAAGAATTAAAATTATTTAATTTTTTAATGGATTAAACCCATAACCTTAAAGTTTAAGAGAGTATTATAGTAAAGTTAGTCTGAATAATTATATAATAAGCTAAACAAAAGTCAAAATGAATTTGAAAAGGGTTTGGTTTTGGGATCTTGTTTGGGTGTGGGAGCGGATAGACAGAATGTATACGTGACCCATGAAGCTGACCAGTGGGTCCCATCCACGTCAGCTAAACATGGCTGGTCTTTTTGTTGTTTGAATTTGCAAGCTAGCTTTGGACCTTTTCGAGGTTGTTTTTTGGGCTTTTTTGTCCATTCAAATACGTCTCTGTTTTTTTTTTTTTAATAAAAAAAATAAAATTGGACTGTTCATATGATTAAAATCAAACAAGTTGGCTCAGAGAAAATAAAATAAGAAAATAAGAAAAAAAAAGCCCTCCATAATTGAGGGTTGAAATTTTTATTTTCCTCTAAGAAAATATCAGTTTCTCCCTTTTTTAATGGCAATGGCCCGCTCTTGACTAATTTTAGAGATAATAAATATTACGTAATGTTACATTCTAAACGGTTGTTTTCGGTTTGGAGTCTTACCCAATTGCTAATAATGATGTCATTAATAAGATTAAAAAAACATATTTTATTAGAGCTTAGCTGTGGTACTATTTATTTAGTTAATACTGTCTATATATCCCAGTTTTTTCTTTCATATATTTCAATTTTCATTAAATATCATTTTAACTTCTTTTTTTTCATAAAAACAAATTAATAATTTGATAATTGAATAATTATCTCATAGAGGCTGTTGTTTTAACGACAATTTTTCGAAAACTATCTAATTGAACAAGCAAAAAGTGCTTATTTAAAAACATATTTTACAAGTTAATGGAAAATTCAATTAAGCATGAAATTAGAGTTAATTTCATTCGTAATTACTGATCTTATACTCAAATAATACTAATATAATAAATTTTTTTGTTATTTTAAAAATCACAAAATTTAAAATATTTATACAAAAAAGTCATTTTTGTCGTTTTCCGACAATGAAACATTCGGAAAGTCCTGTTGGCTGCACACGTGGCTTGACAGGTGGCATGCCATGTTGAACAAATGACATGTATGCATGCCGCGTGGCATGCCGCCTGTGTAGGGGTACTGAATATGCACGTCAACTGAACTTTCCAATGGTTCTATCACCGGAAAACTATCAAAGTAATTTTTTTTATAAATATTATAAATTCAATAATTTTTAAGAAAATAAAATTTTTTTCATTATATTAATATTATTTGAGTATAAGTTAAGTAATCATGTGTGAAATTAACTCACGAAATTGTTATATAAGTTTGTATAAATTACGCTCTTATAAATCAAACAGTTAAAAGTCTATCTACTTTTTTATTTGATCATAATTTAAATTCTAATTTTTCCGTAAAAAAATATATTATAAAAAATAAAAAGATTTTGTTTATAGTGTTTTATAAATTTCAGTGGGTGTAATAAATATATAAACTTATAAATAAAGAATATACATAATAAGTTGTAAATCTAATAACTCTTTTCACTTTTTCATCTTTCGTGGAGTTAACAATATACTAAAATCTCATAATTTTTATTTTTACTATATATATAGAAATTTAATCATATTTTAAAAAAATGAATTTAATTATTCTTTTATGTCATAAAAAATAAGTATTTATAAAAAAATAAAAAGAAAATAAAAAGTCTCTAGAAAGTAGAAACACAGTGCCTCGTGCAAAGCCATGTCCTCTTTCTAGTCTGTTTATTTTGTTAATTTAGCAATTGGTTTCACATAGTTAATTATTATTTACTATTAGATATGGTTTTTGGTTTTCAATGCTGATTTATTAGAATCATAACTGATAAAGCCATTTCTGACTTTATCGGAAGGCGTATCGGGCTCTGTATGATATTGTCCGCTTTGAGTCGGAACTCTCACGGCTTTGTTTCTGCGGCTTTGCCCCAAAAGGCCTCATACAGGGGAAGGTGGTCAATGGCATTATAAGGGTCACTTTCAAGTCATCCCCAGCCGATGTGGGATTCATGATAGCATTGCTATCACTATTCCTCCTCCCGAGAGAGGGTTACGGCGCTGGCCGCTTACAGGATTGGCCGCTTTGGGCGCTGCCGTTCGGACGCTGGCCTCGACTCTCAATGACAGCACCAAATGATAAAGTCATTTCTGACTTTATCGGAAGGCGTATCGGTCTCTGTATGATATTGTCCGATTTGAGCCGGAACTCTTACGGCTTTGTTTCTGAGGTTTTGCCCCAAAAGGTCTCATACAGGGGGGAAGGTGGTCCATGGCCTTATAAAAGCCACTTTCAAGCCATTCCCAACCTATGTGAAATTCATGATAGCATTGCTATTAATAACATATTTTCACTATGTTGATTTATAAGCTTTTGATAAGGTTTGGAAACACTGAATTTAGACGCAACTTTATTTTTATCGTTTTTTATTATAACAAGAGAATAAGATTAAGGAATATATATATATATATTAAATGTGAAAGTGCTTGTCCGACTGGACCACGCACCAGTCCATCAATTCCCTTTAGGTTTAGCAATTATCTACACCCTTGTTTTTGAATAAGTAGATACTTCAAATATGATTAGATTTATTTTTTGCCAAAAAGGTCAAGAAGCCCAAAAAAAGGGTAGCAATCTAAGAGTGTAGAAGGTCCATCTGAAAGCCCAAATAAGACAATACTTTTGGTATTTGGATCTGGAAATTGCTTTTGATTATGATTGAAAAATCCCAGTTTAAAAATAAAAAGCTCAAAATAGACTTTATCAACATTAATATAAACTTGATTTAGCCAAGAATTGATAATACATTGTTTTGTTATATAATACTAATAAATGAACTAATGAATGTATACTTTTTAAATTCGAGCTATACAATGGTTACAAATATTAATGAAAAATTAAAATAAATCATCACAAGCATTATACTTAGTTTATGGTTAACTTTTAAAACAGTTATCGGACATTTATCGCCTTAACCATAAATAACAAGTAAAAAAATACTATGTGTAAACTTTTTTTCTAATTATTATTATTTTTTACCGACTTTACCATTAGAGTATTTATATTGCAATTCTATCGAAACGGAAAAAATACTATGTTTTAAAATATTATAAATTATTAATTTGATTCATATTTAAAGATATATAATATATTCTTCTTCTGCACTAAGATAAATTAAAACCATCGGCATCAAAATCAGTTCTAGCCACTTCTTGACTAGGATCCATAAGAGTATAGAAAACTCAAGAATACTCAAAAGTGTTACCATATATATTATATAAATGCATGAAATAAAGATTGTTTTTTATACGAATTGTTTGGAGTCTGAAATTCCCAGATATTTATAATTAGCAAATACAAAAGGGGAGAATGCTGATTTCAGATTCACCTACTTTGGTTTTCTTTCAAACCCTAAATTGCTTTCATTCTCTTCATCATTTTCTTTAGAGTGTATCTTGTCTTCTTTCTTCTCGTCTTGCTCTTTGCTCTATGTTCTGATGTAGTTTACCTCCTTTTTGATCTTATTTCTCCTCCATAACCCCCTACTTCCTTCTATTTACTAGGTACTCCCTCCGTTTTTTATTATCTGTCACTTTTGAGTAAAATTCAAATTCTATTTATATGTCACTTTTAGATTTCCAATACAATTTAATTTTCATTTTCAATAAAAATTAACCAATTAGATTCATTTTTTTTTACATTAAATCATTCAATATGCATTTAATCACTCAATTTTTTTCTAAATTTAAGACTAATTAATATTTTTTTAATTTTAATGAAAATAACAAAAGTGACAATTATAAAAAAAGGAGAGAGTAAGTGGATAACCACGGTTCTAGAATGTCATTTGTAAATATATTTAAGACATAGATTTAAATAAACATTATCTTTTTCATTTTCCCATAAAATTTATAATTCCTTATACACTATTAAAAAAAAAAAGAATTCCAAAATTCTGGTACGTGCTCAATATCCTAAGCCTTTGTTTGAATTGATATAAGTGAGAGTAATTCAGAGTAAAATAAGTTAAATATAATTTATTTCATTTACTTTGATAAGAAAAATTAATATAAAAGAGAATAAGTGAGGATAAATAAATAATAAAGGAAAATAATTTTTATATTTTTTTTAAATTAAGATAAACGAGAGTAATTTTATTTAGAGGTATATTTTAATAAAAATACCAAATAATAAAGGGTAAAAAAAGAATAAATTTAACTTATCCTGTCGTTAAAATAAATTTAATTTTCATCCTATTTGTTTGTAAAAGAAACGGTTTGATATCTTTTTCAGGTGCAGTCATGAATGCGTCAGAATCTGATTCGTGATAGAAAATCTTGCCGACTGTGAAGTCAACAAGATCCAATGGTATCACCACTGCCACGAAATCTCAGGCCACTGTTCTTCTGTCATCGAGGTTCATCTACTAGATTCCTCCTCATCTCTCGGGCAAATTTTCGAGAAAAATGGATCAATAATCTCAGGATTAATAATGCTAGTATTTGTGCTAGATTCTCCTTTTTCGCTCATAATAGCTCTTGTTCTCTTTATTCTTCTCTTCCGCTTTGCTCTGGTTCTCTTCTTTCTTCTCCTTCTCTTTGCTCTATGTTCCAACCTCGTTTTTCTTATCTCCGATCTCCTTTGTCCTCCATGACTAATCCTCTTGATTCACGTCACTCATCTTCTGTGAAAACGGTACGTAATTTTTCTCATTTTTGGTATTGGGTTTCTTCAATTTGATCAAATTTAGTTTCTTTTTTCCTCAATTTTCGTGGGTTTTGACTATTGGATTTGCAGGAGAGAGTTGTGATCAAGGGGAGGGTTCAGGGAGTGTTCTATAGGAACTGGGCAGTGGAGAATGCAACGCAATTGGGATTAAAGGGTTGGGTGAGGAACAGGAGGGATGGTTCTGTGGAAGCACTCTTCTCTGGAGATTCTGATAAGGTCCAGGAGATGGAGGAGAGGTGCCGCCGTGGTCCACCGGCTGCTATGGTCACTGGCCTCCAGGTTTTCCCTTGCAATGATGATCCTGGAACTGGGTTTCAGCGCAGACCAACTGTTTGATGAAATTTATGTGACAGATTTCTACTTTATTATATAAACCCGGTTCTAGAAGGAAGTACATATGTAAACACTTTGCTAAGCTGTTGTCTATGGAACCACTGATTATCTTGTTCAATGATGTGATACTGAATGGGTTCTGATTAAACTACAACGCATGCATCTAATAATGAGTTTCAAATATATTTTTCTTAATTCATCTTTTAGTAATATAATATATTATCATGTATTGTTATCTCGTTTAGTTTTACCACTTAAATTTTGAAATGGACATTGTTTTTTTCTGTGAACTTGGAACTTTATTAACCAAGCAAAGCATCAAACCAAACCAAAAGGACCAAATTAAAATTCGAGCCAACAGCTGCCAAAGTGTAAGCTGCCATATTAGCAGGCTTATGGACGAAGACATAAATTTAGACCTTAGAGCGACACGGTTGAGAAATGAAAGCTTTATTAACTTCAAGCAATCCACCTTGAGCTTGAATTCTCAATTCTTTCAAACGAAATAGAATTCTCTAAAATTATTAATCATGCAGTAGGTTTGGAGAATTGGGTTTGAAATATTTAAATTATATCTTCAAAAGCAAATTAAAATTGTTTTTGTTGAGTTTCACAGCTTTGATATCATGCTTTTAAAGAATTTGGACCGTTATTGGGCATGAGATATCAAAATCCATATTCTAATAGAAATTGGACTGGGAAGCCAGGACTTTACAAAAAGCCCACAGATCCAATTTTATTCTCTTAACCTTTTATACAAATCCAATTTAGCCATATATATATATATATATAGGTTTTAGAAGTAGGATCCCACTTCCTTCCCATTTTGATTTAATTACAATAAAGTTAAAACTTGAAAAATAACTAAACTGCAACAAAATGAAATCTTATGACCAATAACTAACGTATCTATCCAACCATTTGAATAACTGTTATAAACGTTATATACTAATATTTAAACTGTTATAATCGTTATTGGACATTTATAGCCCTATTCATTAATAACAGATGATAAAAACACCATATAAAAAGCAAAATATTTGTCAAATAAACTCTTTACAGCTTATTTTATCTCTATCTCTAATTATTGGAGAATTTATATCGAGAACCTAATAAATATTTTATGTTTTTAAGTTTTCGAAAGAATTCGATATATCGAACTATTATCAATGACTATAAAACTTCTTGTTATAAGTCACAAAAATCTATAGACCTTGAACTTGTTATTTTACAGTTAATTATACCACAATTATAAACTTTGTTTTAATTATTTGATACTTGATTCTCTCTAACAGTTATCAGTATAATAATTTTTCTCACAAGAACACATGCAAAATTATGAAAATATCAAAGAGAAGTTGGATTGGAACCACTACAAGAATTTAAGGATTTTCCGACGGAAATTCCCGACGGAAATCCAAGATTTTCCGTCGGAAAATGAAATTGCCGACGGAATTGCATTCCGTCGGCAATGAGATCGTAGGTAAAAATTGCCGACGGAAATATTGTTCCGTCGGCAATTTTGCCGACGGAAATATTGTTCCGTCGGCAATTTTCCCGACGGAATATTAAATTCCGTCGGCAATTTTCCCGATGGAATTTAATATTCCGTCGGGAAATTCTAAAATATTTTTATTTTTTTAAAAAAAATTACCGACGGAATTTAATATTCCGTCGGTAATTAAAAAAATTAAAAAAAAAATTCAGAATTTACCGACGGAATTTAAAATTCCGTCGGGAATTACCGACGGAATATTAAATTCCGTCGGGAATTAAAAAAAATCAGAATTTACCGACGGAATTTAAAATTCCGTCGGGAATTTTTTAAAAAATTAAAAAAAAATTTAGAAATTTTCGACGAAATTTAATATTCCATTGGGTCAGTAATTTAAAAAGCATATAAAAACATTAAATAAAACAATAATAACAATTATAAAAACAACACCTGCTTTATTTTAGTATGTACATTCGGTTTCAACCAACCAACTGGAGGTTTTTTCCAACCACCAGGAGAAGAAACATTGAAAACATCCATTGAGGGGCAATATTAGCAGACAAAACAAGATTTAGTTTAGCTAAATGCAACAAATTAAAATCACATGCTATAATACCTTTTATCAGAATACTTTTTCCATTCCAAATAAACTCATTGCTTTTATCAGATAATGTTATAGGGGAAATGACATATTTTTAAGATGAAGTTTCAAGTATTGTGTACCCCTTTCTAGTTACAATTAAATTCCAAACATGTCCGTTTTCTGGAAAGAAGTCTATTTAAACATATATTTGCATCAGAAAAAAATGAAACCATAATTACAACTCTTATTTGATTCCATTGGTTGACAAATTATCAACTAACTAAAACCAAATGAAGGATATTGCCATTTCTGCTGCAGATCATTGGCAAGATACATAATACCATACCAATAAATCATATAAATAGATCAAGCATCCAACCCAGAAATCAAAACCCAAGGAATCAAACTCATTTTGAAGAGATCTGAGAAAAAGCAACAAACCTTTAGCAGCTGTAAAGGAGGATGAAGTAATAAATATGAAAATCCAAAAACCAGCTGCAGCCTGCAAGAGCAAGAACAGAACCCAGAAAGAACAACCACCTAACAAATACCTATTTTATCTTTAGAGTTTTGATTATTAGATTAGCAAAAAAATAGAATGAAATCAAAAGAATCTCAGCAACAAGAACGGAAATTGACCATTCGATTATTGTATTATTGGAGAAACCAACCTCAATGAGATTTTTGTCAACAGTAAGCACGTCCATGCCTGCCATCTCTTCGATTGCAGTCATTCTCTTCGTGATAGCACCACGGAAATCGGCGGCCTGAGGATTCTTGAACATACTGGCATTTCCCTTTACAAATTAAGGGTGAAAAAATATAAAGTTTGATTTCCGATAATAGTTGCCAAACCACATTTCAGATCACATACTGGATTCAAATAATAATTCCATAGATTCAAACAATAATAAAAATGCATACATATTATTAACAAAATAAAATAAATTAAAAAAATAAGGAGGAAGCTGGACCTCGGGGGCGGCAGAACCAGGGAGCACGCGTGGAGGCGCGGAAGAGGAAGCAGGCGGACGCGGACCAATCGGCGGCGGCTTCCGGCGGCGGTAGCTGGCCAGATCTGGCGGTGGGCAGAAGGAGGAAGAGAAAGCGTGAGCCAGGAAGGGAGGGAGAAGAAGGAGGAGCAAACGGCGCGGAGGAGGAAGCAGGCGGCACAGGCGAACGCGGACCGATCGGCGGCGGCTTCCGACGGCGGTAGCTGGCCAGATCTGGCGGTGGGCATGCAGGGGCTGGGCAGAAGGAGGAAGAGGCAGCGTGAGGGAGGAAGGGAGGGAGAGAGGGAAAAGAAAAGAGGGAAAAGGGATTTTAAAACCCTTATTTTTAGCGACGGGAAAAATACCGTCGCTAAATAGCGACGGTATAAGTATACCGTCGCTAAACATTAGCGACGGACATACTATTCCGTCGCTAAAAATATTTTAATTAATATATTTAATTTTTTTAACGACGGAACTTCAATCCGTCGCTAATAAAAGAAATTATTTTTTTTATACATTTAGCGACGGAATTAATATCCGTCGCTAAAATTAGCGACGGAATTTATTTCCGTCGCTAAAAATATTTTAATTAATATATTTAATTTTATTTAACGACGGAAATTAATTCCGTCGCTAATAAAAGAAATTATTTTTTTTTAAAATAATTTTAGCGACGGATATCAAATTCCGTCGCTAAAATTAGCGACGGAAATCGAAATCCGTCGTAATTTCGGTCGTTAAAAATGGAGGGAAATTATTCCCGCCATTTTTAGCGACGGAATTTTTTTCCGTAGCTAATTAGCGACGGAAAATATATTCCGTCGCTAATTTGCGACGGAAAGGACATTCCGTCGCTAATTAGCGACGGAAATGGTTCCGTCGCTAAATATCCGTCGCGAAAACTATATTTTCTTGTAGTGAACAGTGTTGCCTAGCAAGTAGCAAAACAAAACCTGTGAAGACGAGTAATGTTATCTGTTTTTAGGGAATGTAAGCAAGTGGCGTAGTGTATATAATAATTAGAATTTAGTAGTAACCCTACCTTTATCCTATGATCCTATGATCCGTCATTCTCGTGATCTATGTTCAATGTTTAGTCTCATCAAACTACATTAATATCCCACATTTTTGTCTTCTTCTTCTTCTTCCTTTTTTTTTTTTTATCAATCATTATTGTCTTCACAAGTTTCACTTCAAGTTAAATATATGTAGCCTTTCCAATTTTAGTTTGGACATTATGATTTAATTTCCACTGTTGCACTTCTAGTGTTAAACATCTCATGTCCTGTCTGAACCAATATTTAATTCTTCTTGCCAAGTTTTTGGTCTACATTTGAATTTGATTTTTTTTTTCTTTTTAATATTAAATGATAACTTATTTTCATGTCATTTTTATTTATGAAACAAGTTGATAATTTATTGACATATATAAAAAATAGCAATAAGTTTCATAGTTATGATGCAAGTATGAGTTTTATAATTGATTAATAAAGCTATAGAATTAGTCAATATAAGAATTATTTATTTATTCCTTTTATAACTAATTAATTACTACTCTGAATTATGCATAAAACATCACTTATAATAACTCATTTATTTATTTATTATTATTTTTTTTGAAATAAGAAGTCAAAGTAGAAAGTTTTGTAAATTTCATGCTTAAAATTTTCTATATGCATGTGTTTGGCCTAAGTGTGAGTGGTGTATTAAATATTTTACATCTGTTGATTATGAAAATATGGTACTTTATGGTGGCTTGAATAATACTCATTTCACAAATTAATTTTTAAAATTGAGTTGAATTCAAATTCGTTTTCTTTGCATATTAATATTTTCTTGTAGAAATGTTTGATTTGAACTTTCCTTTTATAGATCAATCGAGTTTTTCTAAAGAGCCGTGGATTACTAACTCAGTTCATGAATGAAAAACATGAACTGGATTTTGACCAATAAAATCTTTTGTTTTCATCATATTTTAAAAACGGACGATATTCGGTGGTTTAGTGAGTGGTGCATGTTTGTATACCATCTGATTAGCACGCGCTATTATTTATATTTGATTGGATGATGCGCATGCGCTCGTAATATGCACTGCACGTTGAATTGCGCATTTTAAAAAATGGTATAAAAGAGAGAATATATATACATAGGTAAAAACGAGAAAATTGAATGTGTAAACCGTGTCCTCTAGATCCTACCATTTGCAGAAAAACCATGAAAAAGATAACTAATAATGCAAGCTGAGCTTAGCTTGCTATCTCCATGCATGTGAATTGGCCCCATGCACTACGTATCTTCAGAACTTTCATCTTCCTTTCCAATTGTATATTTTCATACTCATCATTATAAATTTCCTTCCATAATCTAAAACTGATACACAAGAAATAATAATAATAAAAAAGAAATAACTTGAGAATAAGAAGTATAAAAAGAATGGCAAAACTAGTTTTTTTACCGGAAAGTTAATTAGAAAAAGTATTTCAGTCTTTACCCACAAAGAAACTAAAGTAAAACAAGGTCAGTTTGTAATATTCACTGTAAAAGATGAGGAAATTAAAAGGTTTGTTATAGAATTGAGGTTGTTAAATAATCCTGCATTTGTGAGATTGCTTGATTTGGCTGAGGAGGAATTTGGATTCCAGCAGAAGGGAGCTCTTGCTGTCCCTTTCCGGCCTCAAGATTTGCAGAAAATTCTTACAGGAGGAAGAAGCTAGCTAGAAAGATGATTCTTTAGTTTTCATTTTATTGTCATTCTTCGATTTCTTATTTTCTTAAAGTTTACAAAACGTAGTTGTTTCTGAATCTTGGTTGTGGAATAAACTGTTAGTTAGATTCTTGGAATTACCGTATCTACCACAATTTTATTTATCTATGATGATACAGGACAAAAATTTTATTAAATTTATGTACAAGCTTTTAGATATTATGTTCCTTATCTTGGCAAAATTTATTTTTGACCTTTAAAAAATTTTATAAATTTCAATTAAATAAATACCCTTTTAATTTTAAGTATTTTATCCACTTAACATTTATTTCAACTAAATTTACTCTTTTAATATTAAGTTTAACCAAATTTGCCTCCCTTTAATTTAAAATTCTGAAACCGCAATAAAAATAAATAAATAACTAATTACGTACCTTCCTGTTATTTTTCCAATTTCACAACATTATATTATGCGAAGAGTAATAAGTAATAACAATCTGTACATCCTGCGCAAGTATGACTTCTATATGTTTAATCATTTATTAGCTGTAATCGGGTGAAAATTTATGGCGACCCATGCTTCACCTCTTCACCTAAACCCAACCATATATAGCTTTATAATATTCTGGCATTATAAATATCTAAACTATTTTTTTCCCCTTTGAATCATATCCCACATTTATTACGAATACTGTATATTTGTTAATTAGAATGAATATATTGGTGAAATGCGGCAGCTAAAAACGAATCAACACATAATTACTACAGGATTTCTCGAGCAAGATAGCAAGGTTTTAATGACAAAATGGCACGAATAAGGTGTGTGCACGTAATGAATGTGAAAAACTATAGAAAAAAAAATCCTAGTAAATTGCATGCATGACATTGCTGCGCATATTGACTACGATATGGCATACTAATCCTTATTAATGATGTGGGTATATGAATAAGTGCAAATCGAAGCCTAATTTACTCCAAAATTATTCGTTCAATCCTAGCTTATTAATGATGTGGGTATATGAATAAGTGCAAATCGAAGCCTAAGTTACTCCAAAACTATTCGTTCAAGTATTTACAACACAGGGTGGGTTTTGTAGTTTTTTCACATTATACATTAATGGGGTAAAGTATTAGCGTAAAGAAAAAAGAGTGTAATAGAATTAATGGATTGGAGGATGTGAAGAAGAGAAACCTTATCCTTTCTGTACGGAAATGGAGTGGTGAGTATAGATCCAAGGGTATATGTCCATACAATTAGTTGACAGATGACATGTCTAATTAGCTCAGCATGTACCCCCTCTCCCTGCTCCACCAATATAATATATATATATATATGTTTCTCGTTAATCTAAGCAGGAAAATGGGAAGTCAAAAGTTACAAGTACAACATATAAGCATGCTAATACTGAACAGATGACTAGGTCTGAAGATATATTAAATGGTATAGCCGACACCATAGAAAAATTCTTATTTATTTATTTTTTGTTACACCATAGAAGACTTCATTAGTCAGCATAGAATTATTTCGTCGGTTGTTTAATCTCACTCTCTTCGACCACTCTCCTTAAAATGGAAATCTTAACTAATTACCATATTTAGCATGGCAATTAAATGTAAATTTATCTCAAGAAAAATATCTATATAATTTTTCTCAAAATATTAAAAATATTCAATATTTATACGGGTAAGTTTGTACAATTGTTACTCCATCCATTACATTTTATGTGTTATTTTTAAATAAAATTCAAATTTAATTCATCTGACATTTTTAAAATTTCAATAAAATTTAATTTTCTTTTCAAATAAAGTTGACCAATTAAATTTAAATTTGTATATTAAATTGCTAAATTTTATAATAAATTTAAGTCTATTTAATGCTTTTTAATCGTAATAAAAATAATAAAAGTGATATATAAAATGAAATGAATTGTAAACTATGTCCGAATGACTAAATTCACTATTAATTACAATTGTTTTAAAATTGCAACATATGGAGTTTGAATATTATTAAAAGCCCTATTTGATAATGAATCTGCATAAGTAATGCGAGTAAATTTCAACAGAAATGTGAAACGTGTTTGTATAAGACCCCACAATTGATCAACGGGCCGGGGAGCCAATTGAAATGAGTAATGAATCCATGTGAAATGGTCCAATCTTGTCTTCCAGAAATTTCATTTGTAGTTTCCAATTTCCTTCACCACTTACCGTTTATATATATATATTTCCTCCTAAACCACTCTGAATTCAACAATCTTCACACATTCACAAACTTGTGAATTTAATTGACCATTTTCAATTCTCATCTCCGTGGCCATGAAAACTGGTGTAGAAAGTGTCAAAGGGCTAATGATGCTCAAGGTGTTTGTTAAAAAGCTTCAAAGAAGTCTCCTGGTTTCAGCATCTAAAGTCCAAAATCTCACAGCCGTTAAGCTTGATGAAGATCTAAATGCAGCAAAAATGGTGCCTGAAGATGTAATGAAAGGGCATTTTGCAGTAATTGCAATGAAAGGAGGAGAAGCAAAGAGATTTATATTGGAATTGGAGTGTCTTAGTGATCCAGATTTTATGAGATTATTAGAGCAAGCTGAAGAAGAATTTGGATTTCAACAGAAAGGAGTTCTTACACTCCCTTGTCAACCTGAAGAACTGCAGACAATTCTAGGCCACCGGAGAAGGAGAAGAATGAGTACTGAACGGTAGTTCTTTTACATGTAAATTGGTCCAATTAGAATTTTATAAACTCACAGTTCTCAAATAAAATTTGTAAAAGAATGTATTCTTTCTTTATCTTTCGGTTTAAAAACATGACTTCATATGTTCTTTTGTTATTAAGAATCTATTCATGTAAGAAGGAAATACTAATGTAGTTTGATGAGCCTAAACATTGAACATAGATCACTATATGGCTGAGTTTGATTATAGGTGTAAACAGCAAGACAAGTAGTGCAGATCTTGAGTTGTTAACATGAATGGAAGAGTTGCGACATTTGTAGTAATGTTCCTTAATGCACGTTGATAGAAGCAGGATAAAAATGGCCTAGCTTTAAAAAATTAAGCCAATGATTAAGTAAAATTACAAGTCCAATTAGTGGTAATGTGTTTTATTTATTTATATACATGTGTGGACAGTCAAGTTAATATTTTAAGAGAAAAATAAAAAATAAAATTATGTATGTAGAAATTTAAATAATTTATTTAGTAAAACTGAAATATCTTATATAACGTTTGATTATACTGTATTAAATAAACTGAATATTTAATATTTATAAGGACTTATAATAATATGGATAAGTAGAGGTTCAAAAGACACATAATCTACAAACAATTGACATAAATTTGTCCTAATATTATTAAATTAAAGTGTTTCCAATAGACTGTCCGGGGAAACGAGAGCGTACAAGCTTCCTGGAATGTACAGAAGCCCCAATATTGAAATTGAAAGTATTGTTCCAAAGTCAAAGGAATTGATTAGTCAATATAGTTAATCAATAAACAATGGCGGATATGGTCAAAGGAAAAGGCTAATTTTTGCTAATGACAATTTGTTAATTAATGCAGGCTGCTATTATAATATTCGATTCTTTTTCATTTTACTACTTGATTTGACGATTTTTTTAAAAAAATTTAAATGTTGTTTGTAAAAATTTTAAATATATATATTTTATATAGGCTGCTATTTTAAAAAAAATTTATTGCATATTTCCTTCTACCTTTATTTTAGTATTATAGATAAATCTATTTATTTAACCTTCATCCATTTATTAACGCATTTTGTAAGCATGTTTAATACGTCTCTTTCTCAAGTGGTAAATAATGTCCTTATAAAATTAAAGTTGAGTGATAATTTTTGCCATTATGCAATTTCCGCCATATTTAGTATTTGATCAAAATATAATAGACTATATTAATTGGTAGTACCAAAAAGAGATATTTTTGAAAGAGAGAGACCAATAATAACATATTTTAACTACAATCCTAAAATCCATTAATATAAAACTTAAAAAATTTAATATTACCAAATAAATGTTAAAACTTTAATAGGAAAAACTTAAAAGGAAATAAAATTTGAGGGAGTGAGGAATCCATGGAAATTGGAAAAACAAGCTCGTATTTCATGCGAAAACCGATGCAAGCTTTGTAGTATATTATACAACTGTATGTCGGTTGGTGCCAACACACGAAAACTGACATCTTTTTAACTCATTCATAGAATTCATGGTAAGACGTGGGTGAAATCCTTTATTATTCTCATAAATATATATTATTTAATTTTTCTATATATATTCAAAACATTAATTAATATAATTTAACTCTTAATCGGGTCGGGGCTAAAAATAAAATTCTACGTATTTATATATGTCTATCAGAATACTCATCACTCTATCTACTAATTAATTAGAGAATGAAATCCATTTATTCATGTTAAAGATATTAAGAAAGGACAAAAAATAATATACAAAAAAGCATATCAAACAAATGGTTTGATATGCAATGGCTGCACTTACTAAATAGGAGAATTTCAATATAGGCGAGTATAGTTTAGCAAGGCTGTGAATGATAACTGAGTGACCTTATCCTTAATTGCATCAAGGCAATGGTACTTATCCCTTTTTTTTTGTACCTTTTATAAGGGACATATTCCGTTCATATTAAATATCTATAACTTGCACTCAGATATTTTATATGATCCCACATCTTCTAATACATTGACATTTCAATCAAATATAATTAATAAAAAATCATAATTCAATCAAAAATTAAAACAAAAAGAACTCACCTTTTGCAGCCAAAGTCCTCAGCTGCATGTGAGTTCGATTATATCAGAGTTTTGGATCATCACTAACTTTGATATTCAACATTTTATACATGCTCACTAACGATGGAAGTATAATGCAATAAAGCAAAAAGATTATGTAAGTTTGCTATGAAATTTGCACCAAGTTAGTTATCTAGAAAGTGGAAAGAAACAACAAACCATGTGTATCATGGTATTATGCAGTGATAAGAACCATCCAGGAACACCTTATAGCAGTAAAAATTAGATACTAACCTAGGTTTTCTATATAGCCTGTTCAGTATTATTATCTTAGGCTTATGCACTATAAAGGGCAAAAGAGTTCCTCTAACATTGTAAAATATTAGTGTGAACCGCGTTTTTAAGACCCAACTGTATCAGCAGAAGAGACATGGAAAATGAAGGATCAGATGTTGCCAAAAATGATAAATGGTTGCATCATATGAATGGACCCATGCTGTCTATCAGAAATTTCAGCTGTGTTTCCAATTTGCTAGACGACTGAGTATATATTTCCTTCTTGGATCTCGAAACTCAACAACAAAACTCAAGATTTATAGATTCTGCATAAAGTTTCTAACCATATTTTAAGACCACTCCATGAAAGAACAAAGCTTTAGAGGCTTAATGATGCTTAAGCTATTTATTAGAAGGCTACAGCGGAGACTCTTGGTTTCAGCATCTAGAGGACCAAGTCTCGACGCCATTAAGGTTGATGAAGAGATAGAGGCTGCAAAAATGGTACTGGATGATGTCAAGAAAGGACATTTTGCAGTCAATGCAATGAAGGGTGGAAGACCAACGGGGTTTATCGTGTAGCTGGACTATCTCAGTGATCCGGATTTCATGAATCTATTAGAGCAAGGAGAAGAAGAGTATGGATTCCAACAAAAGGGAGTTCTTGCAGTCCCTTGTCGACCTCAAGAATTAGACAATTCTAGATAATAGGAGAAAAAGAAGGATGACTGCTGAATGGTAGAGTATATATAAATCATAATGCTAATGCTACCGCTATATCTAGTTTCTTTTGCCTGATAAGATCACCTCTTTTCTATCTTTGGAGTTATCTCCAACAGGAGAGCAAATATTGCTTTCTTCGAGCAGAGATAAGCCTATAATTTTTCCTTATTGGAGAACCAGCCAGTGCAAAAAATCAGAAGAAATAAAGTACTGGATGACAAGGAAAACAAAACTCAGGTCCGAATGAGTTGCGTCATTTATTGTGCTCAATAAACATAAAAAAGTATATTGTGGGTCTTGATGCATACACAGAAGAAGAAAAAGGTCACAACTAGAACATAAATGTAAACCTTTCAGCACAATTGCAAAACAGAAAAAGATCTCCATAGTGGAACAATAGTTGACTGAGTTTTTTACTGTACTTTAAGAAGCTTCCAACATTGCCACATTTCTTGCTAGTTATTACCATGACCCCATAAAATCAAATTTAATATGATCGTGTGCATTAATATAGATGAAATTGACACATCATGAAACTAATAAGATATCAGTCGTTAAGCAGGTCTCTGTCCAGCTTCTGCTCATAATGAGCCTCAAAAAAGGTTGGCCTCATGCCAATCATTGACACTTTTGAATGTGAAAATAAAATCTCAAGACACTCATCATAAGCTGTAAATATTGATTTTGTCAATCTTTATTTCCTTGTACAGACATTCAATATCTTTTACCAATTTATACATAAAATGTCATCTTTCAAATACAAATCTTCGATGAAGTGAGCGTTACAAACAAATTGTTACAGCAATTGAATAGAAAGAATGATGTTAGTTCCAGAATCACTTTACCTCAGAGCAATTACCAGGGCCAACAGGTTCTCTCAAGCAACTTGATATTGCCATTACAGCCGATTCAACAGATGCATCTTCGCCCTGTTTTTAGTATCAGAAACAATTAGTACAAAAGGAATACTAAATTCCTTGTACTACTCAGGAAAAATTAAAAGAATCCAATCTACTTGGAATTTCACCTTTTCTTTCCAATAAAACATGTTCCCATATTTCCCTGCCAGGCGACTCCAAAAACTTCGTGGAATGTCTAGATCAACGGAAGCACCAACATTGAAATTTAAGATGTTTCCTGCTCAAAAGTAATCAGTTAATTAATCAATATAATCTATGGCTAGTGTGGTAAAAAGAACGGGAACTAAATTTTGAATTATTTTACCAAAGCTGGGGTCTGCAACAAAGACTATGGTCCTATCATCTACTTGCCAATAATCTCGAATAGCCAACCCTGAAAATAGAATATAGTTAGTCACCTAATATAATTGGTTCAAAACAACACCAGAAGCACTGTTAAGTATATAGGATACCAGGTGTTTCAGGATAGTTTTGAGCTAAAACTCTTAACTTGAATCCAGTATCCTTCTCAATGTTTGCTATCTCCTGTGCAAGTCTTCTCTCCTGCAAGTTAAGCAAATAGAATATTTTCTTTCTATCCATGGCAAGTGGACTTTTAATCTCATTTATCCAGTCCTCAAGCAACTATGTACCGAAAAACTCAAAATTTGCTAGAGGAAAACAATCTACTTGAGTAATCTGTTTTAGAATCGAGTCCATATAATTCTTAATTTCAATGAACAATATTGAATGAAAATTATCCAGAGATAGTTAGGACCTGGCCATCGGAGAGGAAACCGGCAACGTCAATAACAGTAGTAAACTCTTTAGGAAGCAATTGTGGCTTGTTAACCCCAACTATTGCCTCAGCAAATCCAGCTCCTACAAAAATTGGCCATTTTTTTTACCCATAATTGGAATCAAAACAAGGCTTGTTTTCCACAAAAGAATTGCATTTATCTTAAAACTGATAAAATCGATCCTTGCCTGACAGAGATAAACCCAGTGTGAGGGCGCCGCATAACAGCAAATTCGAAGATTTGGATCGAATTTCGACGACCCAGTTGCTGAATTTAGTCGAATTTAGGATTGAAGAGGTTGGGCGGAAGCGAGGCCACGAGGCCGTGGCGGGTGGTGCTGCTAATGCAGGACGTGCGATTGTTCTAAGTGCGAGAGTCGAAGGAAATTGGAGAAACGCCATGCTCTGCTTTTCTGTGACTGTACAACTGAAAGTTGAGTTCTCGTCGGATTGTATTGACCAGAATTTTATATTTAGTTCATCAATAAGCGCGTGTTTCACACTTCCATCCATGGTGATCAAGGCAGAAAAAGCCCATAAACAATCATGAACAGAATCAGTTCATCCAAGAATATTATTGATTCAATCAAGTAAATGAAAAATGGTAAAAATTGATTGAATCATTGAAAAATGGAAAATTGGATTATGAATTTCACAACAGATAATTCAAAAGCATTGTATCAGACTAATCTAATTCACATAATCATTTGGTAATCCACCTGCTATTTTGCAGTAAAATAAAAAGCTTAGTAACTGTTTCATTTCAGGTTCCAAAGAGACGTTAAATTCGTACATGAACCATAATCCAATAGTATCATAAGAAAATTTGAAGAGAAAACACTTCCAGCAACTACTCCAATGTGTTTCAACCAAGTACAAGCAAAATTGAAACAGAATGCACAAGCACATTTTGTCCAGGAGGTCCCACTTGATTGAAGAATTCCTCCGGAAGTGTATTGTGAAGGAACATAAAGCTAGGGGAAGTAGACGGGCCAGTTGTAGTAATATGAGTCTCGGGTCTCTTTGTCCATGTACTCATTCCACTGCAATAATCAAAGATACACACGAGCGTTAGTGTTTCATTCAGCAAATTTTTTCTTAATTGTAAGTAGCATAAAGCTATCGAATTGTATCGGAGATGCAGTAAACAAAATCACCTTAAACTTATATGGCTGGTTCTTCTTCCTTGCTTTCTTCCAGTGGTACTGCTCAAATAGAAATGCCTTGTCGTGCCAACTGCATGCATGTTGAACAATATCAATTAAAATTGAAACCAACAAAATAGTAAATCCAACAAGCTGGAAGCTTTAGAAATCACATGTTTGCAACTGTAATAATACTTATCCGTGATGTTAATTGTAAGTCTTTAACACTAAAAGTATCCTTGAAAGAAACAGGGATGGTCTAACTATAATCCAAGAGCTACTTAGCCTAACAAAATCCATTTTGCATTGCAGGATGAATAATCCAGTCCTTCATCTATGCACAATATCGCCTTTTCCATTATGCTTATCAGGGAAAATAAAAAAACAAAAACATGAAGAAAGTATGGAGGTGGCTGAATTGTATTACAAAAGGCAACGCCATATGACTTTTAGTACAAAAATATTCCCTTTTTCATTGTAAGGTAGAGATGCCTATCGGAGAAAACAAAAAAAAAAACAAGAACATGAAGAAGGTATGGAGGTGGCTGAATTGGATTATAAAAGGCAATGCCATACAAGTTCTAGTACAAAAAAAAAGCCTTTGACTGGTCTATGAAATTCTCAGTGAATTGATTTTGGGGAATATGCCACATAAAAGACATTGATCTCCCGGTTAGTCCTATCAAAAAGAAGTCCCCAAGTCTAATTATTCACATTCCAAATTCAACCAAATTCAACCAACCCAAATGAACATATAAGTAACCAACTAAGAAATCCAATTCAATTTATAGTTCAGAAGTCTCCTTCAACTGCAAAATCAAAAGACAGCCAATTCATAGACTAAACTCAGCAACTAAAATCATGCTTGATGCAATTGTAAAGGAATACTAAGCTTGAACAAGGAGAGATGGAGATTTCAAAAAAAAAAAAGGTAAACACTTTCAGTTCAATTATAAAGGAAAAAAAAAAAAAAGAAAAACTTAAATATATAGAGATTTAGTGTGAGAAAAGTAAGGTTCAGAAATTTAGCACTAAAAAACATAATTCGTCCATAAAACAAAAGATATTGAACAAATAACAATCAAAACCATAAAAGTAAAGTAACAAACAGCGTAAAACACTTAGAAACCCTAAATTAGGAATGGGAAGAAGGAGAAGAAGAACGAACTTGAATTGATTAGTAAGGTGCCAAATATAAGGATTAAACCAGGTAATTGCAGAGAAAGCAGCCGAGCCGATCCATATATTCACGAAGCGATCCGGCTCCGCGTGGGGCACTCCTGGGTCTCCTCTGTATGCATTTCCAAAGTACTTCTCCATTATCTCCTCTTCTCCTCACTTCCTGTCACCGAGTGAGTTATCCACACCGTTTTTATACCTACCCCGGGCAGCTGTTTGAAATAATTAAAATGATATTTTATCCAGCGTAATTTTCAATATATAAACTAATTAAATTTAAATTTTTATATTAAATTATTTAATTTTATTTAAATTTAAACTTAATTAATACTTTCCGATTCGAATAAAAATGATACATAAAATAAAATAAAATAAAAAGAGTATTATATTTGTAAATTTTAACCTATCTTGAATTATTTGAAATATATATATATTAGTGTGGTTACCAATTATATCATGCTAAGCCTATCTTGAATTATTTGAAAAGTTTTTAAAATTGAAAGTATGTGTGCAGAAGTTTTTTTATTTAGTTTCTCAACTAGAAAAACCAAACAATATATGAGACATTACAGGTCAAATTAATATATTGAAAAAAATAATTTAATTTAAAATTTAGGAACTGAAAAATATCTTGCTGTATTAATTAAATGGACTAAGCCATTATTGCTCGGGTTTAATGATAGTCGATATAAGTTCACATTTTAGAAAAAGTAAAAATTGGCAATATCATTTTAAAACAATGAAATCATTGACATTTAATAACAAATCACCTATTTGAAATATAATTAAAAATTTAGTTACTCTTTTAATTAAATAAAAATCAAATGCTAATCTTCTAATTAAATAAAAATCTCACTTGCCTTCACTCTCAAAGATGTAGTTTAAAAAAAAAAAACATTTAACAATACCTTGACAAATTCCAAAATTTACCATGTGAAGTAAACATTCACCCAACCTTTGTTCTTGGTGTATGTGTCAGATTCAAAGACACAATAATAGCCAGCTAAGATCAGAATGAGATGCATCCCATAGACAAAAGGCTTGAATATCAAATCAGATTTAAAATTCGGTTCTTTTAGCCCACAAAGGGTTGCAAAGTTACAATAATTCTGGAAACCAATTTACAGGAAAATACAACTCAAACAAAGATGATGTGTGAGATTATGAACGTCTATATTTGTACAAATGCTAGAAACACTGTTCAGGGAACCTTTTTCCACAACAACAGGACTTTCTTAGCTTGCACCTACGCACTCCTTCTGTCAGTGAAATGCAAAATGATTAGTCATTATGTTCCAAGTTGTGAGATTTCAGACCTCGCTACCAATCTTAAAATCTGAAAACAAGGAACTTTCTCGAGCTTCAACTCCTGGTGTTGCATCTTTCTTGTCCAACCCAAAGAAGGAGCAATTTTGGAATGCATCCAAGCTGCTGGCTATAAGTCGGTTCAAACCACTAAGGCTATCACTTAAAATGAATTCTTCATTATGGTATTTGGATGAAGGTATATCTAGATCCAGTGGTCCCAAGGATTCAGGCTGCATGGCCCAAAAAACACAAGAGATGAAAAGTCAGGCTGCTATACATCCAGGTTGATTATCAGGGAAGCCATTTATATATTATGAAGATGCTGATCCCCAGCATGCTGTGTCAGACTATTTAAAAGGATATATGAGAAAGAGGAAAGAGAACATACCCAGTAGATATCAGTTAGCTCAGCAAAGTCTTTAGGTGAGTTACCCTCAACTTGTGGTTCAGTTTGAATGTCCATAAAGTCTCCATCGGCAGGATAATCCACAGGCACCTCCCCACCATGTAATCTCTGTACATTCAATTATATTAAGCTTAGATGGGGTCAACCATTCCTTGGTTTGATAACAATATAGCAAGCAAAGATTTTGATTATATAGCAAGTACCTCAACAAAAGCTTCAGAGGTCATTGCATTTGTCTGGTCGCCAGTAACTGAAGAGAGAACACCAGTTGAAGCGGGAATATCCGGATGTTGATCATGATTTTTTTGAAATGAGAAGGCATCGCACGTTTCTTCAGCATCCCAAATTGATGATGTATGGGATGTCACTGCAGATGGAAATACCATCTTATTTTGATGTCTCGACATATGAGCTGCAATAGCAGCATCGAATGAATCGCAGCTGAATGGTATCTGCTGTAGACATTGGCCACTTTGACCAGTAGGAGATTCAGGGCAGTTGGGAATTATATCATCAGGTCCTTCTGACAGTAGATCTCCAACACTAATGTCGGTGAGGCTATCTGCCCATTCCCCAGAGAGAGCAGCACCGTTGTTCGACCTCAAGTCATCCTAAGTATTTAGAGGTCAAAGTAAAAGTTAAGAAAAATGTCATATCAAGCATTTTCACTTTCACATGTAAAACAACTCAAAATTTTGATGATAAGAATACTAGCAGATCATGCTGGGAAGCATTAATAAGTTGATAAGACCAGATGCAGCACTAGGAATTCTAATTTACAGGATAACGGGTTTGAGATGAGGTAACACAAATTGAGATTATAAGCACAAATGGAATACTTTTAAAATCCTCAGTGATGAGAACCTCTAGGATGCTGTTATTCCAATAACATCTAATAAATTTAGAAGTATGGGGCAGGCTAAGTACACTTACAGCATCATCCAATTGGTTCATATCCATGCTATCACCACTTCCCTTTTCATGCCATGATACACTTGCGGCTGGATCAGAGGTCTTGAAAAAGTCATTTCTAGGTTGTCTAGCAATATATCCACTTAATTCATTAGACATTTCTGCAGGCTTGCATGAAGAAGCACGATTCTTGTCCATTGTGGATAGTTGATCTTTACAGATATTGATATACTTTCCAGATTGATCACCGGTTGACAGTCTGGATTTGGATACAGAATGTACAAGCTTTCCCTCATTTTCCATGCCCATAGAATTTCTATCTGGAATGACACCGTGTGCTGAAGGTGCTTGAAATGTTGTACATGCGAATTCAACATTGGAAAACCAGCCATACCTTCATTATGGTTGTATTTTGTCAGTTAATTTCCATTTGGATCTAAGAAATGAAATGCATGCAAGTTCAAAGGAATATTAGTGTAAACCTCAAGCGGAACACTGTAGGGCTTCCAATTGAAGAGTATATGTCTGCTGCACTAACAGTGGAGTCTTGGGACCACCTCTGGTAGCCAACAAGATTATCTCTGTGAGCACTGTAAGGAAAAAGCATCAACTCTCCAGATGCTATACTTGAGTTGCCCCATTTTCGATTTAGGTGTTCCAGTACCGATGATATCTTTTTCCGAGTACTAAGAGTGAGCTCCAGGTGTGGATTATGTTTATCCTGTGGACAGGGAAGACCAGTGATTGTTCTAGACAGTGCTCATTGGCTAACAATGTTTCAACATTTAATTTATCAATTAAGTGTATCTTTTGTGCTCACCATTTCTAAGGCTCTTCGAGTGCCATCATCAATTGGGAACAATTGGAGCTTAAGTTTCATGTTAGTGTGAGCAATGCTCTCAACACAGTGATTTTGTGAGAAAGCGGGCAAAGGGGGCAGCTCTTTTTCAATAGGGTCAGGACTCTTTCGTTCTGGAAATTAAATTGTAAAAGAGTGTTACTTGTGGAACTTCATGTGGCATTCATTTTGACTTTATTGAGAAACAAAAGTTTATTGTCAACTCACCTCCTATACCCTGATCATTTTCAACCTCTTTATCCGTAGCTGCCCGCTCCAAATGCTCAGCTGCATCAGCAACCAAGGAAACCCCGGCAATTGCTGCCTTTTCCCATTTCTTGTATGCAGCTGCCGAGACAACACCTGATAAAAATGAGCAATAGAAGTGATGGATGAAAACAAATCACAATCTGGAGGCAAAGAAACTAAATAGAAATTGCACTTCGTCATTCAAATAAATGATGGAATAACAATAATCAACAAACTAGAGTAGCATAATATACAACGCTAATTATGCAATGTCCTTTCAACTATGACCTAAATCCACATTCCTTTTACTAGAAGTTGCCTGATTAGGTTTGAGAGCATATAAAATCTAGACCATTTTGCATATCAGGCTCTGTGCAATCAGTTATCAGTAGCGTGAACATTAGCACAAACAACAGTATGATGAATCAGCCAATCAGGTGAGCTGAAACAAATGGATTTATAATTCAAGTCAAACTTCTCAACAAAGAAAGCAATATCCTTGTATCAAGAATTATCGAAGACTGCAAGCAAATAATCACCTTGTTTCCGTCTTTGCCTTGAAGGTTTCATAGCAGTGGAGTCCCCCCTGTTACTACGGATAACACCTATGTTAACATTGCGCTTTATTGAGCCCTTTCCAGCACCTAACCTTTGTAAGTTTTGGCTGTCCACAAGGACCAGTTTAACCATTCTAGTCTCATTTCCAGATGGTCTATTCTGATTTGTAATAGTGCTTGGAGCTGTCAGGAGACCATTTTCCACCTGTGGAGGCCGTTTTCTAACATTCTTCTTTCGATCTTTTAAAAGTTGGTTCTCCTACATGGGAAACATACATCGATCAGATATATCCATAAGTAAATCAAGTTTCATGATCAGAAATGCACTAATAGCTCCAACAAATATAGACAGCCTTAACTAACCAGTGCTTCTATAAATATCTTAAACCTTCGTGGCTTCAGATGAAGCTTTGAGGCCTTACAGCTATACTTTTCCAATAAAGACCACCTGAAGAAATAGTCAACATTTAACAATCCATATCATGTTAGGCAGACCCATGTGATAAGAACAAATTAATGCTGGTTCTCATTGTTGAAATGAAATAAGACAATTAAGAGATACTTGATTGTGAAGCCATTGCACCTGTACATGACAGATACCCAGATACTTTTGCACAATCAACAATTATAGTGGCTTAACAAGGTATGCCCAGTCTGGGATTCAGCTCAGGTATCTTTAGATATCCTAAGGTCATTCATCTATTTAGAATGCCTGTATCTAAGAAAAAGCAATCATGTAGTCTACAGTCAATATTACCATCGAAGCATTGCAGCATTAGTATCTTTTGAGTTTTTGGCATCTAAGCATAATCCAGGTCCCAGCAACTTGTTCATACGCCTCACAAGACGATAATAATAATGTCTGACCTGAAAATATAAGAAGAACAGAAAGACTAGCAAATGCATCAAAAATGCTAGAAGGCAAATGAATCTAAAACTCATAGAAATCATCTACCTGATCCTTATTTTTGCTTTGCACACGACGAGTTATCTTCTCAAAGTTCTACACAAGCAGGACGTACATAATGAGTGCAATATGACAAACGCTTTGAAGTGAGTGAATGAAAGTATATGGAGGGAACAATGTACCTTGCCAACTTGACGTAATGCAGTGAAGAAACTTTCCTCCTCTTGACGTGTCCAAGCAGCCCACTGCCGTGTTGGTTTTTTTGCTGCAGATAACATTTTGACAGAAATTACCATTGAGAAGCATATTCATTCCAGAATCTATTATCTATGAAAAACAAATACAATCAAAATAATGTACCTGGTTGTTGTGGTTCAACATGATCCAGGGTGGATGATGTTATATTAGGATCCCTATGCTGGATTGAATTATTTTCTGCAGGAAAATGCACCTTAGAATCCAAGCAGATGTGGGACTCCATCTCCATGCTAAGGCATGACAAGAATACTATATAATCATACACTGCAGCTCCAAATTTGTGAAGTTATTCTCCTTTTTACCTCCAACTTGCTGCAAAAATCAAATGTAGAAACCCTAGTTCAGCAAGGATGAGACAGATAAAAAGAATTGTAAAGAAACATAACTTTGAGAACCATGATATGGTAATAAGAGATCATAATCTAATTTATGACTCCCGTTCAATAAAAAGAAAATCTAGGTCGGGTAATCAATCATTGTTGTTTGATCTTTTCTTCTCTGTAATCCGGACCAAAAACCATCACCAAAAAGCCTAAAAAACACTATTATCCTTCACTTTCTAACTCTTCTCTCAACACTGAATAAATTTTATGTTTCCAGGCTTCCTAGAATGTAACCAGAATAACCCATTGATCTCAACATCTTGGAAAGATATTGGCTACCTTTTCTCCATCTAGTACACCAGTCTGCTAATATCAACCTTTAAATGAAAAGTAGTTCATATTCCAGGACAAAGAACAGGTAACAGAAACATAATATTTCACCCTAAATCAATCTTCATGAGTGAGAAAACTGCAATTTGTTTGAAAATGCAATCATCACCATTATCAACTCTATATTTTACAATAAAAACCTAACCCATACAAATCCTACAATAAAAAAGTTGCGTAGAACAATTGTTTTACTAATTTAAACTAAAGAACTACCCAATTTAGCAAGTTAAAGCAAGTATCTAAAATTGAAACTTCATTACCCACAACGAAATGAAAATGCAGGAAGGCAAACGACATCGGAACGCCAAATCTGGATTTTCTATATAGCATAAATATCCCAATAATCAGCCCAAAGCCAAATGCACTAAATCCAACAAATTGACGAAGCAAAATCATTTCATTACTATGAAACCACACATTAAAGATCCAGAAATAATGAAATATTCCTTTTTTATTTTTTCCCTAATTTCCTTGCAGCTAAACAAAACTAGGGTTTTGGATCACTATTGGTCAATTTTGACTTTCAGAATCAGAAACACGAAAGGAATCGGAGAAATTGAAGTCAAATTGCAATACCTGAAGAAGCGAGAGGAGAAAAAATCGGCAAATCGAGCCAAAACCCTAGAAGATCCCGGAGAATTTTGAACACAAAGTAATCGAAATCGTTGAACAGTTAAACGAGAAAGAGAAGAGAAGGGAAATTTTTTTTTTTTTCTTTTTCCTTATTTTTACTTTTGAGAAAGAAAATAATAACAAAAATAAAAGCGAAATTATTACGTATGTGCTAGTTAATTTCAATTTCAAAGCTAAACTAACTTGTTTAATTTAATTTAATTTAATTTATTTATATCCACATCTCAAACCGACTATTACAAAATAAAAATACCATCCCTAATTTTTACTTGAAAATATACACGTGTAATTTAATTATGAACGTGTCATGTGATTTACTAATACGAGCAATTAAAATTTTTTAAATTGAATAATATTTTATCCATTATTAAAAATTCATATAGAATTTATATCATATTCATATGATTTCTTGATTTGAATTATTAAAATTTCATATAGGATTTATATCATATTTGCTTCCTATAAGCATCACCTCACTCATCTCAATATAAGTTATTTTCAAGTAACATTATATTTTTCCTTAATGACTAATTTAAATTATTAATATTTCAATTTTTGATTTATAACCAATGCAATCCCCTTATAATCTCACACCAAAAGATTAAGAAATGTATATATATATTTCCATAACAATAAAGATAGAAGTGAAAAATAGAGAACTTTAAGCATCAAAATTTAGTGTGTTAATCAGCGTTCAATTAAAAATATGGAACATTTCGAGTAAAATAAGGAACCTTTCGAGTATTTGTAATTGTATTATATGCATGTACTATATTGCAATGAGATATACCAAAATCAAAGTGGAGGGAATCTTTCAATCAGAAAAAGGAGTTTTCTGCTGTAGTTGTATTGTTAATAGTAAAAATATGTTGCTGCCTTATAAAGGGCAAAGGATTCCTTAGCCTTTCCGCTGGAATTGTGTGATAGCCACAGAAAAAGAATGGAACAAAATAGATGAGGGTATGATAAGAAAATGACTAATGGATAGAAATAAATAAATCCAAATAGTTACAGAATTCAAAATCCCTGTTTTATTGCATTAATAATATAACCGAACTATATAATCTGGACTTCTATGGTAAAACATTATTAGGATTAGAAAGCTCATCACAATTGTCAGGTGTTTCTTTATTACCGACCGTTACACAGCATTAACACTTTAACTCAATAAATGCTGTGCAACCAGCTACGATGTAAAGATTCCTACCCCAACCAGATACACTATCTAAACTCTCGCATACTCAAATTATCATATAACACCAAAAGGAATAATGGAATTTACACAAACAGCCTGCATAGCTGCTGTTTGACTCCACAGATGCAGATCGTTGTTAAAATGCAGCGATTTCATAGAAGTAATCATCTTCAAATCTATTTTTCTCCAATTCCATCCAAACAATCATGTATGCCAATATCTGGAATGAAAAGCCTGCATCATTTCAGTTCATTTTATAGTCTTTGTTTGCTTGCTTCATGTATTCAATAAGCAATCCATCATCCTATATCAAACACCAATTATCAATGTAAAGCACAAATCAACAACAGACTCGAGCAGTTGTAATGTAAAAAAAGAAAATGATAGCACTTCTGATATCAAGTCATAAACATTTGAGCCAAATCATGATAGGCACTACTCGAATTAAACTCGATACAAACAACAACGAATAATGCCCAATAAAGATGCAAAATTTTGGTATTCTTTAGCATCATCAAATGAGGTTGGTTATCTGCTTCAACTATATTAAATTATGCACTTTTTAAGATTTCGACAGAAAACACGATTGAAGGGTGACCTAATTAGAAATGGTAAGAAGACATGCATGGAAAGGTCAAAGCAGCAGTTAAATTGCTTGCCTTTGCATCCAACAGGCATTATAAAACCACTATCACTTCTGAAAGTAGTGTACAGTACCCCTACAGGAAATACTTGCCTCTGAGTAAGGGTAGGCTCAGGTCCCCTACGTAGTACAATGCTCCCTGGAAATGACGATGTCCTGAATTGCAGCTTTATGTGATATTGCTGGTTTTCACACACCATCTGGTCTTTATATCACTTGATTTGGAAAGCATTAATCTGTACATTGGGGCCTTGCGATCTAGAACATGTTTTTCCCAGTCAGAACTCACTCCAAAAGGGTTCTCGGCAAGCCATGCTCCTTCATTGTCTGTACTGTTATATTGGTCATTTGAAAGAGCGAGCATACCCCTGCCATATTTGAGAAATAACTCTCTCATTCTCACTGCAACTGCTTCTACATCAGATTGCAGAAATACCTGATCAAATACAAGAATCAGTAAATAACCTGCATAAGCAGATTCCTATGCATAATCAGCAAGTTACCTTGCCATCATCTACAAGTAGATTCGTCACTGCTTCAATCAATGACCTTTGCAGCATTCTCCATCTATGTTCTGGGTCATTGAAATCAGGATTTGGACACTGAACATGGGAACAGGAATATTACAATAAAATTACATAAAGAAACTAGGGAGTTAGGCAGAATAAGTAATAAAACAAGAATCCAACACCTTTCGATGGTATATTCCACGAATCATATTTGCCATTTTCAATGAGTCTATTAGGTGAGCATGTTTCCTTTACAACTACTCTCAGTTGCCATTTGCTCCACTTCTCAATTGCAAGGTGAACTAAAGTTGGAAGATGCATAACAAATCAAGGAAAAGAACTAAAATTTGCAGTTCCATCTAATAGAAAAAAAAAAAAATTACAACTGTGCCTCACTTCTTTAGCATGTTGCAAACTTGCAATCTCTAAAATGGAAACAGGCCGCAAGGAAGAAAGAAAAAAATTGATAAAGTTTCCACTTCTAACAAATGCTGGGGAAATCAGACTCAAATTTTAATTTCTAAATCTTCTTACATAGTACTAGTGCCAAAGCCACAAAACAGAACATCTTATTTAACCTCATGGGAGGCAGGAATCTTCCAGGTTGGACACATTTTTCCATGATTCCAGTCCTTGTTAGTTCCCTTAGTTGAAGAGAATGCATAATTTATTTTGGGATAGATTACAAAACTAAAAGTTATGACATCTTGATTGCTAATGAATTTTCTAACTAAACTCAACAGTGAGAACCAGTGAACAATTCACAATTACCATTCCTGAAAAAGCAGGCAACCATCCCAGAATGCATCGTCATGAAAATATAGAATAAGGAGAATAACCAATGCTCATAGTTCAGAAGTTTCAAGGGTGATGAACTGCAAACATGTTACAAAAGGAACATAAGTAGCAGACAGAATATTGTGTCTACCTGAATTGAAACAAGGACTAATTCTCCAGGGTAATTAGAAACTATGGAACGAAAGGTTGTTGTTGCATTTGTTGCAATAAAATAACTGTATAGACAGCAAGAGAAACACAAGATTATAATTAAATATTACATAATCCAGTGGTAAATATAAATATACTTTTCCTCTTAACATTTTGTATTTATTTGATGATTGCTTATGTCTGAGAACAGGGCCCAGAACCAGGTTCAGATAATAAAGTAAAAGGCCAGCACAAACAAAAATTTGTCCAACTAAAATGGACAACGGTTAACAAATCTGAACATGATGCCATGCCGGTAGATTGACTCAATATCAAGACACATTAGTTATTACGAGTTATTACTGTGTCAGCAAAGTATAAACATTTCAGAATGAAAGCCAAGAACCATACCCATTGCAAATGTCATTCTGGTTAACAGAGTCCAGGCAGCGATTTACAAGCTAAAGAAAAAGATCATAAACAAAAGAGTCAACAACTTTTACAAAGAGAATAGACTCATAAAGAAAATCTACAAGGACAGGAAAATACCTTTTTATTCATCTCTAACCCAAGAAAATTTAAACCCTTTCTTCTTTTAGCCATTCCCAAAAGAAACAACCCATTACCTGCCATTTTTGACCCAACATTACAAATGACTATAATGCAGATTTAACCTCCTCTCTCTATCGTCTCATCTTCTTCAGGCTAGAGATAAATCAATTTGCAGAGAAGAAATATGAAGAAAGAAACAAGCATTGTATGCATTCCACAATAAGTTAATTAATATTAGCTATTTACTTTTCCTTAGAATTTCTCCACATAAAAAAATAAAGTATATCACCTCAGTATCTTTTTCCTCTTAACTTCTGCACACATTTGAATTAAAAAAAAAAAACACAAAAAAAAAGAAAAAAAAAATCAAACCATACAAAAAGAAGAACATAAAAATCTAGCTTCCAATTTTAACCATCAACAAACAAGCTCAAGCACAAACCACACAACAAATTCGACAACATTAATAAGGAGGGAAAAGAAAAAGATACCACTTCCAATATCAACTACCAATGGTTGAGCTGGATCACGGTAGACATAATTCCAATCAATCCCAAATGGGTATGCCTACATAAGAAATAAGTGAATAATATTTAAGAAAGATGGAAAAGCTTAGTACCTTTTGCCCACCAAGTGAGGATGGCTAGCTAATTCAACTAATGCTTTTACAATCATTAATTTATTTATTTTTTATATAATTTAATTAAAGTACAGCAGGTGACAGTACATTTTATGCACTTTAGGCGATTTCAATATTGAAGTCTATTGAAAGGCAAATCTATTAGAAATGGCCTTACATGTGCATAGAAGGAGAAAGCAATAGCTGTTTCCAGTTTCATTATAAAAAATAACTCTTTTATTTTATCATTGTTCATGAAATGAAGTTCAAAAAACATACTCTATCCAAGGCCATGATTCCAGGAAGCTTCCTTCCTTTAAAAAACTCCCACACTACTGAAGCACAGTCAATTATGTCATAAACGAAGGGAGGACTTGATTCCATCATCATTGCTTTCAATGGCATATTGCCCACAACAATTACATTGCAATTCTTTTGTGCGAGTTCTCTAAGCATTTGAGCCAATTTCAATGCACCATTTACACATGGACTTGAATATTTGAATTTCAGCGGACCAATACATATAAGTTTCTGCAATTTAATGACTGAAACTATCAGAAAGTTTGAGCATGAGAAATTGGTCAAAAAAAAAGAGAAAAGAAAGAAACAAGTTGGTTAAAACAAATAAAAAGAATATCAGATACGGGGTAAGTACTGCATTTGCTAAAAGTTAAATATGGAGATGAGTTTGGTACAATTTAGACATTATAATTCATCCTACTCATGATGACAAACATTGAAGAGAAAAACTTACATCAATTCAGCCTGTAGCTAATAAAAATAATAAAGAAAACTTCAATTTGTTGTATCTCAAGCGAAGACATTTACAGAACATGTCTATAAAGCAAAGAATAAAAAATGCATGGAGCCTTATTAAGCAAATATGAAGTATCTTTTCCGTTACCATGTGTCCACTAACTTAAACTTTTAAACAAATTAAACTAGCATGATTATCAAGTAGATAGAATTGCATAAATAACGAATCACCAAGACATCCCCAACTATAACTTTCCCTCATTGGCAATATTAAATAACCAAAAAATAAATGCGAACTGGATTTGGGTCATCTGAAATAAATTGGTAGCCTAAAGATACTTCAAAAAGTATTTGTTACTACTTATTGCTTTTACCTTGCATTGCGTAAGCAATGAATCTATTTCATCAAGTGATCTAGGCCCAAGATCAACAGGTAACCAACCTAAAATGAAAGGAACTGGGCATAAATATTCCGAAGATGGTAATGAAACTATACTTAACAGTTATAGTTTACAACAGATAATGCAACCACAAACATAGAACACTCCTTATCAATTATTGATTAGTATACAGGAGGAAAAAAAAAAAGTAACAGGCATTTATCTGCACACCAGTATAACAACGACTAAGAGACATTAGAATTAGATGTTACAAGAATCATGATTAAATGCTTGTGGAAAGTGAATAAGGTATAAGAAATTTTTTTTGACTTTTTGACCCTCATTAATATATGCAGATCAGCAATCCATGCGCTATTTGATGATCCAACTTTCTTATATAGTGCCAGATAGATCTAATAACTTATTTTTTCCCAGTAAATTTAGAACCAAACCCTCATACCACCAAGAAAAGATCAGCATCCATGTCCAACCACTTGGATTATGTCATGTTATTTTTTATTTGTGATACTTCCAGTAAATCAAGAGAATTTGGTACCTATATTCTAATCAAATGTATCATGCAAGAGAATTCAGGCACTACTTCATTTGATAGAAAAAGAGATAATGATATAGTATCTCACCATCCAAAATAACATGAGAAGGAAATACTTTCATTTGATTTGACATGCACTCATTGATGCACCAAAAATCTTTGGGATACAGAATAGAAATATTCCTTCTATGTGCAAAGTGAATTATGTCGAGAGCTGCTTTATGTGCCTCATGCTCTATCAGACTTGAAGGAACAGAATATCCTAATGCATGCATTATTTGAAATGACATCATCCCCACAAAGACCAGTCCATCACATTTAGAAGCTAAAAAGTGCAAGGCAGATGCTTTTTCACAAAGATTGCCCCCTCCAATCTGCAACGTATGGAAAACTTGGGTAATGAATGAGGCACAAAACATAACAGTGGGAGAAAATCCATTAAGAAAGGTGCAGCAACTTTATCAGCTCAAAGAAATAAAAGTAATACAAGATGTTTACAGTGATAGAGAAATACAATTGCAATATAAGGCCTTTTGTCAGTTGTTGCAGTTTTCTTCAGTTGATACAGGTTCTCTTCAAAGTGAAAACCAGCCACATGGGCAGAGCAAAACCGAGTAAGGGCAACAGTTGATGCAAGGATTTTATGACACAAAGAAAAGGAGTCATTAACAAAAATATCGACTCCAGATGATAACATTTCAGCAAACTTTGAAGAGTTGGCAACTTCCTCTTTAAACTCAGCAAGATTCTCAATAAGTAATATATCTGTTTTCTTGAGAATTTCAATCTTCAATAGCACATCAGTCATACATTGAAGGGCGACAACTTTCTGTTGGAGAACTGATGATAATATCTCTGAAGAATAGAAGAGTATTAGCATATTTGCAGTGTCCTTGAAATGCAATACGCTTTATTTTCCACTTATATTAAATTCATTGGTCCTATAATCCTATTGTTATGCAAATCCATAAAATGCCTATAGGAATTATTATTTGAAACACCCACCAGAAAAGTTAAACTAGATGTATGAATTGATTGTATGTACCTGCAGCAGACTCTGAATCAAGAAGTTTTGAATTATTTTTCTTTCTCCAGTCACTCACAAGGATTATTTTCGCCCCATTTTCATATAAATACTTTATCGTGAAAATTGCATTGCAAACTGATTGACATTCCTTGTCAGGTTCTTCTTTTAACAATATTGCACTATCAAATCTGACCATGACAACTTTTTCTGCAAGCTCCTCCTTTGGAAATTCTCTAAGAGTTTGCACAAATGGTAGGGTCTCGAACTCGTCTTCACTGTTAAAGTTAACCTACAGGGACAACCCAAATGGAAATTGGAGTTATAGCACTATTATCATAGCTAACCTACAAACAGAAACTCTACGAACAGAATTCCTTAATGAATATTAAGCCACTTGAGCTAGTGAATCATCATATACAACAGAAGTACTCATTCATATGGTAACAGGATGCCTTAAGTTTTCTTACCATCAAAAGCATCAAAGTTCATTTGAACCAAAAGGTCAAAAAGCGATGAAAACATGATTCGTAGTTTATAGCAAATTATCAAATCAATAGATAGAAAGAATTTAATGTCAACTTAAAATATTTTGGATAAACCTTGAGTATCCCATTTCCAGTGAATAAAAGCATATTGAATGTGAAAGCAGTCAATGTCTAAGGTGATGGTCTAGACTGTCCAAAACATTGATAGCATTAAATAACATCATTGCCTGAACAAAGAAGACCAAAGGCTCAGTGTGTAACAATTAACTAAGCATCCTTAGTCACATGGGTAGAGAATACAAGACCAGAAGATGAACGGAGGTTGGCTCAAACTAAACTGATTTAAAAGACGCCCTGGGCAGAGCCAGCAAGAGAGGTTTCTCTCATATATCTTCATCCCATAGACAATGACAACAGCTAGCTTGACATAAGGATCTCTAAACAGTTTTACAGTGCTTGGCATACAGTCTGGAAAACTTAAATTTACATTATAGTTAAATTTAACAGTTACTAAAAACAAGAAGTTGAACAAAGGAAGATCCATTGGAGAGTCTAGACTATCAATTCCAAGAAGAGAAAGGATGTCAAACATAACTAAAAGTATAAATCTGCTCTTAAGTCCATTAATGTAGTTAAGAAACAAGATTTTTCAATACCTTTAACTCAGGTGACCCTTTGCTATGATCTGCCACCAGCAGACTTCCTGTTAAGAACATAAATAAATAAATAAAAAATGAGTAACGACAGTAAGTAAACATACACAGCTTCTATTCGTTTTCAAAGCAAGCTAGTAACCTTTTGAGGATGAATGAATTGCATTATACTTCCTAAATTTAACAGAGTCTCCAATGTACGAAGGGGATTTGGGCGGAAGCAGCAACTTCAGTGTAATGCTAGGAAAGCCATATAATCTTACTTTGTTCAGCAACAGGGTTCCTTCAAGAGAATTTAGAGGTTGAACCATCTCCTCCTTGTCCCTATATTTGCCAGGCAGCAATTATACGAAGCTTCTTCTTGTCTTAAAATGAAAAAGGAAAATTATATGGAGACTTAGATAGTAAAAATTCTTACTTTACCTAACCAATAAACGGAAGCCGAGAAAATTCGAGGGACATCAGTTACCAATACCAACTAGCAGTTGAAGAAGTAGAAAGGAAGAGGCCAAACACACGCTATAAGCTCTGGCTAACCAGCCAGTTCAGCGTATAAAGTTTTGAACTTTAATAAGTACTCACTAATGACAATGTGCTTTACAAAAAAACCGGTTCCTTTTCTATTTTGTCTAATAACTTTTTTCAAGTTTATAGTTTACAAAAAAAAAGCTGCGTCTTTAGCAAACGACACCGTTTCATATAGCTTTGTTGTTGCAACAATATCGCTTTGGGTGCGCAGCGAGTCTGATTAAAGTTGACGCACAAATCTGAAGCTTTCTACTTCTCGATACCTACGCCGGATCCGCCGTGGTTGTAACCTGATCCCGGAACTCAGGTCCGCGGTGATCGGAGATTCAGTGAAATCAGTAAGATGGGTTTAGGCTTTGTAATTGGCGCATTTGGAGTCTTCATTCTCGCTCATGCCGCATATTCTACCATTCAATGTAAGCCTCTATTCAAGAATCTAAGAATCTAGAATTCGATTTATTATACAATATAATTTGCGGGTTTTGGTGTTTATTTCTCCTTTTATCTATTTTGGCATGAGTGCAGATAGAGGTCTGCTGAAGATTATGGAGGAGGAGTTTTCCGGACCTCCATTGAATGTGCGTTTTTTTTTTTTTCCTGTTGTTGATTAAAAAAAGTTAATGGTATTTTTTTAATCTTTTGGGTGTTTTATGTACACTTCCCCATTGTTGATTGGACTTCAGGTGGTGGTAGAATTGTTGCTAGGGTTACTGTTATGTATGTGGGCAGCTTTAACTGTACCGGGCAAGTTCCTGTCCATACACCCTCATTCTGATGAGAATAGGTTTGTTTTTCAATCCCTGTATGCAATTTGTTAGTAGGGTGTTCTGTCAATAGTTTATGGACCAAAGATTAGGCCTTTCAAATGAGAAAGTTTATTGCTTGCAGTTTAATTTGATACTAACCAAAAAAGGCTGAAATTAGAATAATTGTATACTTGAGGTTTTGTATATGTTAAAGTCCATTATTCTTCAAGCAATGAACTTAACACCTATACAGAGCTGAAGGAAAACATTGCTTAAACTGAAACTGGATGCTTTGATAGAATGCTCTTTATATAAAGGCATGACTCAAGTTAACATTTTAAAGTGGGGTTTGGTCAGTCTTTGTAAAGTTGATGTGTATATGCTACGTTTGTCAGGATTTGCTTCCTTAAATACAGATGATTTATCAGTTTCCTTCATTTGCAAAATTCTCTCTCTTGTGATTGGCAAAGTTTAAATCTTATTGAGTCACTGACTAGGGAATTCTTGTAATGGCTTTCGTTGGAGTCCCATTTGTATTTGTTGCACAGAGAGGCTTCTATCTGTTGCATAACTTATATTTGTTCATTTAAGCCATTGTTCTTCTCCTTGAAGCACTTCCAATTTGTCAGTATTCATTGTTTTTGGAAAAGATGAATAGGGTACTGGCTTTGATAATTGCTAATGCTGCAAATTCTATCAAGTCAAATTAATTATAGCTTTACCTTTAGGATTTACAGGTTTCGTACCGCATTTTTAAAGGTGAATCTATGTTGATTATTCTTATTAGTTTGTGAAATATTTCCTTCCACTTAAGAACTTAATGTAAATTCAATTGATATATACATTACTGCATTTCTTATGTGAAAGTTGATTCTAAAATTTATTTATATCTTGTCTAAATAAGTGTAAATGGCTCCTGTAATGTCTTTTGGTAGTAGCAAATAACTAATTGTATTGCAAACTAACTGAATTTAGGCAACATTTGCTGAAAGCTAACATGTAAATCATATGGGAAGTTAACAAAGCAATGGTTGACAATGAATTATCCTTTCAGAAAGTCATTTAAACTAGGAAGTAACTCCATTGATGAAGTTTGGTCATCATTGTGCTTCTTTAATTTACTGTGTAATTTATATGCGCTGCTACTGCTGCTGAGAGTTAGATTTATAAATGTATGGTTCACTTTATTGCTATTTTTAATTTTTTAGAACACTTGTGACTTGGCTTTTTGACACAAATGATTGCCTAATCTTGTTTGCAGGATAGTTTCGCTGCCAGCCAATCTGGACTTCATGATCTTCAACCATCGGGGCAGAGTATTTCCTTCAGAAATGGACTTGAAACTGAAACATTGAAGTCTTTCCAATCAATTCAAAGGATTGTTGTTATGATATAAGCTACAACTTTTCTGTCAAATTAGATGTTCAGTAGACTGAATATGGTGGATTTGGCAATTCAGTAATGCTAATGCCTAGTGACTTAGGATTACACATCTATCCTATTAGCTTTTGTGCACCTTCTCTTATATTTTCTCTATTGTCTTATATCAATTTACATAGATGCTCATATGTGTTTTGTGATAATCTCAATGCAGTCTGTGCGGATCAAGGCCTGCACTTTGAATGTGAATGGTGATAATTTGAGTAAAGGGTGACATGTTGTACCATTTATTCTATGCTAATATTTGTTGGATTCACAAAAATACGGTATAGCAAGCGAAGCGAAATTGCCTATTGAGGATTGTTGGAACTGAAGCCAAAAAAGGCTAAGCATCTGAATTATCAGAACGACATTATGAATTGTTGGCATTTAATTGCATAGCTGCCCTTGAACCAAGATGCAACCCTGGAACTTAAATTTTACCCCAGGGTTTTGCTTTCTATTTCTTACCTTCATTTAGACTTCAAGGCTGATTCTCAATCAACTGCTCTTACCATCGTTTTTCTTTGTTGCACTGGAATTGCAATTCACGAATCAGTTTTACCCTTATTGACTTTGGGCCAATGCGCAAATCTTATCATAAATCTTACTAGACCATCACTTACAGGATAGCATATGCACACAAATCTTACCATTAAATGTTGAACATTAAGTAGAACATGGAGATTCTTCGCAGTTACAAGATTTGCAAATTGAAGGGTCAGATAAAATTGGCATGTTCGATGGGATAATTATGGATCCAAGATCCAGCCAAGGTCCCTCAGCTCAAATACATGCCTGAAGCATACAGCTTCCATAAAATCCAAGAATTAATAAACTTATCCATTTCCCCCTAGTCTTTCTTCCTCTAGGAATATTTTACCACGTTCGGATGCTCACATATTAATGCACGTGAGAGATGAAGCAAATTGATAGAATCTACTGCTCATTATGATAAATCCATGTCAAATTCAGAAGAAGTCTATCAACAATAGCCTACAGCTACAAAGGAATTGCATTTTTCTTCCTGCAAATGCATCTCTACAGCATTTTCCACCTGAAAGGTGGCCATAGATTAAAAATGCACATAAGGACATATGGATGAGCATTTAAAACATGAAGAGGTATTTCAATTTGATATTGCAATGATGTATTGTAATTTCTTCGCTGATGCACAAATGCAAGTCCATCTACACTGACAATACACACCAATCCAAATAAATGCCAATGGAAAACAAATAGACAAAAATCAATACTTCCATATGCATAATATATTTTCTCCATAAGGTGGCCAAATGGACAACTCTATATAGCAACTGAGGACAAGATAAACCAAAAGAAAGAGTATACCAACATTTTCAATGATCTGTTCTTGATTCTTCTAAAAATTTTGTGTCTCTATATCCAAAATGAAGTGTAATACAAACAAGAAAGAAAATGGAAGAAATACAATTTGGTAAAAATACATGCAAAGGTCAAAACACATAGATAGTGTAGATAGTGCAGAATGAATGCATGGCTTATTAAAATTATGTAGTTATATAAGGATGTTATCACCCATTGTGAGTCACAAGCCCTAGGTTTCAACAGTCTCAAAAAAAGCAAACAGCTTGGAAAAATGCAAATCATAGGTCTATCTTTGGTCTCACAATCATCAATGGCAAACCAGAGAAGTTATTGTTGTAGGGAATTCTATCTCACATATCCTCTTCAAGTTATCACAAAAGAACAATTTGGTCCCAAGTAGAAGACCTTTCATCCCCACACAACAACTAAGGTCCAGAGAATCCTTTTTGGACCTTTTTTTCTTTTTTTCAAAAAAAAAAAAAAAGGAGAACAAGAAGAGGGTCCGAAGAATCTGCTAATAAAATTACGTTGGTAAACAAAGAAACCATGACGGTGATATAAGCAGGATCCAGGAAGTGACGCGCATCCAAGAGCATGTTATGATGGTATAGTCATTATATTTTTATGCTTTCAAATGAAGTGATGTATATGGCATAACCAATACAAGCAAACTTCCAATTGCACAACCTATTTTATTTTCTCAAGCAAAATTTAGAAAAGACATTTACTTTTCTAATAGCAGTAAATGGGGAAAATTTTGAATGCTTGCTTCCATATTGGCAGGCACGAGGCAAATTTTTATGCCTAATTGCTATTTAGAACAAAGTACAACAAAAGTAGAATGTTGCCACTTTAGCTATTTTTACAATATGCCAAATAGCAGAAAAGCAAATAAATTGCATTGGTAACTGAGACTTGGCATATTCTTCTAGTGTTATTTTATTGGAGATTATTTCTCTATGAATGGGGAAATGCGAATAGAGACTTATAGATTGGCATGAGAATCATGTAATGCAATTAAGTTTCTCGAGCAGAATTGCAAAATATCCAACTTATTGCATGCCAAAAATTGAATCAGAAAGTCCAATGCATTCCCGCAAGTTGGCACAAAGTGTAAATATACATTATGGATCAAAGAGGCAAAATCTCAGCTGCCAAAGAATCCGTTGAGACTAATTCCAACTAGACATAGAAACAAAGTACTCGTACCTCTAAAAATTGTTAGAGTAGGACGAGGAGATACTTGCAACAGAATATCATCCCCTATAGCCCAATGCCACAGCCGATTCCTGGAAAAGGCAGGTCACTTGACAAATTACTTTACAACTGGGTGAGTTCCTGTGGGTTTTCCATAGATTGCCTAAGTATATACTCGGCTCTCCTCTTCTTATCATCCCTCTCCTCATCCCGCGCTAACCAATGGCCCATTTTCCCTCCTCCCTTTTTCGATAGACTTAAATCCAAAGGTTCACCCAAAAACTTCTTCCCAGTTTTAAATTTAAAATTCACAGTAGGCCTCTTCCCGGGAAGCAACTTTCTTTCACTATCTCCACCATCACCAAGCTCACCTTCTTTTGCAGATTCAAAAGCAGGTGCAAATGCATCCATCAAAGATATATTGTTTTTTAGCTTGTCTGGCAACATAACTGTAGAAACATCCTTCTTCCCGGGTTTCAAAGGCGCAGAAAGAAATTGGTTATATTCACCTACTCCTAATTCCCTACGATCATTATAATTGACTTCAGATGAAGAAGCTCCTGCAGAACCATTGCTGACCAACCTCTGCTGCAAACTCAACAAAGCCCTCTCTGCTTTTCTCCTCTGCCTTGCCTGCTCAATCTTGTCAGCACGAGGATCTACAACCCTTTCATTCCACATTGGTGTGTGGACATATGTGTGAGGATCAGGCAATGCAGGCAACCAAGCTGGAATATGCTTCCCAGGCGGTGTTTCATTCATGCTCACAAAACTAGGAATTAATCTCCTATCTCTAACAACAGGAAAAGACGGTACTGGTTGAGCAAATGGGATCTCCTCAGTAGAACCCACAAAATCAATTAAATCCTTAACAGTACCCGAACTAATAACACAATTTCCACAATTAGATGCACCTGAAAACCCTCGAGGTGCTCCCGTATCTTCAAAACCTCGAATAATATCAAACAGATTACATTGGGTTCTACCAGATAAACTAGCGTGAGAACTTGAAGTCTTGCCAAGATCAAGAAGATACCGGATTGCTACCTCAGTGAGAGCATCCAAAGCCGACTCCTTGGACCCCTCAAACCCTACACTCTCGCATATTTGCGCCACTGCCATCCTCGACACAGCGCGGCCAAAGTCATCAGCTTTAGGTCTTCCTTCTGCACCCCCATTGCTCATATTTCAACCCTCATGTCAAATTCAATTCTTTAATCGACAGCTACACGCCATGAGAGAAAGAACTATCCAAGAACTAGCTTTTTTCTCGACAAACAAACACAATAACCCTAGAATGTTAAACCCAAAATGAAAATACTTCGAACAGAAATTCAAAGAAGATTCCTGCAAGACCTGGACCTTAATTTAAGAAACCAAGATCAATCCGACACTTGAAGGAGCTAAAAAATGAGATTTGAATCAAAAAGATCGAAGAGAAGAACGGCTACAGAGAATCAAGATAAACCCTAGAAGATGAAGTAAAATTGTCAGGGTTTATAGGTATGGGTAGAGAGAAGTTAGTAAATTTGGAGGGAAAATGGAAGATTGAAAAGCCCTTGAGATGGGAACAGGTGAAAGGATCGAAAGAGGAGATTTAGAGGTGAATCGATCAAGTACGGTGGAGTTTATTTATAGAGTGCCAGAAATTTGATTTAACCAATAACGGGAATTTCTACAAACTCAACTGCTCGATTATAGAAACTCCTCTACTCGCAAGTTTCTTTCATGGGCCAGATTTGAAATTTTATTATGAACCGTAAAAATCTACTTATTGCTCTGTAGAATTGGGCCGTCATTGATCTGAGCCCAATTAGACCATTTGAGGGGTTGTTAATTTGTGAGTTCAACATGGCTGAAATAAATAGAAATATATTTTATTTCAATTAGAATTTATTTACTCAATTTTGATTATTTAATGATATATTTAGCCTAATTTTAATTTTTTAATTTGTGAAATTGATTTAATCGATTATTAAAGTATATCTAAAGGACCTATTTGACCCTTAAACGTGTCCATAATTAACTTGCAGGAAAATTAGAAGATAGAATTTAACACTTTTATCCTTCTAAACTAGGAATAGATTCAGATTTAAAAGTGACAAACAATGGAGAAATTCCTCCATTTGAAATCTAGTAAGCCGGGCAATGGACTATGGATATATCTCATCCCCATGATTAAATATTTATCAAGATAGGAAAAAATATATATATGTTAGTGTAGCTAATAATTCATTGTTTTGTAAAATATTCGATTTTTTGCGAAATATGGCAACAAATTATTAATATTATACTTTATTATACTGTATTAAATGAGTTTGGTGCTCGTAACAACATGTAATTATTTATTATAAATATAAAGTCAAATAAGAAAACGAATCAACTTTTAATCTTGTGAATGTCGAATGAAATAGTTCGGATTATCATTTATTATAAGAAAAAAATGATAATTAAGTTCATATTTAAATTTAAATGTCAATTTTAACATAAAATTCTATCATTAGTTATATTTATGTACATTTTATTCTGGTTAAGAAATTTTCTCCAATATAATTGGATAGAATAAATGGGATATCCATAAGTTTACTTGGGCTTCTATTCACAGTAAAAGTGGCCATAGAGTAGTAACGGGCCTGCTGTTATGGATAGCTTATCTATAGACATGACTGATAGAACATTCTAGAATCCGTTCCAATAGTATCATGCAGTTATAAGAAGCGTAAGTGAAGACGTGTCATAGAACATTCTAGATCATCAAACATAATTGACTTATTTATTGGTTTTAGACCACGCCAAATTAATTGTCTCCATTAGTCTTCTCTTCATGTGTTTTTTCTTAATCTTATGAGAAGTTATGTGTATAGAATGTTATCTTGTTTTATAAAATAAAAATTAAATTGCTTTAATTCACTTTACTTTTCTTATTAAGGAAAAATTTATAGATTTTTTAAAATAAGTTGTAAATTTAAATTAAGAGGTATCAAGCTACAACTATTTAAACCGTTAGTACATAGTCAAAAATTTAGAAATTCTCTATTTCAAATTTTCTAATATCTATAGACTATAATAACCCACTCTTCTATAAATAAATAAATAAAAAATGATTTAGTGCTTACATTTTTACAAATTAGAATATAAAACTATTATCAATAGTTTATCAAATTATAATAATAATAAAGATTGTCAAGTATTATAAGGCTTTCCAATTTCAACTGGGAAAAAGAAAGAAGGCAAGGCAAAGAATTAAACTTTCCTTTCCAAACAAGAAAAGGAGAAAGATTTAATTTACCTTCTGCTATAAAAGCCCAATCGGCTTGGATCCCATTCACTATATTTCACCGATTTTTCTGTTTCTGCTAAAGCTTTCTTCTCTCTCTCGACCATGTCTAACCAAGCTGAATCGTCTGACTCGTATGTATTCTCATTTCCCAGATCTACATTCACTTGCCCATTCCCCTCCTCGATGTCGATTTCATTGCTTGTTGATCTTTAGCAATTAAAGTTTGCAGCTTTCGATCATTGAGGATTCTTGTTTTAAAATTTTGCTAATGGGTTACTTGATTTTTGCAGTAAGGGAACAAAGAGGGATTTTAGTACTGCGATTTTGGAGCGCAAGAAGTCTCCCAATCGCCTCGTTGTTGATGAAGCTATCAATGATGACAACTCTGTTGTCTCTCTCCATCCAGAAACCATGGAGAAGCTCCAACTATTTCGTGGCGACACGATCTTGATTAAGGTTTCAGTTCTGTTCTCTTACGAGCTTCAATTTTTGTTCTGAATTATGTGTTTCTGGGTAAACTCTATGGTTGATTGGAATGCAAAATTTGTGCTATCTATCTAGCCGCTATTCGAGATTTGGGGTTTTTGGTAGATTGTTAGTAATTTTATATGGGTTGTTAGATTTTTCCGTTGTGTTCTAGTTTGGTTTCTTAGTTCTTGTCCTATGAATGTTTTATTGAGATTATTGTAGATTAATCCGTGCAGTGTATGATTAAGGCCTTTATCAGTTCCTAATTTGAATATGGTTCTAAGAGATTGTTGGTCTGTTTTACTTCATTGCTAAATCAAATCACCTCAGTGTAGGCTGTATGTGTAACTTAATAAGGAATTGGCTTTGCTAGGGATCATTTATAGTTATGTTTGGTTGTTCTCAGTCTGTAGGGGCTCTCAAAGTTGGTTCCTTTGACATGATCTGCTAACAAATTAGTTCAAAACCTGTAAATAGTGATGAATTATAGTTGGTCTTTTTCTTTTCTTTTTTTCCAACTGGTTTCGTGACGTGATTTACTGTCTTAAGGGATTTTCATGTGTATTTACTTTACTGCTTTGTGGTGCTGTTTAGGGAAAGAAAAGGAAAGATACTATCTGCATTGCTCTTGCCGATGAGTCATGTGATGAGCCGAAGATCAGGATGAACAAGGTCGTAAGATCAAACCTGAGGGTCAGGCTTGGAGATGTTGTTTCTGTTCACCAGTGCCCTGATGTCAAGTATGGAAAGCGTGTGCACATACTGCCTATAGATGACACAATTGAAGGCGTCACTGGAAATCTATTTGATGCATACTTAAAACGTGAGTTTATTCTGAACCTGTTATTTTCAAGCAGATATTGGTATGTGTTTTGTAAAATGAAAGTAGTTATTAAATTCAATGGTTTAATGTACAATGCCTAGTTATTTTATTGATGTTATTAATATACAATGGCTAGTTACTAATTTACAATGGTTTGATGTTTTTAACGACTTGCAACTGTCTCAGCATTTACCTTTGAATAAATACTGTTTAACTTGTATTTGGATTTATCAGCTACATAAGCATTGAATTCCTAATTGTTGATATACCTGCAGATGGCTTTTACTAGTCTATAAACATAGCTATTAAGAGCAGTCACAAGATTCATACTTTTTTCTATTAATGATTTTTCTTATTTTCCTAAAAAAAATGTTTTCTGGCAGTTGCTACCATAAGATCTATGTCTTAATCAGTGTCTTGTTTTACTACTAAGATCTCAGATGTGGTTTCTAGTTGATTTTCTTTCGTGTTCCTGTGTTCGCAATTCTGAATCTTGTGCTTAAAATTTGCAGCATATTTCCTAGAGGCATATCGCCCAGTCAGGAAGGGGGATCTCTTCCTAGTGAGAGGGGGAATGAGAAGTGTGGAGTTCAAGGTTATTGAGACTGATCCTCCAGAATACTGTGTGGTTGCTCCAGACACTGAGATCTTCTGTGAAGGAGAGCCTGTGAGGAGGGAAGATGAGAATAGATTGGATGAGGTTGGTTATGATGATGTTGGTGGTGTTAGAAAACAGATGGCTCAGATTCGGGAGTTGGTGGAGCTTCCACTTCGACACCCACAGCTCTTTAAATCAATCGGTGTGAAGCCACCAAAAGGCATTCTGCTTTATGGACCTCCTGGTTCTGGAAAGACTCTTATTGCTCGGGCTGTTGCCAATGAAACTGGTGCCTTCTTCTTCTGCATAAATGGACCTGAAATAATGTCAAAATTGGCTGGGGAGAGCGAAAGCAACCTCAGAAAAGCTTTTGAGGAAGCAGAGAAGAATGCACCATCAATTATCTTTATTGATGAGATTGATTCAATTGCTCCCAAGAGAGAAAAGACGCATGGAGAAGTTGAGAGGAGGATAGTTTCCCAGCTCTTAACTCTTATGGATGGACTCAAGTCTCGTGCCCACGTTATTGTGATTGGAGCCACAAATCGCCCCAACAGTATCGACCCTGCTTTGAGACGATTCGGTAGATTTGATAGGGAAATTGATATTGGTGTTCCAGATGAAGTTGGCCGTCTTGAAGTTCTTCGAATTCATACGAAGAATATGAAGCTTGCTGAAGATGTATATGTCTATCTATCACTCACCATATACTATTTTGCAATATTATGCTTTCCTTTCATTTTTGATTTCTTTGCTGTTTGGTTTAATTCAAACTCTGGGAATTTTACTTTGCAGGTTGATCTAGAAAGAATTGCTAAAGACACCCATGGTTATGTTGGTGCTGACTTGGCGGCTCTTTGTACTGAGGCTGCACTTCAGTGCATTAGGGAGAAGATGGATGTGATTGACTTGGAAGATGAATCAATAGATGCTGAGATATTGAACTCTATGGCAGTGACTAATGAACACTTCCAAACTGCACTTGGAACAAGCAACCCATCCGCTTTGCGTGAAACAGTAAGTTATTGCAAGATTTTTCTAAGTGTCCTCTGTTGCTACTCGGTATTATTTATTTATTTGAGTTTCTAATCAAGGATGTTTGGTCCAGGTTGTTGAAGTGCCTAATGTCAGCTGGGAAGATATTGGAGGTCTTGAAAATGTTAAGAGAGAGCTTCAAGAGGTAACTATTACTGTTCTACTCTCTTGCATTCTTCGATTTGTCCTTGGCTAGAATCTCATGAATGTGTTTGTTGTTTGTCTGGTGCAGACTGTTCAATATCCAGTGGAGCACCCTGAAAAATTTGAAAAGTTTGGAATGTCTCCCTCGAAGGGGGTTCTTTTCTATGGCCCTCCTGGATGTGGGAAAACTCTTCTGGCAAAAGCTATTGCTAATGAATGCCAGGCAAATTTCATCAGCGTCAAGGGTCCTGAATTGCTTACAATGTGGTTTGGTGAAAGCGAAGCCAATGTGCGGGAAATTTTTGATAAGGCTCGCCAATCTGCTCCTTGTGTTCTCTTCTTTGATGAACTTGACTCAATTGCTACTCAGGTCCGTTTTAGACTCTTGGAAAGATCATAGTGATATTAAGATTTATCTAATGATTATTCACTTGTACACATGGGAAATATCATGCTAATCTGATGATTGATCTGATAATTTTTTTAGTAGCACATATGGTTAGATATGTACATATTAATGGTTCGCCGATTCATTTAGCAAGTTAAAACAATATTTATTTTATTGCTTGTTGCTTACACTTTGTTATGCCATTTCTTGCAGAGAGGAAGCAGTGTAGGAGACGCTGGGGGTGCTGCAGATAGGGTTTTGAACCAGCTTTTGACAGAAATGGATGGCATGTCTGCAAAGAAAACTGTTTTCATAATTGGGGCCACTAATAGGCCTGATATCATAGACCCTGCACTTTTGCGTCCTGGCCGTCTTGATCAGTTGATCTACATCCCTCTTCCAGATGAGGACTCTCGCCATCAAATTTTCAAGGCCTGCTTGAGGAAATCGCCAGTATCCAAAGATGTTGATCTCAGAGCACTTGCTAAATATACTCAAGGTTTCAGTGGTGCTGATATTACTGAAATTTGCCAGCGTGCTTGCAAATATGCAATAAGAGAGAACATTGAAAAAGTAAGCTTTTGCTTTATTTTGTCATTATTTCTGGTTGACTTTTCTTTTTATACTATATGATTGAATGTACCCATGTTCTCTGTGGCTTACAGGATATTGAGAGGGAGAGGAGACGAAGAGAAAACCCAGAAGCTATGGAGGAAGATGTGGAGGATGATGTGGCAGAGATCAAGGCAGCACATTTTGAAGAGTCCATGAAGTTTGCTCGCAGGAGTGTGAGTGATGCTGACATCCGCAAGTATCAGGCCTTTGCTCAAACATTGCAACAATCAAGAGGCTTTGGAACTGAATTTAGGTTCTCTGAAGCTAGTGGTGCTGCCACTGGATCTGATCCATTTACCGCATCTGCAGGCGCAGCAGACGATGATGACCTCTACAGTTAAATTGTCATCTTCAAACACGCGGGGTGTTCTTTGCTATGTCGGTCCTATATGTGCATTTGTTTACTTGGTTTTACGATGTAGTGTTAAGAACCCATATTGGTATTTATTTTTGCTGAAGTTAGCCTTGGGTTTTGGCTGAAGGTGCTGGCCGCCCTTGCGAGTTTATAGAACAGATTTTTTTTATTATTATTATTTTATGGGTTATAATGGACGATTTTTGAACCCTATATTATTCGAATTCTCAAGTAATTTCAATGAATACTTCCTTCTGATATATTGAAAGTTATGATGGATAATTATAAGAAGCATTGCATAACTATTGTTGATTTATATGATTGATTGAAAGTTGTGCATGGAGATATATGGTCCCTTGCATCCTGTGTTTTGCAATGGGATTTAAGGTCATTACTGATTGTCAAGCCTCTTTGCGCGTCTATTGGTGTGTACACTCAATGTGCTTGTGTGGTTTGTGTTCATGGGCTGGGTTTGGACAGAAAAAAGGTTTTAAAAAAAGCCTGGCCCATGAACAGATGCATGTGGTTGTGAGGAGGAACTACTGTTTATGGATTTTCTAATCATCAAAGGGCTTTGAATAATGTATTTACACACAGCCAAGCAAAGGGTGTAAATTAAGAATCTGTGCAAACTTGCATAATTGCAACTGGGTAGTGAATCATATGACCATGGAAGTAGTTTTTTTTTTTTTCTTTTTTCCTTGCATTTCTCTTAAATGTAAGATTGCAAGGTGAAAGAAAAGGAAAACTGGTAAAAACTGAACTCAGAGATATCTGTTAGCCTCATATATTATAATATCTCATTTGATTAATAATAATAATTAATATCATGCAACGTATTAAATTTCAAATACAAAGTGGTCTGTAATGTTTGTATATCTTTTATATATATAATTTTGTTATTATTAATGAAATCTAATTTGCATTAAAAAAAAAAAGGTAAAAGAGTAAAAAATGTCGAGTCAGAAATTGGAGTGTGAGCCTGGAGAGGGAGCAACTCTGCAGAACTTCATGTCTGACGTGATAACTTTCTTTGTGATTGCTGCTGATTTTTTTATTTCCTTCACAATAATGTGATTCTAGAAGGTTGCATCTGTACTTGCTATATGCATATATACATATATATATATATATATATATATATTCTTTTTATACTTAGGTTGAACTAAAAATAGAATAACAAGATAGAGAGTTACATGTGATGTACGTTCTCAAAGGTTCCTTCTTGCTGGTTTTATTTATTTATTTATTATTATTAGGAAAATGTGTTTTTTGATCCCTTAATTAATTTTTCGTCCATGAAATATAAGACTTCCTAAATTATCATTTAGAACACATTGAGGAGCTTTTGTCACTTTTAGGGTTCAAATTAAATAAAATTACATCACACTGTTTTGGTTGAAATTTTTATTATATATATATAATACAAGCGATTTAATGGTACAAAAATTAAAATATAGGAATTTCAATAAAAAAAAAAATAAGAAAAGAGGTCGATACTCGATAGGCTCAAAATAAAAAAATAAAAATAAAAATGTAACAAGAACTTTGTATCAATGTATGCATAACCATGTAATATTATGCTAACATGAACTTTTAATTAAATTTCAAATCAAAATTATGCTAAATTATAACTAATTAAATTTTGGATTCCATGAGATTAATTTATGAAATATTACATTAATTTTGGACAAATTTTAAATAGAATTCCTAATTTAGATTATAACTAAAAATTATAATTTTTAATTAAAAAATAGAGAATTATTTTATAATTAATCCAAACAAATTTAGGTAAACAGAAGGAGAAAGTTTCCATGATTGAAAGTGGCAACAATAATTTGCAAAATAAATGTGAAATGAGAAATTTGAATATTCATTGTAATCCAATGATGGGGATTAATTGGTGGCTAAAAAAGATAAATGTAGGAGAAAAGGGATCATGTCCCAAAAATTAAAGCAAGTGTAGAAAATGGTTTATCTTATAGGATGAAATTGGTTTTTGATTTTGATTAGACTAAGCCACTTTATGGGAGACAACCCCACATGAAAAAAAGAAAACTGGAGATTAATATGTGTTAAATCATAATTGTCCTTATACTTTTAGGGCATTTTGTCATTTTTAGGGCTATTGGTTGTCAATCCCCAACATAAGTGACCCCAAATTTTCATTTCAAATTTATCATCAACAACTTTAAGATTCTTTGTATTTTGCCTCATTACTTGCTTGTACTACTTTTACAAATTCAAGATTATCATCTTTTTATTCCATCCATAAAAAAAATATAAATATAAATTCAAATTCGATATCTTTAATATATTAAGATCAGCACCTACTTTTAGTTTTATTTAATATAGTATAGTAGTTAGAGGTGAGCATGGTCGGTTAATCGGTTCATGAGTTCCAGTCCATTAATCAGTCCATTAATATCGGTTTTTTGAAATTTCAGTCCATTAACCAGTCTATTACCATCGGTTAACCAGTCCATCGGTTTCGGATTTTCGGATCGATTACCCAATATTTTTTGGTTAACCACTATAATTATAAATATATTCATAAATAAAAATAAAATGTTCAAGATACTTAAAAATGAAAATTTTTTCACTATAATATAACATTATTGTTGTTAAAATAAAAATATTTGGTGGATATAAGCAAATTTATTTTTAAAAATTAATATTTAATAAATAAATATATTAACCGGTTCATAATTATTTTTAATTAGATAAATTGTTATAGTTACTAACAGCCAATTAAAAAAACTTAAAAACTTTAAAATAATTAGTATAATGAAAAAAAAAAGTACATGATCACCTTTAATTAGGATAAATTATTATATAAATTGTTATAAATTATTAAAAAATTAATAAATTAACTAAAAAATCGGTTTTGGTTCGGTTAACCAGTTACATGAGTCAAAAATCATTAACCAGTCCATTAATATCGGTTTTTTCAAAACATTAACCATTAATCAGTCCATTACAATCGGTTAACCAGTCCATCAGTTCGGTTTCGGATTTTTTTTCGGTTAACCAAATTCATCGGTTTTTTTGTCACCCCTAACCGTAGTACTATAATTTGGTAAAAAAGTATAAATTAAGTTTTAAATTCCTTTCATTTTATTTATAAATCAAGTAAATAATTATTACAATATTTGCATAAAAATAGTTTTTAATGCTTTTACAAATTGATTTACTTTTAATTCATTGAAAGATTGATATTAAATGAAAAAAATATATATTTATAAATAAATAAATGACGATAAATATGTGACTAAGTATAAAAAAATACATATTCTTAATTATTGTGAATTTGAATATTTTTTATTTGTTTTTTCAAAGTGAGCTCAAAATGCAAGATATTGCTTGTCTCTCTATAAAACTCGTCGATATTAAGAGGATAACATTATTTTTTCTTTAGGACTACCAAATGGTCATTGAATCAATCAAGTAGGTCTCCTTTAATTTTAAATTTATAATTAAAGAGAAGACCAAATATCAATAAAATAAATTTATGTTTTTATAAAAAAAAACCTAACCCGTAATTCGATTAATATTTTTCTTTAAACATCAAAATTAATAATAATAATAATAATAATAATAATAATAATAATTACACTACGAAAATATAAAATTTCAGTTTTTGTACATGCTAATTGCCAACTAGTAACTGAGTGTAATTCAACAATCTAAAAAGGAGCAGGTGAAGACATATATTTGATTCCAATTACTCGAGCACATAATAAAATATTAAATTAATCACTAAAATTTTAGTTTTCTACGTGTTCTTATCTTATTTTAAAATATGAAATTTTAAGTTTGCTGTGTATAATTAGAGTAAGCATGGTTTGTTTATAATCGAAAATCAAATTGATTCAAATTAATTCGGTTAATCAATTCAATTTTAATTAATAAAATATATAAAGTTCGGTTCATGACTTTTACTAAAATTTATTTTTCAAGTATTTCAATTTGTTATAATTGTAAATCAATTCGTGCTCACTCCTAATTTTAACTAAATCGTGTCAAAATCATGATCTTATCTTTAATTTAACTTCTTCACCTAGCTAGTTTTATTATAATTTAATTTGTTTGAAAGAGGGTATGGGAAGGACACCCTCGACAACAATCAAATGCAATAGAAATAGGAAAATGGAAACATGAAAACACATATCAAATCATATCATATGCCAAAATGATCATAATAATAATAATAATAATAATGGTAAGCACATCATATCAGATCATACAAGTGGATATCAATCATGTCTATGGTCATACCTTATGCCTTATATTATACCCCACCACATTACTTTTATTATTATTATTATTATTATTATTATTATTATTGCTGTTATAATATCTCTGGTAAACTATGGTGAGTCCCTTTCTTGCAACCTAATTGTGAAATTATGATTCAGATTTCAGCCAACAATGTTGATCACACTTGAATTTCATTTGACCAATCTATCTTTCTCTCTCTCTCTCTCTCTCTCTCTCTCTCTCTATATATATATATATTAGGTCTCTTATAATTTTAGTTTTTTTATTAATATATTAGGGTTTATATATAATTAATAATTTATTTATGCTGCCATTTTTTAATATTAAAAAATACTTATTTTCACTAAAATAAAAAAAAAAGTACAACATTGAATAATGAATAACCTCAATTTTGTGATGCAACAGATCCTGATAATCATCATATTGTTACTATTTGGTTTGAATATATAAATCACCATTAATTCTTCAAAAGATAGAATATGAAATTATGGGACAACTGACAAGTAGTTGGAGAAGATAACCTAAAAACAAATAAACACAGAGAAGGAAACATGCAGGAAAATGGAGTTCAATTGTGTGTATATATATATATAAATATATATTTATTTATGTTCCATGAATTCTACTGCAAAATTACTATTACTAGACTTTAAAAAAGAATATAACAGCTGTAAATTAAAATAGAAAGAAATTGGAATTCTCTTTATTTTTTCGTAAATATGGTACGAGTCAGTTATGTAAAGCCGCACGTGCGTCTCCACGTGGAAAGTCTAGAGAGAATCCTACATAGAAAAACATTGTGACATTACTATATAAACTGTGTCTCTGTTTCAACCTTGTCAGGGTTGCACGTGTTGACCCTTCTCATTTTTGCATTTGGGTCCCACACTTAATTGCTCCCCCCTTGACTTTCTCTTTCATTTTTTTTTTGCAATAAATTTTAGATACGAATAATTTTATTAAAAAAAAAATAAATTAGAGTTTATAATCTCATTTAAAGATTTTGATTTCAAATTTTAAATGTTTAAAAATCGTGTTTTTCTTATTTTGTGAACATAAAAAATATAAATTTGAATTAATTAAATCTAGAAATTTTGAATATTAATGAATTATACTACTAAAATTTACTGTTAACCCTTTTATAATTTTATAAGATTAATATATCATATGTTGAGTTGATCTTGATTAGAAGTGGATTTAATCAATACTTTTTTTCTCATTTTTTCTATATTTTTTAAAAACTTCCTTTTTCTCCATGATAAAAGTTGTAGCCATTGATCCCATTAGAAGAAAGTGATTTAAATATAACATTGCTTGATATACATGCAGTTGATGGTGAACGCAAGAAGTTTTAATTTATCAACTAATTTATGTGTTACGTTTTCTGATAGCTTACGCACCGACAATGAATTTCGGATGCACGAAGTTGATACTACTTAATGTTCATGTGAAATCAGTATTATAAAATTATCTTCTAAAAGCCTTAAACTATGAAAATGAATAAAATGATTCAACAAATTTAGAGGTTCATTCAAATTTCTGTCCAAATGTTATGACCAAAATAATTTATAACTATAAAAAAAAAATTCTTATTTATAGTTAAATGACATTAACTAAGTGACAAAATTAGCAAAAAAAAAGCTTTTCTCGACACATGACAACAAAGAGTAACATGGTTGCAATTTTTAGTAATCATTACAAGCAGTGATAAGCATTAAACACTCAATTCACTATATAAATTTTTTTAAAAACTCTCTTTCTTGATTATGGAAAATTGTTTGATATTCTTCTTTTTGGTTAGTCACTTATAAAAAATGGACAATTATAAATATGGAATTTGACAAGTTTAAAAATGAAAAAATAAAAGGGTAATTAAAGAGAAAGGGACCAGAAGAGAAGGCAAATAAAAAAAAAGGGGAGGGCCGCACGAGGGGGCCTGGAGGTATAGGTTTATTATAAAATTTATTGTAGCTTCTCTTTTTTATGATTCTCGCTGTCGGCTATTCTTAGTTTTCAGTTTGCTATTCTCTATCTCTATCCACACTACTATACAGTTTCATCCACTTCTTTTTTACTATATAATTTCATTTTTCTAAACTCCACTATTTAAATCTTACTGCCACCCATCGCAATTATTTTTAATTTTATTTTTTTTTTATTTTAAGTGATAATTTTTAAAAAAATTAATTTTTGACATTTATAATATTAAAATGTAAATAAAATAAACAGTGTTTGTATTTGTTGATTAGTTTTAAGGTAGGTGATCGAGTTGATAAATATATATTGATAAAAGATGTAAGATTTGAAAATTGAGTAGAAAATGCAATAGTATGAGCTAAATAAATATAGGTGCCATCTTAATCAATCATATCAAGGTTACCGGGGATCTTTCTTCCTGTGGAGAAAACCACAAAAATGACCACTGCTATTTTTTTTTTTTTTGGTTCTGACGTTTGTCCATTGCCATCTTTTTAATCAACTCTTCCATCAAAGTCAATGTTTGGTTAATTATTCTTTGAAAATCACACCTTCTACGTCTTCATTATTATCATTCATATAATTATCCTAATTTCAATTTTATTTTTCTTCTTTCGCTCGGAATTTCAGCTGATCGAGTTAAGATTACTCAAATTATAATTTTAGATTGCAAATATATATAAAATCATAGTGCTATAAGCAATTTATAGTTACAAATACTAGCTTGAGAGTTGAGAGCTTATTCTATTTTTATTTTACTTCTTCTAAATTTGGTATTTGCATTTTTATACGTACCATATCAATAATAATTAATAAGACATGACATGCTAGATAAAACTAAAAGTGATTTTTTTTTTTATGAAAATAGTTTCAAATATTGGAAATCATTGTTTACTTTTACCAGCTAGCTTTTCATTCTTGATTCTTGAATTTGATCGAGACTTAAGCTGTAGGCCCGCTTATGAAAAATGTAAGGTTAAAACGTGAACACTTAAATGGCTAAAATTAAAAATATGGAACGTTTAAATTTAATTTTTTCAATAATATTTATAATTACTAATTACTTATTATGTCCCTCTCTTGTTAGAAAAACTTGAACACTTGGATATGTATATATTTTATTTGGCACGAAATTGGCTTGGAATATATACATAGTTGTTTTTACTCATAGATTTCTCCAAATTTATACAATTAAAATGATTCAAAGTTTTTTAAAAAATATGAAATAAAATAAAAGATCAACATACAGTGTCATATTCCATTTGATCCCAACCATTGATCTATTGTTGCTAATGAAGAAACATTAATCCAAAAGAAGGTGGTTTTGAGGACAAAAGAATATGGAAAAACTAAAAAAAGAAAAATTCGAGTGTTGGTCCAAATAAAATTAATTCAAAAAATTAATATATGGTTGATCATGTCTCGTGTTTTCTTAACAAAAAGGGCAGTGATTAGATAGTCTGATCGAGAAGAACACAGTATATTTCTTGATATATAGTACTCATTTTAAATTATTTTTCTTTTACCTATAATTAATTTTTCTAATTTCTCTCATTTGTTTAATTTATAAGGTTTATATATATATAAAAAAAAAATCATATTTCTCTGAAAGGATGTGTTCACGAAAATGTTCCTTTATACTCAGTTTCATAATTTTGGAATTAATTTTATTTATGATTATTAAATTTATACTCTACCAAATAATTATTAAATTTATTTCAAAATTGAAATTAACTAGTAGCACGTTATGGAATCAGATTTATGATTTTTTTTTTTATCTAAATGATTTTATTTGTAATTTTTAAAAAGTTAAAGTATTTTTTGTAGAACAATCGTTTTTGGTTAGATTAAATTAAGTGATAGGAAACATAATTCCTCCGTAAGTTTATTAACAAAACAGGCTAATATTATATTACTATACAAATAAAATATAATTATTTTTTTTTTCTTATAACTTGGCACTGTCTTCATTACTGGATTTATCAGTGAAGTAAGAACTGAAAATTTAGGAAAAAACAATTGAGTCTCGTTATACTTCACAGGAAAACCAATTTATCACTGAAGCATTCAGGAAGGGTAAAAAAAGCAAGACAGAAGGTAAAAATCAGAAAAGACTGTGTTTTGATTTTGTCTTCTATTGTGTAGTTTCCAGGCAAGAAAATGGTAATAATTATTATTATTAAATAACCAAAAAAAAATATTACCTAAGTGAGAACTTAGTTATATATATATAAAAAAAAAAAAAAGCCTTCCATGATCCAGCTTCATATACATAATCAACATAAAACCAGAGAAAAAATAATTAAAACCAATTAATTATGTTTGTTCTCCAAGAAAATTGATCTAAAATAGAAGAAAGACAGAGATCTAGAAAAGTGGATATGAACAAAAAGCCAAATTCATAATTAAAACAAAATAATAATAATAATAATAATAATAATAATGATAATAATAAATAACTATTAATTACACTCTCATATATAAGTACATATATAGTAATTAATTAAATGGAGCCAATAATGGACTAACATATAGGCGATCATGGGTCACCGCGGTCACGCTCATGCCAGCAAACGAGCAAGGCAATGCAGCGGCGAAGAATGTAGAATTTAGCGCGCTGTTTCTTGACTATATGGCTGCATTTCTGGCCAAAGGATCTGCAAGGTTCGCATGCGCTAGAGATTCTTTCTTTGTCAGCCATAAATATGAATATTATTTGTGTGGAAGAAGCAGTAAATATGGAGATTGGGAGCTTAATTTATAGAGAGAAATTAGGGTTAAAGAAAATTTGGAAGTGTATTAGGTATGGAGAGTAGTGATTGTCAGGGAGAAGAATGGTGTGAAAAACACAGTATGGACCAATCTTTATCCCCATTTCACCTTCTTTTATATTACAATTTCGCCTTGGACCCATTTCCTCCCCCCCTTTTAATCTAATAAATGTTTTTTTTTTTTTGCATAACTTGTTTTTTTTTATATGGTTGAATTTTACTTTTCTTTTTTATGATTAGTTTGTTGTAAAATTAACTTTTTTTTATTTTTTTTAATTATGCATTATTCGAAGTTATTGGCTTAATTAATTTGGATTCGTGTCGAATAAACTAAAAAATAAAAGCAAAACACTTTATTTCAAAAATTTAAAAATGTTTTCTTAATAACCGAATCTCAAATTCAATTTTTGACTCATAAATAGCGTAAGCCATTAGAAGGATCGCTCCCAATTACGGTTCTAATGATATTCAATTTTAAATTAATTGATTCTATAAATAAAAAAATATGGAAAAATCATGGAAAAAAAAAAGAGTTCCATACCAAGATTCGAATTGCAATAACTTTATCTTGTTTTATCCAACTAAATTAGCATATTGTTTTCAAACTAGGGTTACTTAGTTAATCCCAAAAAAATATTATTTTTTCTTTTCGTACTTGCACAATTCAGCTTAGGATTGGAAAGAAAATATTATTGTATATGAGAATTTTGGGGAGGAGAAGAATTAAAAATATTTTTAGAAATTAAATGTTCATATATTATAGCATCATAATTTAGTACGAAAATTAATTATGAGACAAATTTAGCGGTGGAGAAAGAAAATTGAAAGACAAAATATTGCGTCATCATTTCATCTTAATTATTTCACTACATCAAAGTTTTTGACTTTTCTATAGCCATTAACATTGAAAAGTCCTTCATATATAGTATGCTGCCTATTTCCAAGAGTAGTATGTTGCATTTCGAATCTTACTGATATAATATAATTATAATTAATTTTATAATTCAAAAATAATTATCAGAAATTAGCTTCTTATTTTATATTTGAAATTCCATGCTAATAGCAATAAGCTCCACTTAGTTCAATTTGTTTTTTAAATACATAAAATAATAAATGGACTTTAAGTATTATGAAACAAAATAGAAGCCAGAAAGCGACCATGTTTCAAAACCAAAAGGACAAATTCAAAAACTGTGCAAATTGCAAAGCGCCGTATTGATCAAACAGGTTCTGCATAGTAAAGATTGTCCTCTACTTACTCGTGGCCACAAAATTTCTCAATTTTAATGGCTTTATTAAGCAAAAATGAGTATGCAATTGAGACAATATATATTTGTGTGGCTTTGAATAGGCTCTACATAAACTATATAATTTTCAATCAAATATTAGATTTCTATAACTTTTGGTATAGGGGTTAAAACCTAACTAGCTTCTCAATCACCCAATCATTAACACATAATTAGTCATTTGCATTACTCCATCACAACTTTCCATCACAGCTTTGAGCCTCGGAATCTTAATTCCTCTTTTAGAAAAAACGTGTCAAATTTTATTTATTAGTCCCGCTCGATAACACACCTCGCATTTTGTCTGAATTTTGGATATTCTTATACTCACTCTGTTTCATAATATCTGTCATTTTTAAGTAAAATTCAAATTTTATTTATCTATCATTTTTAGATTTTCAATGCAATTTATTTTTTTTTTCAGTGAAAATTAATCAATTAAATTTAAATTTATGTATTAAATTACACAATTTTATTTTAAATTTAAACCTAATTAATACTACTTGATCCTAATAAAAATAAAATAAAAAAATGACAGATATTATGCAACGGAAAAAGTAATTATTTAGCAATTACAATCACTAAACAAAATTGCCAAAAAAAATTTGACGGTCAAATCAATATTATATATTAGATGAAAAATATATAAAAATTTTACTTGGTAGAACTAAACGAGAATTTACATATATATATATAGTATGTATCTCAATATAGTAAATGGACTAATGAGCCCAGCTATCAATATTAGATAACGGCTAGTATGTAATGACAGATTACTAATAGAGTAGTACTCGTCAACTATATATGTTCGATTTTTCAATGCTGATAATATTAAGATGGGAGTTCAACTGTATATGGACTGATTAGGGATCCACATAAAATTTAGTTTGGTTATCATTAAATATGTAGAGAAGGGAAATAAAATTTAATAGTCGAAAAAACATTCAAGTGCCTCAACAGAGGCTGTTCTGATACTTAAATTAATTAGTTTTAATAGTTAATTAAGTATATAAACCGTAAATAGGAAATTGGTTAAAAATGAAGAAGGTAAGTTTAAAAATAAGATCATAATTAAGCAGTAAACAAAGGAGATGGCGACCCATCGATTAAAAGGTTTCCTAGGAACCAAAAAAAGACTAAAATTTAAAACTGCTGCCTAATGCACATGGCAGGACCCATATGCAGGATTTCTGACTTTCCTTCTGAAATGGTACAAAGCAAAAAAAAAAAAAAAAAAGGCATCATATAATTTTTTTATTATTATTTGCTATAATTATTAATCCTAACCTAACTCTACAAATTATATATCCCACCGCACACCCACACAACCCTATTCATTTAACATTTATGCCTCTAATTATAAACCCCACCTATGGGATAAACAGACAATCAGACACCACCAATCCTTATTGTTCACTTGTTTTTGGATATTTTAATCCAATTTTTCTTTCTTCCAAGTTTATTCTTTTTGGAATTTATTTCTTTTTTTCCTAGTCATAATGTTGTTTTATTGTTCAAAATGATTTTTATTTTATTTTTTAATTCATTTGAAAATTGTACCATGTATATTTGAATGGTCTTTTATGATTTTATTATTGGCTCATTCAAATATACATATTACTATATTCAAATAATGTACATGCCAAATATACATTATTTGTCATTAATCAATTCATTTAATATTAGATACCATAGATTATTAGAGGATGGGCTTGGGGACAGTTGTGTGAAATCCAAACCCAACCCGGCCCAAGTATACATGTACCGATAAAAACATATTATTTTTAAAATTGTAATGCAATTAAACAGGCAATTTTTACACATTAGCGGGTGCAGAACTTGGCGGTGTAACAGCAGAAACGACACGTCGTCCTCTCTCGGACCTGCTATTCTCAGCAAACTTAAGGCTTCCATGGTGCAACCCTTTTTGCTTCTCTTCTTCATCCCACTCCAATCCATAATAATACTCTTCATTATTCTTCTCCACATTCTCCGTCGCCGGCAAGAACATGCTCCCCCACTGTGGAAAATGCACAATACTCACCGGCAAAGTACAAGCAACGATCATGATCCCCATTAAAGACAATCCAGTTGCTGTCGTGCATCGTGAGCTTGTGAAGAACAGAAGTTGGGTCAAACCGGATCCGAAATTCCCACCGGCACCGGTGAGTCCGGATATTATGCCTAAAGAACGACGAGATATGAAGGGGATGATACCGAAAGTGGCGCTGCAGGCGGCTTGAGCGCCGACGGAGAAGAGGATCATGAAGAGAACGGAGAGAGGAAGAGAGGTTGCTCGGCCTAGGCAGATGCAGAATATGCCTCCTAGGGTTTGGAGAACGTAGAGATTCCAGAGACGGCCACGCATGCCGAAACGGCCGGCCGCTATGTCCGACATTAGGCCACCCATTGGCCGGGCGAAGATGTTCGCCATTCCAAAGGTTGCTGCTATGATGCCGGCTGTTCGGAGCTTCAGGTCAAACCTATATTAATATTGGACATTATATATATATATATATATGTTTTATAGAACGGTTTGAATCCAAAACCATACAATACTTTGAATCTAGCTCTTATTACAGACCGATAGGAACTATAAGTAATATAAATATAAATTGATTAGACTTGATTCATCACTTTTTCATGATTAATGAAAAAAAAATAATAAATCAAATCAATAAAAAAAATATATAAATTTATAAGACAATTTATTATTAATCTGCTAGTTTATAAACTTTATCTAGATCTTATGTAAAGAATTTTCAGTAACTAATAACTACCTATTTGGCTTCTTTTGGAACTTCTTTATCCAATGAATATTTCTTTTCATAAAAATGTTCCTATTAATAAAAATGTTCTAAATGCATGTTGGAGTTTTTAAATTTATTTACGAGTTAAATTGTAATTTATTTTTTTTATATGATAATCCACCAACTATGTAAAAGATACTTTTTAACGTCGAAATTATATTAAAACTAATTTTTACTCGAACGGTAAAGATTTTTTTTCGGAAGGATAAGCTTTAATCCCATATAATCTATTATTATTTAGTGTAGGAATAAGTTTATTAACTATGTTTTTAAGCAAAAAAGTTGAGTTGGGAAGAGGAATATATGAAGAGGGAACCTGTCGAAGAAATACTCAGCTATAACATTATCGGTGGTTAGTTCCACCCCCAACGACATGCCGTAGAGAAGGAAAAATATCCACGTTCTGTAATTTCTCACACCATACCATAGCACCTGATGACCAAAAACGTAAAAGAATTGATCTTTTGAATAGTTCAAGGGCAGAAAAAAATATTAATTTACTAACCTTAGAGAATGTATCCTTGGAAACATCACCTTTCTTCTGCAAATGACCAAGATTTCCATCAGGCAAATCTTGTCCAAAGCTCAAAACTAAGAACCCCATAATCACATGAAACCAACCGGGAACAAAGAAAGCAATTCTCCAAGCAGTAAAAGGAGTAGCACCAGCTCTTCTAATCAATTCATATAGCAACGGCATAAGCAACTGAGTAATTCCACCACCCATGTTCCCCCACCCAGCTGCAGTTCCATTAACAACCCCTATTATCTTCCCATTAAACATACTGCTCATCCAATACTGACATGACACAAAAGTTGCCAAAGAAAACCCAATCATAAACCTAACACCTATGTATCCTCCTGCTGATGAAACGAAACTCATACAAAACACTGTCGGAGCAGACAACATTATAAGAAATGCGCAAGCATAACGTGGACCTAGTAAGTCACAGGCTGCTCCCATTACTAGCCTTGAGAAGATACTGCCTGAAATCATGGACAAATCCAGAATTTAATTTCAGATAGGGCAAATTTTTTATGATTTCATGTAATATATGAAGGATGAAAATTTGCCCTAAAAGTATTGAAAATTACATAAATTCTCTTTTTGAAGTTTTTTTTTTTTAAAAAAAAAAAAAATTACCCTTGAGTATTAAATATGGTACAGATTTATATCATTTTCAATATTTTTTAGAGCTTAATAGAAATTTTGAATTCATGCTTGCCTGAAACAGAAGCAATCCCAGCATTGGCTATGTCTTTTTTGGTGAGATTAAGGTTGTCCCTGATAATGGGAACTAGAGGAGCTGCGGCGAATGTGGAGATGAAACAAGTGAAGAAGGAGAGCCATGAGAGATGGAAAGTGGTGATGTGTGGATTTGCTAAGGAGAAAAGGTTGAAGACTTTGGCTTTGTGCTCTGAATCAACTGGAAGTGAGAATTTTGCTGTCGGGTCAGTTGGGATTTCTGGGTTTATTACTGAAAACGCAAAGGTTTGTTCTTTGTCTGAAACTCCATGCATGGAGCTTCCTGGAGACATTTCTGCACTGTTTGCCATGAATTCTCTTATGATGTTTTATGGAGGAACCCTTTTCTTTTTCCTTATTTAGAAGGTTTATGATATTCAAAATATAAAGGGATCAATACATCACATTTTTCTTAATTAATAATGATAGATTAGTTCTTATGCTTTTATTAATGAACCCAACTAACATTATATACAATTACTTCCTATGTTTTTTTTTTACATAACATTCTATTATTAACTTCAAATCAATGGTTACTCAGTTTTTTCACCCCAACGTCAACGTTAAGAATGCCTTTCCCTTGTCTTTAATTAATCCTAAATACCAAGAGGTAATTCATCCTCATGTCTCAAATTACATATGCAAAATTAACTCAGACTGATAATTTCTTAAATTGATAGAGACATAAACAATTTTTATATGATGGTCCTTACCCTTTCGCTTTGTCTAAGAGATTTTGAGGTGTTTGTTCAAACTCCACTGTGCTAATCGAATATTTAGCATTAGGATTGTCTTATTCTGAATGTGAGATCCTTTGCCGGATTCACGGCAACCAATTAATAATAGTATTAGTAATTTGATATCCAAAATAATCTAACTTATTATTATATTTGACGACCCGGCTACTCGGACTATCCGATTCCGAGCTTCTATTTGAAGATTATCATTATTGAAAAGTCACTTGTAACTGTTCATTACAAGCAATTATTCAACACTAATGGCTATGCTAATTCAATGCAAGAATTACTGTATAAATTCCATCAAACCTTCGAGATAAACTCTCTAAGCTCTAATTGCAACCGGAATTCTTTTACCCATTGAAATTCCGCGAATGTTCTTTGCTTTTTAGAGAATTATTGTTCTGGACAGCTATTATTCAATTTATCAAAATTTAACTCAATATATACCAAAATAATTATTTAACACAATGTAAGATTGCAAACTTAATAGAAGAAAACATAATAGTTTGAAGACTAAAATATAAGCTGTTATTATTATTATTTTTCAATGCAAACCTTTTCTATTTTTGTTTGTCGTCTATGAGAAATTGATACAATATATATTTTGTGATCAAGAAGCAGCATTGAAGCATATACCAGCTATGCATAATGTTTCCTCTTGAGGATTTTTCCAAGTTATTTGTCTTTAGAATTTCTATAAATAATAATGTTGCCTTGACTTTATTACAATTTACAACCAACCAAATGCATATTGCATCATTTCATCATCATTTGACGATTGGCATTTACCTATTTGACTGGTTCATTTGTCCAGTACCTATGGCGAAGCCACTTGAAAGAGAAGGGGGGGCATTAATTTTTGAAAAAACATTAATTATATATATATATATTTTTATACATATGTATTAAATAGATCATTTTGGCCCCCCTTAAAATTTTATTATTTTAAGTCTAATTTATATTTTTGCCCCCCTTAATTGCAAATTCTGGCTTCGCCACTGCGGCTATATATATACACATTGTCTTTAACCAAATATAAAAGTGATGGACCATCTTTCTTTCTACAATCCATCTTGGTATAGCTTAGAAATTAGAATGCATAGTTGTCTTGTTTCATGAATCGATTTTTTTTTTCTTTAATTTTTATTAAATGACTGTATTCTTTCTTTCTTTTTTTTTTTTAAGTATTGAATGAATATTTTATCGAAATATTCTAACGTCAAGTAATATCATGTGAATAAGATATTAGTAGAGAAATAAGAAAAAGATAGACGAAATTTAAGTCCTTACCTATATATGTCTCCTTGCTAGCTTTTAATATGCGAGCCTTTAATGACTTCTATTGCGTGGTTATATGTCCAAATAATTAGATGTGGTTATTTCTCCAAATGACCAATTATACACCCTTATAATTATTTGTAAGGTCTATCAGTTAAAGATTTCTTTATGTCCATTTAACTTGCTCAATTTATCCGAACTTATAAAGTCGGATTTAATTAGTTTAATTAGAAAATACTCCATCCATTCTTTTATAATTGTCAATTTTGTTATTTTCACTAAAATTAAAAAATATTAATTAGTCTTGAATCTACAAAAAAAATTGAATTATTCAATACATATTTAGTGATTTAATATAAAAAAATGAATCTAATTGGTCAATTTTTATTGAAAATGAAAATTAAATTGTATTGAAAATCTAAAAGTGACAGATAAATAGAAATTGAATTTTACTCAAAAGTGACAGATAATAAAAAACGGAAAGAGTATGTAATTATAGCAGCAATTTTTTGCAATATAGTGCTACTTCCAGAGCATTAAATATTTTATCATAGTTTATATAGATTTGAAATAAAAAAAATGGAAAAATTGAATGCTTACAGTGTCCTGACTCAATCTACACAAGTAAATCTGCATAAGCGTCAAGTCCATGGGTAGCAAGGCATTGCTTGAGCTTGTGCAATGCTTTCCTTTCTAATTGTCTTACCCTTTCCTTGGACAAACCAAATACATTACCAATTTCAGATAGTGATTTTTGTTTACCATCCTCAATGCCGTATCTTAGTCTGATTATCTGCCTCTCCCTTGGCTTCAGAAGCTTCAAGAGCCCTCGAACATGTTGTCGCATTAGCTGTTTTTCAACACTCACATCAGGGACCTCAATTTCAGGGTCGGCAGTTATCTCCTGCATATGTAAAAAAATGCTAAGTTTCTATGAGTTATTAGGTAGCTGTTAGTCACATTGGTGTCAAATTTATGCTAAATAGATAGTTTACGGGCTAAATAGTCAACTATTAAATGCCAACTATCACTGCTAATTAGTACTTGAATGATTTTCTGATGAAAATTCTCTCTATTGTGCAAAGCTTACCGCATGATCAAATGCCAAAGACACCGACTACCGTTATTAGAACAACTAAAGAGGGATTTCAGAAACATAAGGTTGCTAATTACAGTGTTTCGAATATTTGGATATGTAAAATGTTCAATGGAAGATGAATAAGAGAAGGGGGTTTTACCTGAAAAGTAGTTTCTTGGTCTGCCCAAACAGTTCGTTGCATTGAAAGCGGCATTCTTGCCATAAACAGCACCTTTTCCAATCTGGCAACTGTAATCCCCGCTCGTTTTGCTAATTGTTCTTTGGATGGGTCAGTATTTCCTTCCTGTATAGACGATCTCTTTGCCTCCATTACTTTGCCCAATACATTATAGACATTCTCCTGCAAACTACCACATTAGCAATTGGCTCTTGAACAGAAAGACAAGTTTTTGCTTTCTTAAAACATTTTTGTTACCGGTAAACGAATTGTTCTAGAATGCTGAAATATGGCCTTCCTAACAGTCTGCCTTATCCACCAGTATGCATAAGTACCAAATCGACAACCAACTTGTGGTTTGAATTTCTCAATGCTCTTCATAAGGCCCATGCTTCCCTCCTAAAACAAGATCAGAAAACCAACAGAAAAGAATGGTTAAATTTCACCCTCACTTAGGTGTCTTTTTCCAACTATATGTATGTTTTCTCTTTCTTGATTGGAGTTAATTGAAAAGAAAACTTAAAATCATATTATTGCCATATCAATAGGAAAGGAACATTGGTCAAATCATCATTCCTAATGCTACGCATGGAATTAATGTCTGACAACGTAGCCGTTTAGTTTGAATGAAAGAGGAATAAAATGGGAAACAACCATTAGACATCCATGATATACCAGTCTTACATAAAATACAAGGGAATTAGAACTTGTCATAGGTTCCACCAACTACCACAATTAAATATTTAGGAATAATGGCCCTTCAGCTATATGTGTAAACTTCAACAGTAAGTTCTTTAGAGAAAATTGTTTTCCTCCACTCCACTCCTACAGCAACTATATCCTCCATAATATGGACAGAGACCAAATCATTTCCCCTGATAACTTTAAATTGAGTCATTTTCGAATACTTAATTGTTTGGTCCCTTTTCCTAGAAAGCAATCATCCATCACTACAACATCAAAAGGTGAACACACACATGGCTGAAGAATAAGACTTCCCATCACAACTTAACTAGCAACACCTCCCCTCAAACCACCCAAATATCCCTCCAACAATTTTCAGATCAATCACCATCGACGGCTAACCTCCCACAAGAGTCCCAGATAATCTTTCCCCAGGAGGACCTAAAATCTCCATCAATGGCTAATAAGCCAATACCAACCTATAAGACATAAGACATGCACTGTCTGCTGCCACTAAAACATCCTATAAAAGAAATTTGCACTAAGCATGTCCAGATTATCTATCCAAAAGTTATATTTTACATCTTCTTTTGAGTCACTTGTGGAATAAAAGAAATGCACCTCATAAGGGTAAAAGGGATTCAGTTAACCTGCAGTAAGTCCTGAAGGCTGAGACCTCGGCCCTGATATTGTTTAGCAATGTGAACCACCATCCGCAAATTTGAGGTAATTAGCTTTTCTCGGCTACTGTTACCAGAGCGAAGTTGTGCCTGCAAGACTGGATAGCTCAGCCCCACAGCATCAGCCCATTCAACCAAGGTTGGTTCGCGGCCAAATTGAAACTTGAGCTTTTTCTCCACCTCCTCCAATTTCATTAAATCCTGTCTCATATTTCCATGTCCAACAGCAAAAAGGAAACTCCACTAAATCCAGTGTCTCCAACTTTTGTAATAAAAGAATTCAAAAACAAGCATGTTGAATTTTAAATTATGTGATTCAGGGATAACCTGCACTTGAGCAATCAATTCAGACTCCTCTTTAGCACTCAGTAGCTGTTTTGTTTCAGGACCCCTCAAAAATAATCGAAGGGGATCCTGTGGATCAAATCCTTGATGCATCTTTTTCTGAACATCAGGCCTTCTAGAATAATAAAGTTCATCAAATATTTCTTTTGCTTTTGGCACTGTTCGACGTTTAGAATGCCTCTCTGGACGCCTAGTTGACTTAATGAATTTCACGTCCTCAACTGAAAAATTTGATGAACAAATCGACCCCGAACTGCAAATGCTTTAGACATCAGTCCTAAAAATAGAAACACAATATAAATAGGCTAAATTTAAAAGCATGAAATCTCAAAAGAAATAAACCTAGTAGAAACTGTATCTTCATGTTCAGTGGATCTCTGAGCTAGGAAGACAGCTTCTTTAGAGGCAGACAAAGCTCTTTTAGCAAGTTCAATAGCATTAGTCGGTTCAACATAGACAAGTTTGTCTGCATTGGTTGCAAAAGACTCCATACTTAGTGCCCATGATGGACTTTCCTCACTTTGAAAGCTAGATACTCTTCAACAGAAAATAAGACACCATATGAGAACGACATTCAAGACTCAAAACTCTGGAAAATAAAAAATAAAATCAAGCACCAAGAATATTAAGTAATTCATCTTACAAATTCCAAAAATTCCGCAAAGTTAGTGAAGGGTATTCAGACTCCATCATCAATTGGTCTGAGTCATCAGAGTGAGTTTCATCGTGCACTGAGGTCGCAATTTCTCTCTGTCTCCTATCTAACATCGCCTACAATTAAGTAATATCTTTCAGTAACTAGGACTAAGAGTTACCATACGCATCTTTCAAATTTTAATAAATATCAACGCTGAAAAAACTAACCTCAGAAGTCTTATCTTCTTTCAAAATGTTCATCAGAGGCCTAAACTCCTCACGCTGCTCTTGCAGCAGAACTGAGGTTGGAAAGTTTCTAGATATAGCGGTTGTTGGAACAGAAGTAACAGGAGGAATTGATTGTTCATGAAACACCAAACCTGGAAAAATTACGAGCATAAAGCCATTGATTAGTTAAAATTTCATCGTCAAAAGCATAAATGTGGAACTAAAAGGAAGTTCCTTTTGTGTTTGTCGCGCAAGCAAATGCCAAATTAGAAAATACCAAATGCCAGCTCAAGTGACTAAAATGGAATTCAAAAGAATTCTTCTTGCAGACGGTAGCAAAAACTAAAACAAATTGCAGAATTACAACAAAACAGTACCAAAAGGAATTAACTTTATATACTACCTGAAGAAGAGAGACAATTCTTGAGGTGGGTTCTTGGCGGAAATGGCGGAGGAGAAGAAAGCAAAGTCCGTGCAGCCTCCATTTGCTGAAATTCTTGAAACAAGTAATGCAATAAGTTTAAAGTTTACAATTTCAATAGCTACGATTTTCTTTTGAGAAGTTCTCAATTGAGTTCATGGTATTGAATGCTTCTTTTAACAGATGAAGAAGCAAAGCTAAGACAGAAAAGTTTTCAATTTTACACCTCAAGATGGAGAACGCAGGGGATGAGGTTTTGCTGCTGCTACCAAAATATTATCAGGTTTTTGGGCCTTAATAGGCCCATTTGGGGCCATTTTTGGTGTAAATTGGATCAGCCCAAGTTATTCAGGAAAAAGGAAAAGAAAAATCTTGTCAGATAGATAATGATGGCACTGAAATAGTTGCAGATGAAAGGGTAAAACAGGGAATTGAAATTATGAAAATCACAAGTGCCAAGGATGGTCAAATTGGTCAGTTTGTCAGATTTGAGAGACAACCATTTGTCTCATGGACAGATGATCGTGTGGGTCGGCATGTAATGCAAGGGAATTAGGAAATATACGGTGTGTTTCTTGCAAGGGATTAATGTTAAGATGAGTGCAAAATAAGTAAATTTGGGTCAATTTTACTTATAATAACTCAACTTATCACTTATCGCACAAAATTAATCGATTTTTTTTTTCTTACTTAAATGTCACTAAATTTCTAACATTTTGCAAAATGTCATGTTGACCGGAATTCGACGAGAACTCTTGCCGGATTGATGACACGTAGCAACGAATAGTAAATATATGACTTTTTTTTGTAAAAATATTAGAAATTCAGTAACATTTAAGTTGGAAAAAAAAATTTATTATTTTTGCGCGATAAATGATAAGTTTAGTAACCGTTAGTGAAATTGATTTAAATGTAGCATTTGTTAGAAATATTGTTAAACGACATGTAGTTTCTGACATGACATGCCATGTCATCAATCCGGCGAGAGTTCTCGTCGGATTCCGATTAACATGATTTTTTTGCAAAAATAGTAAAAATTCAGTAACATTTAAGTCAGAAAAAAAAAATTGGTTACTTTTGCGCGATAAGTGATAAGTTGAGTAATTGTGAGTTAAATTAACCCAGCAAATTCTCATCATCTATTAACACGTAGAAAATAATTGATTTGGTAAGATATATATATTTTTTTAATTTTCCAAAAAGTGATAGTATTTTCTTTATTTTGTTATGGAATTAAAAAGTAACTAATTTTTTTTATTTTGTATTGGTCATTGATTTTTATATGCCAATAAAAGACAAAATCTTAATATTAAACTCGATTAATTAGTTTGATGTTCTCCTTTTAACATATGCATTTCTTTAATATGGGAATTTTCAACTTTTATTCTTCTCATAACCTTTAATAAAAATTATATATTCCAATGGAATCTATTTATGGTTTATACTATAGGTTTCATAATTAAAATCAAAAGATAAATTTTGTCATTTTACACTTCATTTATAGTTAATTAATTATAATAAATTAAACCAATAGTTTTCAGATAAATTACTCATAAAAAATCATTTTTTATTAATTAATATCAAAACTTTATTTTAGACATCTTTAAAAAAAAAAACAAATTTACGCTTCATCAAATCCTTTTATTATTATTATTATTAACAATTTAATTTCTTTTAAAAAAAATATTTGCTAACAAAGGTAAGTATGATTTTCCACCAAATCATCTTGACCCCGAGGCCTGTGGCCCTGTAAAGAAAATTAGGTGGCCCCACAAAATAGAAGAAACAACCCAGATATTACAAATTAGGATAACACCGACCCCACAATGAACCAAAGTGGGACCCACTAATCTGGTCCACTAGACGACACGTAGGATAAACCCCAACCCCACAAGTACAAATCAACGGTTAAAAAGGTGTCTCTCTTTTGTGGGGCCAATAGAATCCAAAAAGCCCCACCTCCTCCTCCTCCTTCTTCTCTGCTATAAAAACCCTAAATCCTCTCCAATCTCTCACCGTGAAAATCTAAAATTTTCTGTATTCCGCCAAAATTCTCAATCAATATGAGCTCTGAAATTGTTCTTCATAGCTTACCTTCCTCAGAAACCCCACCCCTCAACTCTTCCCTAGTACCCACCACGACCACTAGCTCCGCCGTGTCTCAGCCTAAACGAAAACCATCAAACTCACACTCTAAAGACCGACACACTAAGGTCAACGGCCGAGGCCGCCGTGTCCGGATGCCTGCTCTTTGTGCTGCTCGGATCTTTCAGCTCACTCGCGAGCTTGGCCACCGCTCTGACGGCGAGACCATTGAGTGGCTTCTCCGCCAAGCTGAGCCTTCCATCGTCGCCGCAACCGGTACCGGCACTGTTCCTTCCGACCCTGTTTCCACCGCCACCGGACATACTCCGATTTCCTCTTCTCCGCCGTCTATTCCTTGTAAGGTCCAATCTGTGAGCGGTGCAGGGCAGGGGATGTTTAGTTTAGCAGCTAGTCCAAATTGTCGGCTGGACTTGGAGTACCGGCATATGCCATTCACTGCTTTGTTGCTTCAGCCTGCGGCGGTGGTGGCGGCAGCTGCAGCAGAGGCCGGTGAAAGGCGTCAGCAGCAACAACAGCAGGAGGTTCTTGGTGGTAATTCTCATCAGCAGAAGATATAAGTGGGGCTACGTGCTTGTCAAATTATAGAATTAAATGATAAAATATCAAATATCAAATTATATAAATATGTGTAACGTAGTTTGAGGAGTTTAAGGATGAGGTATGTGGGTAGTGGGGCCTAGTTGATTTTATTTTATAAAAAAAAAAAAGAAAAAAAAATAAATCTTGAATATGAAAATCTTCTTTGCATCTTTTGGGGAAATTTAGGTTGGAAGTGAAGAAGATGGAAATCAATTTTATGTATTTGTTTGAAAATGGGAGTGGAAGTGTGGAACTCATGAAATGTATGTGATTCTATGAAAGCTAATTTTGGTACAAGTGTAGTAGGGGTATGTTGCTAAATTCAACTGTCTAAATCAATTAAAAATAATTTCCTTTCGCTTCCAATTGTCCAGTTAATTAGAAATTATTATAGATTTAAGTGTCTAAATCAACTAGAAATATTCTTCTTTTGCTTCCAATTATCAAATCAATTGAAAGTAATCTTCTTTCAAATCAATTAAGAATAGTCGTCTTTCACTTCCAATTTGAATTAGCACGGTACTGTCCTTGCTATTAGCACAGGGGTGATGATGTAAATCATAACCATGCAATTAGATCCAACTTTTAATGAATGCTGATTTGGTGGCACTGTTCTTGAATGTGTCTCAAGTTTTCTTGGTCAAAGAAAACATTTGGTGTTCTTGAAGGTTGAAGCAATTATATCACTGGTTGTTCATTTGGGTAGTGGGACCTTTGCTTTTTATATATGAATTTTTCTTGATTGAATAATGTCTCACCAGCAAATGATGATGCCAACTTCATAACTAAACAGAAATGAAACTCAAGAAACAAACTTTATCTATTTCAGTTGCTTTTAGTAGGTAAAAATAAAAAAACTTTTTTCCATCAGAAAGATTTGGCATGCTATCTCTAAAGACATGCCTACAAAATTGAGACAGGAAAGCTTATGAGAAAGAATACAATGCGATTATAAATTGATACATAGAAAGATTTATTTGCTTAAATTTATAGAGAAGATAATACATGAAAGCCTTGGAGATACAGGCAATAGCAGCAACCAACTTATGGGAATTATAGATTATATATCTAATGCCTATTCCCAAAACTCCACCACTTTTTCTTCTTTCGATTCTCATTAGAAGTTGTATCTGAATCAAATATTCATTAGAAGAGGTGTATCAATCTCATAAATACAGAATGAAAGCTGATCTTCAGAAATCCACTTCTAAACCAGAAATATTGTCAAGCAAAGCTTTATGCAAAATCAAAGCTACCATTGCCAATCAATTTATCGCATAAATGTTCAGTCATGTTTGCTGCTAAGTTTTGACATTTTCCGGCTCCAATAGTTATTCTATGATTTTGTTTTAAGATTAAAAGAAGAAAAAGGATGCAAAGCAAAGGAAACAAAAGTTACCTCCTTGAAAATAGATTGAATTGTAATGTACCTCTGCCCAAAAACTCAGGAAAATTGCTGCAAAAAAATACAAAACCACTATCAATACTGCCTTCGGTAATTTCCTAACTAAATACTTGACTCCTAAATGAGAAAGAAATCATCAAAATGACGCAAAGGATGAGAAATAAAGATAACATTAAAACTAGATTACTATATACTTGCAAAGGAGGAGAAAAAGAGAAAGAAAGGAACCAATTAATAGCCAAAACAATCAAAATCAATAATTCCAAAGGAACTTAGTTTAATGGCAATATGACCTGTTTCAGTGCTTCTGCAATATCTAACTAAAGCAAACAATAAAAGCAATTGGGTTTCCATTTGAATGCCTCTTTAAATCAGGATTAAGAATTGATATGGCAAGTACCAGATATTCACCGATTTTAAGGTTATTTCAATAACGTGATCAGGATATAAAATGATCACCCAACATTTAATAACATCACATGTACCAACATCCTACAATACACTTGAAATCATGTAAAAAGAGCCACGAGCTGGAAGGAAGAAACAGAAATTGGATTCTTCCAACAAGACACAATAAAACTAGGAGCTATATATGCAGAACAATATCTCTGCAACTTCTACCTTATAACAGGATCAAAAGCTAAAAATCTTACCTCCTTTTGTCTTCTTGTTGATAGGAAGAATCTCTATGTAGCAGGTGTCCTTAAAGGAGGTCATAACGAGTATCTTAACGCCATACTGCATTAAAACGTTTGTCACATTAGCATTTGACCATTAACACACAAATACTTTTCAATGGCATGTTTCTCCTAAAAGATAAAGCAAATGTATCACGTGATGTTGTAAAGACATGCATGCACGAGGGTATAACCAAATTAAAGAACATATTCAAAGATGAATTTAAACGAGGGAATAGGGTCTAGAATGTAGAATCTTCACTTCAAGCAATTATTAGAATATCGAATAATGCAAAATCAATGCTCTTAGAAAAGTCAATATAATTCACACCAATGAAATCTTAACTTAGTCACTAGGCAAGAGCAAATCGTTGGTGAGATTCAAGGTCAACATTTTAAGAGAAAAATTATATCATAATGCATACCGTATCAGCAGCTGCCTGTAACGTTACATGATCTCCCCATTCACCACTCCTAGCATAAACCATATTAAAGGTTATTAGAAATCAATACAATTGGCCAAAACTCTTTATAATCAAGTAGTTAAAGAAAGAGCTCTGTTAATACTTGGACATCTTCTGCAAATAATCACCATACTCCATGGGAACGTACCCTTCATAACTCTCTGGGTGAGATCTCAGCTGATGATTTTAAAGCATTATGGAGAAATCATCATTGGTAACCATTGAATATCAATCATTGCCATGTCAGCCAAACTTTGATCAACTGTTAAGGAGTAACTCAAGGATAACAAACCTGATTGACAATCCGCCTCCTCACCACTTTGTGACGGTCAGGTGTGTTGTATAATTGATCTGATAGGGCACGGAACTGAAAAAGTAAAACTTTATTAATATATTAACAGTTACAAGATTGGCTCAGATTATAAAGATAAGCAAAATAACAAATTCAAGAAAAACTAACCTGACAGTTACCGTCCCCTTGAACCTTGACTTCAACAAAGTCATATAACTGCAATCTAGTTAAAAGATAACACATAAATATTATCAGAACAATATGTAGTGGACATGACCAAAAAAAGGGAAAAAAAAAAAAGAAACACATCCAGCTAAAACTTCGAAATAACTCAAATAAACCCAAAAACGTCTGATTGAAAAGAAAAAAAAATGTAACTCCAAATAGTGGAGCAGTACATAGAAATCTTTTCCACTCTACTGATTTAATAGGAGCAGCAAATGTTAATTTAAATACAAATCAGATAGAGCTATACTTTGATAGCTTGAGGTTGATAATGCTCATGAAGATTACAAAAAGTAGATTTATTACCTATTTAGAAGTCTTTCATGATCTGAGGTTGCTTCATCTATGGAAGGTATTTCACCATTAATTCGAGGAACATGCTGCACAGAAAGGATAACTTTAGACAGATAATAAGCACAAAGTCAGATGCAACAGACTTAACATGCTCAATATAATTCATGTAAGCACACACATGCACTCTTATTTGTATCTCAAAAAAAATATTAAATAATATAGTGTAAATTATTGGCTGATAAGACTTAGAGAGAGTCAGTAACTACAAGTCACAGAGTTGAAATCACTATCAATACAAATTATGATGCAAATCAGAACATTATATAAGAACCACTAGCTGCTAGAATAAACATCAACATAAAACTTTGTGTCAATTGAATGGGTATTGAGCAAATATATGAGCGGAAAAAATATGTTGTGTGTATCTTCATCAATGATAATAAAACACTAGAGCCGAATGGTTATTTGTAAAGAAGGTCAAATGAGTGCCAGGAATATTAAATTACTAAATTGCACTGAACTTGTAGGTACAGGTTTCAAAAAAGGCCAATCAAAGCGCATTGTTAATTCAAAAGTTGGCCCAACAAATAATGCAAGTTGCCAATGAAGTTATAGTAAATCAAATCAAATATGCACCCTTGTCTCTTCTCTCTATATTGCAGTTATTTGAATCTTAATTAAAAACATGCAAGACGAAGAAACAGCAAGCAATCGTGATGATCTGGAGGAACTAGACTTACTGGGATAGGAATCATTTGATTCAATCTCCTGCCTACTTCACCATCCATCTCATCTTCATCAGCAAATTCTGGAGAATAGGAATACTCTCCCTGGTTACCCGGGCTAGAACATGTATCATCAGAATCTTCCTGGCTATCCTCATGATCTGCACATCATGAACGTCATAACAGAAAATTTGCTACCATGAAAACACAAATACAAACTATACAAGCAGTAATTCCACCACAAACCCGAACTGTAGCTCCTCGTCGGTGCACAATCCCAATCATGTGAATTATTGGATGTTTGCAAATGCTCCTCTCTCGCAGGAGAGTACCCAGAGGCTTCAGCAACAGCTAACTGTGAAAATTCTTCTTGCAGTGTGCGGGCGATAATCTCATCACTATCCACATGACTACAATCTGATATATCATAATGATCTCCAATATAATGCCCATGATACCCATCTTCATTTTGCACTACACCTCCATAATATCCGGGATAAAAAGGTGTGTCCCCATCAAGAAGACGAAGACCCCATTGGATTACATCTGAATCTTGCTCATAAATGGCCATACCCTTACAGAAATAATATATCTTACTCCCTTACTGGACCTGAATAATCGGGTTAACTTCTCTAATTAGTCAGTTCACAAAAATCACTAACGTTATCATTAAGACAATAACATATTAAATAAACAAACTAGCTCATATGAGCTCCATCAGTAAACCACTAAATCAAACTTTCAAACAATCTGTCAGCGATGGATCCCACAAACAGTTTAACAAACAAAGATCATATGAGCTTCAACCTTTAACCAAAGCCAACACCTTGACTCTAAAAGATTGTTACTTTCCACTTCAAAATTAAATCTTTGAACCAAAAAAAAAAAAAAATATGTAAACTATCATTAAAATTCATAAACACCGCAATAATAATTAACGAGATATGGGCATGCATAGGGAGTAATATATTAAATCAGTTACTGAGATTTAAATGCAAATGAACCCACAAAACATCATAAAAGTTCCAAATCACCTGATTAATTGAACTCAAGGATCTTGAAACTGGGTTAACAAATACTAGCGGTTAAGGAAATAAAAGGGAAAAAGGGGAGAGAGAAACTGCATATAATTTTATACAGAGAGAGAGAAGAGTGGCAGAGAAGATAAAGATGAAAGATTGAAGAAGAAAACGAAGAAGAAATAGAGAGAGAGAGAGAGAGAGAAAGAAGCGCATTTGGGTGATTTATATACTGTTTGCCGCGGCGTTAAGCGTCGAACATATTTAGAAAAGAAGGGACCGGTCACCGGTGGCACTTGGCGGAGGGAAGTTTTGTCCGTTGATCGATGGGGACGGCGTCTTATGGTGGTGGTTGATTTTATTGGTACATTAATAGGATGGCTAATATTGGATTTTGATTTTTGAAATGGGGAATTCTACGGCTGTGATTGAATTTTTTTGGTATATATTGGCTGCTTAAGACTTAATTAAGGATCAAAATGTCCATGTCACACCCCTATAGTACTATATTATTGTTTAATTTTATTTTTATAAACCTAGCATATTAAGATATATATTTAATTATTTATATATATTTTTTATAATTTCTATACAACTCTAGTCATATGAAAAGAACAAATATCGATAAAATCCTAACCATAAAAATTTAAACAGGCAAATTAATATATTAAAAGAAAAAAAAATAAAAAAAAATTATTTTTACTTATAATTTAAAAAATTTAATTAGTGGAATTGAAAGAATTTATATAGTATCTGATAATTCTGAATTAAAGGAGTTAAACCATTAGATTTCATTTTATAGTTTAAATTATCAAAGTTTACTAATTTGCATTTATATTTGTGTTTATGGAAAAATAAAAAGATATATTATTATTTAAAAAGATATTATTAGCTGAATTTATGTATATTATGTTAAGGGTCAAAATATTAAAATAAAAGGCAATATAATAGCACGTGTACTGCACTAATAATGGTCTTAGATTAATATTGGAAGGTTCTATATAATAATTTATGCCTTATCGTCAGAAAAACTCAGTTGCAACTTGCGACTTTTTATTTATTTATTTTTTCTAATTTATATAATTTGATATTATAGAATTATAATTAGAGATCTTACAAAAAATTTGCATGCACCATGCCATTATTGAATTAATAGTTCGTATTTAAATAGTATTTTCTATTGAAATTTACGTGTTTATTAATTTATAATAAACTTGCATTTGGGCGGTGATTCCTTTATGTACAATTTCATCTTTATGCATTAAATGACCAAAAAAAAAATAAAAATTATACTTTGTTAACAATTGGGATACGTCTCCTAAAAAATAAAAAAACTTGCATGAATTTTCTCTTTGCTATCGTAAATCAAATTGAAAGACAAAGACAAAGACATAATATAAATTAAAATCATATGAAAAAACATAAATATTTATTATCCTAATCTCTAACTTTTGCCATTAACACAACTTTGGGATTTCTGTTCAAGGCAGAATTAATTGTAACATTATGTTATAACATATATATATTTTAGATTACTAGAAATAAATTTGTTAAGAAATATTTTAGCATTTTTTAAAATTTAAAAATAATAAAATAGAACACTTTATTCCAATTTTACAATTGAAATTAGACATCATGTGATCCCCACACTTGATAATGATATGATTGAGAAGGAGACCTAATTCATGACTTTATGTAGAATTGACTTTGGTGACCTTTAAGGGCTTATGGCTTTTGAATGCTAGAAAAGACTTTGCCTCTCTTCTCAACTAAACATAAAAAGATTGATGTTAGTATGTATACAGTAAAATAATTTCTATTCAATTTAATATATTTTTTTATCTAATAAATGTTGTATCATAATTCAAAAAATTTTATAGCTCAAAATTTTAGCACTGTCTTATTTATTATCTGTAACACTTTTTATACAAAATAAATACATTCGTTTATTTTTCATAAAAAAAGTGAAAAAAATACCAGAAAATGGCAAAAAAGAAAGAAAGAAATAGACGTAGAAATAAAAATATATAATCATTTTTGGGCATTTATTTTTGCACACAATATGCAGCATACATATAGGAAAATATACACCTATTTATGAATTAAATCAATAATAATTTTTTTATAAATTTGATTTGTAATAAGACTTAGCTCAACATTGAAAAAATCTTGCCAAAAAAGCATAGAACAGCAACAAAATATTTAAACCAATGAAAATGGGTTTTAGGAGTACACTTTTTAAGGTTGGAAAATGGGTTTATATCACAATTTGTTTTTCTTAAAAAAAACAAATATTTAAATTTATAGGGAAAGGGGTTTTCTTGTGATCTATGATGAGAAATTTCTTTATTTCTTTACAAATCTTTATTGTGTTTAAAGTGCAAAGGTCAATGTTTGCCACAACACATACCAAAGTTGACAATTTAGAGAAAAAAAGGCCTAATTGGACAATCAAAAAGTTTAAAAGGACTAATGGGTTTCCTTCAATTATGGGAAATATGTTTGTTTTCTTATACAATTTTTCACATTTCAAGCATTACTTTACCAATTTTTCATCACTTAAACCCCAAGCAGAACACCTTCTTGTGCAAGGCATATGTTATTGGGATATTACTTTTTTTTTTTCATGTATTATTTTTTAATCTAATGGTCCATATTGTTAGTGGGAATTCATGTTTGTGTAATTATTGTACTTGTATAATTAAAATAATTTATCAATAATTATTGTAGAGAGATATTATAATATCTCGAGAAAGACAATAGGAGCAGATGCAATAGACATCAATTCATTACCATAAAATTTGATAACAATTTTCTTATTTCAAGTTATAAAGTTAACCACTAATCGCAATTTAAATAATCGTAAGTTCCAAGTATTTAAACTCTAGCCAATGACCACAATCATCAGAGTATAAATTACTTATTTTAAGGCAAGATTTACGAGAGATAAAGCAATTGGAGTATTCGATTTTGCTTCAATCTGATTTATCCGTATTGATCACAATCCATAATAAATTCACTCAACAAACCATATATTATATCCAATATTACTTCAATATTCCATCATAACATAAATGATCTAATTAAAAAGAAATATATGTTACTTATATAACAAAATCATAAAATAAAACATCTCAATAGAATTCTACAAGGTGGTAAACATGTTATTAACTAGCCACTTGAAAAGCTCTAATTTGTACTACTCAAATAGGCAGCATTTTTCCTCTATTGTGATTGCTACATCCTAACATGAACTACACTTACAAGAGCTATTCAAGGAGATTAGAGATATGCAACCACACATAGTAATAATTTTTTCAGAGGTAATTTTTGTAGTGTGAAATTTATAATTCACCTTCTTTTGGTTCACGCATAAGAACTTACACCATGTGAAAGTTATTGGCATAAACATTGTTGTTGATGTTCAGTCAATACTTGAACAACTCTATAAGATTCACAGTATAAGCCTCGAAACCTTACCTTGAGCTAACTCTGGCTGAATTTTGTTGCAATCAACATTCAACATGTTCTGATGAGTTTTGGAGTCCACATCCGCGCAAACCAACCACTTTGATCTCTGCCTTTCATCTCTACATTTGTTCTTTTCATGGAGATTGAGTTCTTGAATGATAGTTGGGGACTTTCTGTTCCTGATGATGCATCCACTATCCGGTTCACCATTTCCAACACCTCACTCATCTTTGGGCGTGCTTTGGGATTTCTGACCAAGCATCGGTTGGCAATTAGAGCAAGCTTCTGAACTGATCGAAGGGAAAACTTTCCTTCTAGCCGCGGGTCCAATATTTGTTGGAATTTTTTTGCATCTGTTAGGTATGGCCTTACCCATTCCAAGAGCTTCTGCTCACTCTTGGGTCGGTTTCGATCCAAAGGACGTCGACCGGTGATGAGTTCGTAAAGAAAGACTCCGTAGCTCCACACATCACTCTTGGCTGTGAGACGTCCTGTCTGGACATATTCGGGAGCTGCATATCCCATGGTTCCCACAACCTGATGGAAAATATCACCAGCATGAATATAAACGGACAGGTCTTATATTAATGCACATGGCTATAGACAGTGCAAATCGCAGCACAACTGGGAAAAATGGAAAAAGGATCATTTTCCTTGAGTTCTTTGAAATCGAATGAGCCTATTATCTTGTCATCATGTGCCTAGGGAAAAGTCTAGCAAAAGCAACAAGCACCCGTGTTAAAGCAAAGTGTTGAATCAATGAGCAAAACGTGAAAAAACTGTACTTTAGTTATATAGCATTGAACTGCAAAATATCTTGAATGCTCGTACAGAAACCTACATAAGCAAGTCATTACAGTTATCTGAAGCTTACACTTGGTCCATTGCACATAAATAACTTAGCACTACCAGGAAAAATATTAACTTTCAACCATCATGTATGTACAGCTTCTAAAGCCTATCCGTAGAAGCAAAAACAAAAAGAATCTTGTCCAGTGTCAAAAATGATTTTTTGAAGTATAATCCATTAAAAAACTGAATGACAATTTCTAAGGACCATTTCCTACTATTACCCTATCAATATAGACATGAGGAAGGAAGAATTTTGCGACTTTCCATTTGCCCATATATATATGGAAGATGGTTGGGTTTAGGGTTTTTGATTAAGCATCTTTGAAAAGGAAGGTCTAATTTCTATGAGAATCCCTTTGCACAAGAGAAAACTGATCAAAGGTAAGAATCAAAGAGTCAGTGACATCTTATTTTGGAAACATACTGCTGTTGAAACATGGGTCAATCCTTCTTGGGGTCCCAACCGAGCCAATCCAAAATCTGATAGCTTGGCATTCCACTGCTCATCTAGAAGTATATTCGAAGATTTGAAATCCCTGAAGATGATCTGTGAAATATATAAAGAAGGAAAAGTGAAAAAATAGGAAAAAGCAAGAGTTAGTATAATGAGCAATAAGATCCCAGATGTAGGAAACATCCTGTAGCTCCTACTCCTAATATGTCAGCCCCTAAATGAGACTTCTTTTTAGCTCTTCAATCTTTTTGTCTTTTCATTTCCTTGGGGAATGAGGAGGCAACTGAAATGAAAGTACGAAATGCATCTGCAACAATTATGCTAACACATCTTAACAGCAACGAAATGGAATGAAAAGTAATTACCTGGAAACTCATCTCTTCATGTAGATAAGTTAGGCCACGAGCAGCATCTTGGGCTATTCTCAATCTCATTGCCCAGGGAAGAGGCACCTCTGAGCGAGTGGATAAATGGTCCTCCACGCTTCCATTAGGCATAAATTCATATATCAGAAGGCGCTGGATTCCTCTCTCATCATCATCAGCACAGTAGCCTATTAATTTGACAAGATTTGGATGCTCAACTACCCCAAGGACATCGACTTCTGTGACCCACTCTTTGTGCCCCTGTCAAGAACAAGGTGAAATCTAAGGTTCAAGCAGCAGAACGAGAGAAATAAATTGGAAGACTATCGTTGCCATAAAAAGCATCTAAAAATGATAACAGAGGTGCCAGGCAAACACCTCTGTAACAAGCATGAAATCGGGCTTATCAATTGCAAAAATTAAAACCTACTTTGCAGCAATGGCAACTTCAACAAGATCTCGTTTTTCTGAACTTAGCCATGAGTTCAAGAAAAAAAAACTGTGCAAGGGAAAAACTTTTCTGCTTATATTATGTCAAAATAGAAAATGTATTACGTCTACCAGCATAATTTAAATCTAAATCCTAAGAGTTAAAAGTGGATGAGACCTAATTATTCTCATTCTCAGTAAAACATTTAGTACTGAGCAATGTTTACCCAGAAAATTTTCCAAAAATATCAAAAAAAGTCTCTTTTTCCCCTCAAGATTACTGAGATATCCAAAAATTTGGTAGCACCGAGGATGAAGGATTACCTGTATCCCTCTTTTACCAAGCTGTTTCACTGCAACTTCAAGCTTTCTATTTGGGTCTTCGGTGCTCTTGATAGACCCCCTATAGACACAGCCAAATCCACCCTCTCCCAGCATGACAGAACGGCTAAAATTCTTGGTAGCTGACTTGAGCTCTGACACTGTGAACACTCTGAGATTGCTAGGTCTTTGAGACATACTAGGAAATGAAGGCCTTCCGATGGATTCTGAGCTTGTGCAGGAAACATCTTGAGAATTCAATTCAGACCCAGATCTCCCCATTTCACGATCAGTAAATGTACCATTTGTTGATTGAGCTGAGACTGATTTATTAGTCTTTTGTTCATCCTTCTTGTCTCCACTATAAAATGAGAAACACTTCATAGCCCCCAAAAGAATTCGCATACACGATTTCCTCACTATAAGCAGCAGTCCTAAAGCTTAGGAAATCAAAAGTATGGATTAGTAATTTGTAGGAAGATGAACATCTTAGTCTAAGAAACCAAGACCATAGAATTGTTGTTTGTATACACTTGGAACTCACAATTCACTATTTCTAAATGTTCACTGGATCTCTAAAGATTAAAACTATAGAATCATGAGCAATGAGTTCCAAATAAAACTTCAATTCACAAGAAAAATGTTGATTCTACAGCCAAGTATATAATTAGGTTATATGCTATTGACAAAAATAGCATCTCATTAACAGAAACGGACACAATTTTGCATAAATGATTCCTGCATCAGCATCATCTGCTTTCATTTGTCATTTTCTCAGGATGTAATCTTCCCCATATCAACCCAATTCCCATATTCTCCTTTTTTGGATCCAAGTTCAGGTAAAATTAAAACCAACAAATAGAAATTTAAGCATAGCCCATCTATCCTAACAAAAAGTTTATCGCTCCGCCAAATGATCATTCGCCAATCGCTATAATAATCATGAAACTAAAACCATTAGACAGCAAACAAGCAAGCAAAATAAGGTATAAGAACAAAGATTTGTGACTGAGATGCAAAGAACTCACCTTTAAGCAAAATAAGTACAGTTGCAGCAACTGGGTTTCCTGAATTTAACAAAAGCCACAACTTCAAGGAATGGGATTTGCAGCAAAAGTTTCATAAATTTAAACAAAATTAACAACCCCTCAAAGAGATGAATATTTGGTCATACACGAGACAAAAAGACCTCAAAAGGTTGAGCCCTCCATGATTTACAGGAAGTTCTTACACGGCAGCTGAAGGTGGAAGTCAGCTTAATTACCAACCAAAACAAATGAGACCCATTAATGAAAACAAAATAAAAATCACAATTATTCAATATGAAACAAACTTAAATCCAATTATAGCCACCGAAGTCTGAATAGGGCCTTTGAAAATGTGGTACAACCCACAGACAGAGAGAGAGAGAGAGAGAGAGAGAGAGAGAAAGAAGGGACAAGTCAAGGTCTTTGAGTCCTTCTACTGAGGTGGATGAACGAGACATACAAGTCAATCTAGTCTTCGAAGGAATTTTTTTTATAGGAAAGTGAGGGCTAAGCCCTCAAACAAAACAACAGGATTTAGGTTCCAAATTACCGATTTGACAAATGTTAGATAAAGTCTTTGAAGGAATTTTTGATTCATAATATGATTTGCATCTAATATAATATATTAATAAGAACTAACCATATATGGTGTAAAAAATACAACCTTTTTCTTTTTTAATTGCAATGGCAATTTAGCTTAAAACATTTTACTGATAGTTCTGAAACAATAAGGAACATAACAAGTTGCAGCTTTTGGACAAGATATGTGTGTTTGTTGGAGCTCTCTTTGTTATTTACGTAACCTCTAGTTGTGATACCCTCATGCCAAATGACAAGATGAGAAAAAGAGAAAATAATATTTTATATTCAATGATAAAAACAAAATACAAAGGAAAAAAAGATTTGAAGTATATTATTTTTGACTCAAAATTTAATTTTAAAATATATTTTTTATATAATTACATTATTAAAAACAAGTGAAATTCGAACGCTATTAAATTAAAAAATAACTAAATTTTTAATTATTCAAACTACATAAATTTCATTTTAAAATATATAAAGTCATGCAAAACATACTAAAATTTTTATATTCAACGGGGCGGGACCCACTGGGAGGCCAAAATTAAACTATAGAAATAGATTAAAAATTTTAAGAGGCGTTATATTTTATATATATATATATATATATATATATATATATATATATAAATTAAGGGGATCTAATTTATAAATTAACCATAAATCCATCTTAAATTATACGAATATTTTTTTTTTAAAAAATAAAATTAGCTATAATGTTTGTTTACCACCCTTATATTTAATGTAATAATCATCAAATATTGTCACAAAATCATATATAAACTCTTAACCCTCTCTAAAATTTAGAGATTATTTTTTTGTTTTATGAGAAATGAAATGTACATTTAATTACAAATTACAACCTTTTCTCTGGTTAGCATTGCCAAATTTTGGAAAAAATGGAGAATCCCACGGTGGTCACAGCTATTTCTAATTTTCACATCTATGGCCATTGCCATGGCTATGAAATAATAAATAAATAAATAAAATACACCCTGCTTTAGCTACTTGCTATTATGGCCGTTGCATGGAACAAAAGAGCGCCAAAAAGTTTTATGCTTGAGCGATTTTCCAGCTAGCTCATCAGTCGTTTGATTATCTGCGTCGATGAAAAAAATCTTAAAGAGACACATACATGACATGAGGATATGCAGTTATGTCACGTGTTATCTCCAAACACATTCCTAAAGTCTAGGCACCCAATTCTCCCCGCCATTTCTTGTTCCAAAAATCAAGGACTTCCTTTAAACCCAAAAGCAATTGTCTCCTCTGCTTTGACCCAAAAATCTTCTGTTCTTCACCTTCTCAATCCCTCCTAGACTTGGCCACCGCCAACTTTTCCACTTTCTCTTCGCATGTTCAAGGACCCATTAGGCCATTGCTCGGTTATCGATCCTTGGCCTATACAAGATTCCTAACTTGCTTGTGTTGTTGCTGTCTTTCTTGAATGATTGAAGCTTTATTATCAATGATGCCATGGTTGATCCCCATTTGGCCCTTTCCAAAATTTGGTTCACATTGCTATTTGAGGATTTTGTTATGATTGTTCATAATCATTTATTGGAGAGGTTCAAGTTGTGGAAATGAGTGGAATGAAGACAAACATTTGCTCGGTGCTTTATGTTCTGTGGCTTTTAGTGGTTGCTTTAGATTTATTACCATCTGCACATTGTGTTGATGGGGATGATTATAGTCAGACAGGGAACCCAGCCCTGCTTCCAATCATTACAGAAACCATCTATGACCGGCTTTCGAATCTCAGCACAGTATTTAGTGATGCTATACTAGAGACATCTGACTTTTGCGTAAAGAACGTGTGAGTAGATTTTGCAAATATTCATATCTTACTCCTGTGCATATTTTAATACATCTCATCTTCATGCTTATCAGGAAAGCAGATTGGAATGAGGCATTTGATTTTAAAGGACGTTTGGATTTCTTAACCGATTGTATAAAGAAGACTAAAGGTATGAGTTTTAGAGACTAAATGTTACCGTACTTTACTTGCATATAGTGCACCACTAATGATGCAATTTTTTCTTTTGATACACTAAAGGGTTTCATGCTGGCCATAAACTGAGAATGAAGGGGAAAAACAAGGATTTGTTTGTCCTTGTTGTGGATGTTGAAAAAAGTTGGCATAGAGTTTATGCACTAGTATATATGTGCTTGCATGCCAAAATGGATAATTAATTTGTTAGGATCGCCTTCTTTTCTGTTATTATTGTAAATATTTTATTTATAATGTTCACCCATCTCAAAAATGATTCTGAAAGGGTGATGTTTTGCATCTTCATTTTGCTTGAGGATAAAGAAGATGGCAACTGCAACTTTAATGCAGTAGAAAGAAAAACTTGTAACCCCACAAGCATTTCAAGCTTATTCTTATGGATCTATTTCCTATGCTGACAATTTTATAGGTTCATCTATTTCGCCTAGTTATTCATTATCATTGCTATTCAATAAACAGGAGACGTAACACGCCGGCTATGTACAGCTGCTGAAATCAAATTCTATTTCGTTAGTCTCTTTGAAAGGGGTGAACAACGTGTCAATTACTTGAAACCTAATAGGAACTGCAATTTGAGCTCTTGGCCTTCCGGATGTGAACCAGGATGGGGCTGTAGTACTAATCAGAAAGTTGCTATTGAAGAATATGATGATATGCCTGCTAGGACTGAAGACTGTCAACCTTGCTGTGCAGGGTTTTTCTGTCCGCAGGGCCTCACTTGCATGATACGTAAGTACTTATTTATGAACATAGTTGCTCAGACTGTTTATGATTTTATTACAATTTTTTTTTTGTCTGTATATGAAAAGGTTGATTAGCAATAATGTAACATTGGTGCACTTGTGAAATGGCAAAGGATTGACAGGAAAAGGGCATAGGTGGTTGGGTTAGCCGGTTTTGGGGATAGGCCACCAAGCCAATAGCCTAAGGCCCCCACCAAACCAAGGGCTCAAAGTTATTGCTTGTTGTGTCTCTTTATTGCTTGTTGTGTCTCTTAGTCACTCAATCATAACTTTTTGCTTTACAAAACTAAAAAAAAAATAGGTTCTACTGTTCCACTTTTATATTTTATTTTCTGAACATATATTTAGTGTTTATTTTTTTTATTTTTTGTGTGTTATTTTTTTAGTGAAAGGCCTCATTTGTTTTTCTTGCCTAAGGTCTTACAAAAATTTGAGCAGGGTATTGGTTACTCCATTTTTCCTCACATGACATCTCTAGATATCCGAGAGTAGTGGAAAAAAGTAAAGGCTCTTTTGTAACTCAATGAGGAAAAAAAAAAAAAAAAACAACGAAAGCAATAATAAGGAGCTACCATCTTCATCTAATGCATCCTGCATCACATACCAACATAACCGACGCCCTCTGCCAGAAGATTTAAATGTGTAAAATTTGTGACAGAGGCTTGATGCTTCTCACCTTTTAGGAAAAAGATGGAACTACCCATTCTTTTTTATCAATATGATTTCTTTCTTACTTGAGGAAGTTCAATAGATCCTGATCTTGGTTTGATATATTTTCCTTTCATGATTGAGATGTTATGATTTTTTTTTGCATTGCAATTTGATTTCCTGGAATGGTTCTGATTTTAAACTCAAATCAACACTTATGCAAGCATGTTGGTTTTTTTTTTTTTGTTTTATCACTTGAAATGTGCATAATTCTACATTTTTTTGGAGATTGATGATATTTCGAGTGCTGTGAAATCATTAGATTTTTGCATGGAGAGGCTTATTACAAGTTTCTTATTAGGTGATATACTGCTAGAAACTTTGTTTAAAATTTTCAGTTTTCTTATCATTTCAAAACTGACAGAACTGATCTTGGATATGAAAGTGAAAGCATATCTGATAACTTTTCTTAATCTTCTTGTACATGAAGCTTGCCCGTTAGGTTCTTATTGTCCACTTGCAGTGCTCAACAAAACAACAGGAATATGTGACCCGTAAGTTCATATCTTTGTCATTTACTTTTACTTAATTTCACATTCCAAGTCATTTGTGATTTGTACTATGAATTAATATTTATTGGTAGAAAAATATTGCAGATACACTTACCAAATGCCTCCTGGACAGCCAAATCATAGTTGTGGTAGTGCAGATACGTGGTCTGATGTCACTGGTAGCGGAATATTCTGTCCAGCAGGATCATACTGCCCAAGTAACACTCTTAAAGTTCCTTGCAGTAGTGGGTATTGCTTTTTATCCCAGAGCTAAGACTTTTCTGATTGCTCGCAACATGTTTTCTTGGCGAATATTGCTTCACAAATCTGAATTACTACCCGCAAGATATTTGATCCGCCCTTATGTATAATTTGACAATGCAGTTATTGATGCTTAACAAGGTACTGACTTTATGTTTTCATGAATACAGGCATTACTGCTTGATGGGTTCCACTTCGCAATCATGTGAGTTTTTGGATATTCCTTTGATATATGAACCAAATGGCTTCAAAATCTTCCTTTTTTTTTAGTTCACCATCTACAAAAATTTACAATCTGCAAGTTTTTTTTTTGGAAAGGGAAACAAAAATAACCATTCCCATTGTACTATTGAAATAATCTATCAGAACTTTTGGGAGGGAATAACTCAGAAAATGAGACAAAGGACGACTAGTCCTCAGAACAGGGCGAAATCAAATGGGTAGATAACTGAGTAGCACAAACAAGAACTGAGCATAGGGATAGAAGTAAATTATACATTTGTCTACGTTTAAAAATTCAGCAAAAGGCTTAGTCTTTTTCTCCTCAATATCATCTTCCTTTTCTTTCCTTTTTTTTTTCTTTTTTTTTTTTCTTGACATAGAGGAAGAAAACATTAAAATGATGAAGAGATGAATAACAATTAAATGCTTACACTTCTTTTTCCTGTAATTTCATACAATTTTTTAGACTGGCCTCTAGGGCTCATTTCCTTATAAATACTATTTTTATTTTCATTATGCTGTATGTCTTTAAGAGATTTAGTCATTACTTTTTCTTTCATGGATATGTGGCATTTAAATTTTTATCAATCATTTGCAGCATGCTACAAATTGACCTCCTGTAAACAAAATACTGCAAATCAAAATCTCCGGGCTTATGGGATCATATTTATAGTAAGTCACCTCTTCTTGGAGCTGGTTTGAAAATTTGGCTTGCATAATTACAGTTCTCCCAGTTTCAGCATTTGACTTATATTTGATTTTGACAATTTTTTGCACCTTTCCATCATCCTATTTCATTGGTATCCAGCTTTGAAGGTTTTATTGGAATTTTTACATAGACAACCCATAATTTCTTAAAAGCTTCTATTGGAATGAAGAAAGGCAACCTCTTGGCATTTTCTTTTACTTTTTTACAAGAATTGCTATAATTTCATTTGAAAAACATGTACACCTAAGCCCACATGGGAGGTACAGGAATCACAGTGTTTAAATTTGCAATCAACCCCAAATGAACCAGCCAAAGTTGCTTCAAAAAAAATTGTTAACTATGTTATGACATGGTGACCCAAAAAATTGTGCTCCAGGGTCTATCTGGGTGGTGTGGGGAATCTGCAGACAACTTCCAGCCTCCATTCATTCACATTCATAGTCTACATCCAAAATATCTATGTGTGCTTTACCTCAGGCCAGGCCCCACTTGCACACTATTGGAGTGTCATGGATTATTCCTGTTGTTAGCTTGATGTGGTTATATTTAACATGATTCACATGCTTGTGCAGGTTACATTGACAACTCTACTTCTCATCATTGTTAACTGCTCTGACCAAGTTCTCTCTGTAAGAGAGAGAAGAGTAGCGAAATCAAGAGAAGCTGCAGCAAAGCAAGCAAGAGAAACTGCACAAGCACGTGAAAGGTGGAAAAGTGCCAGAGATGTTGCCAAGAAAGGTGCACTTGGATTGCAACAACAACTTTCTCGTAAATTTTCTGGCCAAAAGTCTAGAATGCAATCAGAGCAGGCTTTGTTATCATCTATTCCTCCTCTTCCTCGTAGTCATAGTAGTTCAAGCTCATCTCAGCAGTCACCTACAGCTGCAAAAGCCAAAAAAAAAGATTCAAGCAACCTCAATAAAATGATTCAAGATATTGAGCAGGATCCAGATAGTCATAAAGGCTTTAATATGGAGATTGGAGATAAAAACATAAAAAAGAATTTGCCACCAAAGGGTAAAAATCTGCATACTAACAGCCAAATATTTAAGTACGCATATGGTCAACTTGAGAAGGAGAAAGCTTTGCAGCAGGAACAAAAGCACTTAACCTTCTCAGGGTTAATCTCGATGGCTACAGACACTGAAATCAAGACTAGACCAGTGATAGAGGTTGCTTTCAAAGATTTAACTCTCACCTTGAACGGGAAACACAAACATCTACTTAGATCTGTCACTGGAAAATTCACACCAGGCCGAGTTTCTGCCGTCATGGGTCCATCAGGAGCTGGCAAGACAACATTTCTTTCTGCTTTGGCCGGAAGGGTAACTGGATGCACTATGAGAGGTTCAATTCTTGTAAATGGAAGGAATGATTCAATTCATTGCTATAAGAAAATTATTGGTTTTGTGCCACAAGATGACATTGTTCACGGAAACTTGACAGTTGAAGAGAATCTCCGGTTCAGTGCAAGGTGCAGGTAAGCAGCACATAACTTCTTTGCAAATGTAATCTTATGATTTTTTATTTTTTGTTCTTGTAAATATGTTTATCAGTATATAACTAAACTGTATGGAGAGTTATGCAAAATGATCATGAGGACATAATTATGCTATAGTGTTCTTATGAACCAATAATACTAGCTTCATCCAACTGTTAACATATTATGAAGAATGATGATAGAGTGATTTTCCCTTGTAAAAAAGGTGTAAAATTGTTGCCAAACAAACAGCTATTTCCTGTTTAAGAGTGAGAAATTATTAGTTGATGCCTCATTATTCCGTCATTTTATTCTGATATCTGCAATTTTCTTTTGTTGCTTCTATTGGAGATTATCTGCCGACATGCCAAAAGCTGACAAGGTTCTGGTCATTGAGAGAGTTATCGAGTCCTTGGGTTTGCAGGCAGTTAGAGATTCATTGGTTGGGACAGTAGAGAAGCGTGGAATTTCTGGTGGTCAGAGGAAACGTGTGAATGTTGGCCTTGAAATGGTCATGGAACCTTCACTATTGATTTTGGATGAACCCACTACTGGTTTGGATAGTGCATCTTCACAGTTACTTCTAAAAGCACTACGGCGTGAAGCTCTTGAAGGGGTTAACATCTGTGCGGTTGTCCATCAGCCTAGGTATCTCCCTTCTCTGTTATATCAATGTTCTGTAGAGATATATGGTCTTTTTGCTAAGTATATGAGAAATAACTTTGGTGTGCTAGTATCTGGAGTACAGTAGTGTGAGCAGGAACTGAAGAAGAATATATTCACAAAATTTAATTGAGTTGTTGAATTGCATTTAGCTAGTTTTTGAAATAATTAAGAAGAGGAATAGCATAGCCTGAGATGTTAAAATGCTTCCACACTGCAAAAGCAAACATCCTTTATAACTAGCTGTCTAGGTGAAGAATTTGCCCAACTTTGCCACTAATGCATCTTTAAATGGATCTCTTATTGAAGTTCAATGTGTGAAAGATAGAAATTTGCAACTTGATCCTTAGCTTTACATTTTATGTCCAAGTAGGAAAGGACTTGTTAATCCACTTCTCTATGCTGAATGTATCCAGGAAGCTTCACCCTCTAATTAATGCTGACCATTATGAAGGATGAGAATACATGGATTATTAGATAGGATTTTCTGACTTGCTAGTCTAATGCTGCCTTTTTCTTCTTTAACCCGACGGGATTCTCAGCAGCTTAAATAAAGATAAATTGTGAAAGAGATATTAGGTGAAGAAGAGTAAATTCATGGTGACTTGAAGATGGTTCACTTGTGGTCCATGCCATGTCTAGCTTGTTACAAATAAATATAAAGGATTGGTGAAATCATGATATATATATAAATTACACAAATTATAAGCTTTTGATGTATAGTTTCTTCTGACTCAGCTATGCGTTGTTCAAGATGTTTGACGACTTAATACTTCTGGCAAAAGGTGGTCTCACTGTGTACCATGGACCTGTGAAGAAAGTGGAAGAATACTTTTCTAGCTTTGGGATAATTGTACCAGAGCATATTACTCCACCAGACCACTATATTGACCTTCTGGAGGGTATAATCAAATCAGAGTCAAAGGTGTCTATCGAACAACTGCCTGTCCAATGGATGCTACATAATGGGTACCCAGTGCCTCCAGATATGCTACATCTTTGTGATGGACTTGGAGCAGCCTCAGATACAACTGCTGGGGCTTCCGAACAATATTTTGCACATTCCAACTCAGTGGAGTTACATCACTATCATTCAAAGGCTAAGGATTTATCCAATCGAAGAACTCCTGGTGTAACCCGCCAGTATCGGTATTTCCTTGGCAGGTATTGATTACATTCTTCTTTTCTCTTCTGTTTTTATTTCTGAAACAGACACTTAAAGAAGAAAAGTGTGTATTTTTATATCTTCAAACTCATGCAGACTTACAACTATTTCTGCATCAATAACAAGCACCGATGATGGGGTTAGAGAATCATATTTCTTATTTGGCTATAATTTAATCATCCCAAAGTTAAAATAAATAAATAAATAAATAATGGAGTGAGTGCAAAAAATATGTTTGCAAACAGGAACATTTGAAGATCAAATGTATAAATTTCTTGGAATATTTAGGACTTTCTCCTTGGCTTTGGCTGTGTAATTACATAAGTGTTCAAGTTTGTTTCACAGTCAATTTATCTTAAGGCTTTATTTTTTTCAGGGTTGGCAAGCAACGACTAAGAGAAGCTAAACTAGTAGCAGTTGATTATGTGATTCTATTACTAGCTGGAGCCTGCTTAGGAACTCTTACTAAAGTGGATGATGAAACATTTGGTTCCAATGGCTATACTTTTACTGTCATTGCAATTTGTAAGTTCAAAAGAAAAATCTCCACAGCTACACCATTTTGGTACTGATTTGACTTTCATTTTCCCATGAACACTTAGATAAGTGTTATTTTGGTTCCAAACAAATATGACTTCAGGTTTAATCTCGACCAGCTATAAAATGAACATCTTTTCACTAGCTAAAAATAAGCTGCTACTTGATCATGTCAAGTGCAATCATCTACAGTTAAATGTATTTTTGCATTGTGCCCTTTCTCACATATAAGCTGTTGTTACTACTGCAGCATTACTGTGCAAGATAGCTGCTTTAAGATCATTTGCTCCGGACAAATTACACTACTGGAGAGAGAGTTCATCTGGAATCAGCAGTCTAGCTTATTTTCTGTCAAAAGATACAGTAGACCATTTCAATACATTTGTCAAGCCTCTGGTTTATTTATCCATGTTCTATTTCTTCAACAATCCTAGATCAAGTTTTATGGACAATTACATTGTTCTGATTTGCCTTGTGTACTGTGTAACCGGCATTGCCTACATATTTGCAATTTATCTTGATCCTAGTCCTGCCCAACTGGTACATGCTTGAAGATTATATTGCTCAAATCATTGCACATTTACGCCCTATCCATTTGTTTCGAGCTAATGAGATTCTTCCTTGTTTTATGCTCTATGCAGTGGTCGGTGCTTATTCCTGTTGTTCTGACTCTCGTTGCAACCCAGGAACAACAAAATATACCATTGGAGATTTTTGGGCGTTTGGTCTACCCACACTGGGCTATAGAATCTTTAATCATTGCAAATGCTGAGAGGTTTGTAGTAGTCTTTTCCTTCTTCAGTGCTTGTGAGAACAATTTGTGAGCATTTATTATTAATTTGGTTTCTGTTTTCCTGTTGTAAGAGATTTAAAATGGGCTGAAATTCTTGTTTCAAATCATTCAACGACCAACATAAATATATAATATACAAATTATGTGGAAACAAAAACCAGGAACCAAAAACATATGAATATTTTGGAAGGGATTAAAACTTCCCTTAACTATCAACATGATTAACTTGTTACAATTTGGAAGTCTGCTGGTGATATTATAGTTTTCTTCTTAAAGTGATTACCTGCTGATTCAAAAAGCAAAAAGTGTAGTGAATGGTACTCACTAGAGGAAATTTCTTGTTTAGATCAGGTCCAAGTATCCATTTATAAATCGAGCAAATAATGTAATGTCATTTAAAAAAATAGATTCTTGCTTTACAAATGTGAAGTTATTACCTTTTTGACATGGCAAGAAACTACTACTCAGTCCATGAATGAATGCATGGACTGAAAACTAGAAATATGAGACCAAGAACCAAAGAGTGTGACTCATTACCTGGTTTAACCTTTCATTTTTCCTCCTCCTGCTATATGGTTTTCTTCAGGTATTCTGGAGTCTGGCTCATAACTCGTTGCCACTCATTAATGGATAGCGGTTATAATCTTGGTCACTGGAATCTATGCCTGGAACTTCTCGTTATTACCGGCATTCTTAGCAGGTTCATTGCTTACTCTCTGCTGGTGAAGTTCCAAGAGAAGTGAGGTTGATATATTTTGCTGTACAGAAGATGAGAAAAAAACACGAGATGAAGTTTTTCATTCCCTCGTAGTACATAAACCCAGCAGGAGGGAGAGGGGCAACATACATACACTAAACAAACTCAAAAGTGATGCAAGAACAGAGCAGAGATGGCTAACAAATCACACGCTAATCAGTGTAGATCATCAGGTGTAATGATTTTTAAGTTAGATTTTTATAAAAATCATTTCTTTATTTCCTGCATTGTTATATATGATTGCTATTTGTTTTAGAAAAGAGTAGGAAGCTGACATGTTGAGAAGAAAGCGAAGCGAGATTGAGCTGTTTTGTTTGAAGATTGTAACTTTGTCTTCTTTACTTTTTGTATTCACTTTGCAGTTCAATTTTCTGTAACTCATGAGGATTAATGATAATTGTCCAAGAGAATCATAATTTCGGGAACAATTAGATATTTTTGCTCCTCCCTTTTAGGCATTTGTTGATTTTTAACATTCACTTTATCAAAAATAATAAATTGAATATTTTTTATTACGGTATAAATATTATTAAAAAAATTGAAAAATAAAAAAGAAAGAAGGAAGCGTGGCAGCTCAACCACCGCTGCTCATAAAGAGGCACGAGATTAACTGCGGATAAAAAGAAACGAAATGAAATCGGCGTTTCGAAACGCCTACTTTTCCTTCCCTCGCTGCTTAAACCCCTCTTCCATTTCTGCCTCTGTTCCTTCCAGAGCCACAGCTTTGTCTCTACCCCTCTTTGTTTCTCGTCTTCAAAACGCATCGCACCGCCCTCTCTGCTCCTCCTCTCCAATGGCGGATTCTCCTCTTTCCTTGGAAAAACAGTTCAAGGAGTTCCGTACTCAGCTAGAAGAATCCGGAAACCTGCGCGAGAAGATTCGAGCTGTGGTTGCAGAGATTGAGTCCGCAACTAGGCTCATGCATGTCAGTCTTCTTCTTGTTCACCAGTCTCGCCCCCTTTCCGGTACTCAATATTTCGTTAAATTAGTTCGCATTGGGTTGTGAGTTGTGATTAATATCTGCTAATTTGCGCGTAGAAATTTTGGACGAAGCTAAATCACAAATTGGAGTGCTAAAGGGACTCTACAGCCAACTCGCTGAAATTATTCGTGATTGTCCGGGTCAATATTACAGGTAAAGGATTTCTACTTTGAATTTAGTTTATTTGGTTAGTAATCTTTAATTTGTTTTATTTTTTGAAGGTATCATGGAGATTGGAGGAGTGAAACTCAATCGGTGGTTTCTTTGCTTGTATTTATGCACTGGTTAGAAACTGGAAATCTACTTTTGCACTCTGAGGTTGAAGAAAAACTTGGATGTATGTCCACGATATTTTTATGCAATTTAATTGGATTATCGCATAATATTTGTTCAGTCCAATCTTATTTTTCTTTTTCTTTGGCGTAGTGAACAGTTCAGAGTTCAATTTGGACGTTGAGGACTATCTTATTGGTCAGTAATCCGTAGTCTCTTGTATATTTTCTTATGGATTCTTTTTCTTGATTTTGTGTTTTTTCCCTAAAATTTAGTTTGCTTGACGAAATGCCATGATTAAGTGCGCATAGTTTTAGCTATGCTTATGAACTATCAGCGTTAGTAGTACTCTGTACTTCTGAATAAACAATCTAACCATTTAGATATATCTATATCAAGATGCAAGTACACTTCGTAGTTAGCTGGCTCAATGGTTCATACTTGTGAACTAAATGTGAAATTATAGGTGTTCAGCTGCTTAGTTTACAGGTCCAACCTATTGTCCGTTTGGGTTAATTGGTCATGGTTTTGTGAACCAATTTCGGAGGTTTCTATTTGCACAGTCTTATTTCTTCTACAAATGAAATCATACTTATATCAGTTTTGTGGTATGTGTTCCTTGTTGTAAGTGGATGTTCTCCTGCTAAAAATATTTATGTTGACAATTTTCTATTTTGCAGGTGTTTGCTTCATGTCAAATGAAATGGTAACAGCTATTTATTTGAAACTTTGAAAATAAGATATCTTGCTTTAGATGCTATAGATTTAACCTGTGTTGAGTTGAGGTAGACTTTGTTTTGAACATTGCTGGAGAGACTGTGATTGTAGTGTTGTTGTAATTAAACTTCTGGTCCTGAAAAGAGGAAGGGGGAAAAGGAATAGCAGAACTATGAGGTTCTAACGTGTTTTCAATTGTCATTTGTATATTATTCTTATTTCTTGTATTTTTGTAGCCAAGATATGTGGTGAACCGAGTGACTGCTGGCGACTATGATTGCCCTAGAAAGGTGTTGAAGTTCTTGACAGATCTTCATGCAGGCTTCCGCATGCTTAATCTCCGGAATGATTTTCTGCGCAAGAAGTTTGATGGTAGCTACTTGAAACCCCCCCCCCCCCCCCCCCTCCTCTTTTCCTTTCTTGTTAATATTCCTTCTCCTCCCCCTTCTTCTATCTCTGTCCTTGAACATGTTAAATCTTATCCTATGAGTTGGGTTAAAAAATTCCTTGTTTCCCAGGAATGAAGTATGACGTAAGAAGAGTTGAAGAAGTGTACTATGACGTCAAGATACGAGGCTTGGCAGTCAACGGGGATTCAACTGCAGACCAAGGAGTCCAAGGTCAATAGTTCCACGCTTTCTGTTTCTGAGTACTACTGAATATTCACTTCCTTGAAGGAAATAGTCCAAGTTGGTTTGTTTTGTCAACCATTTAGCTTGATGATCATTCAAAGTTTTGCTTGCTTGATAAATTTCGCTACAAGTCTGTCGCATTTTACGCTTATGTTGCCTTATAGAACAAGGGGAAGGATCTTTGGGTTTCGTTTTCTTGAATGCTTTTCTGCTGTGTACAGTCACTTTATTTGACCCGACGTTTTTTTTACGGATTTGGGTCAATCCGCAGATTGGCCCAAATTGATCCATATGGGTTAATATACCTTTAGCCCATTTGGCCCATATAGAATTTTTACCTATGGATACTTGTCCATACAGCATTGGCTGGTGCATGACGCCTACCTCTTCCATTGATTACAGGTTCAGCAATTGGAAGACTTATGTGATCAAAACTTGATATTAGTATTAATACGATGCTTATACAAATTGAATCCTTTTATCTTCAGAATTGAACATCTGAAAATATAATTTGGTTATTGAATTGTTGCCATTAAAAATTCATATAGTTCACCTGGTCCCCCGCGCATTTTACTTGTCATGTTGCAAGCTCTTTTGTCATCCGTTACCAAATTTGCACATTTACTTTGTATTATATTCAAGAGAACGAGACCTTTGCTTGATAATAGGCTCAATTGGTGGGCAATTGTCCCTTAGGCTCCGTTTGGATGGGGGTAGAGAGGGGTAAGTAATGAAAGAAGAAAGGAAGGTAGATATTTACCTTTATTTGGGAAGAGAGAAACTGAAAAATAGAAGAGATTGTAAAAGTAGCTTTTATCCCCTTTTTCCTTATTGTCTGTTTGGATCGACGTAAGTGGGAGTAAGTGAGGGGAAAGCAAGTATAACTCACCTTACTTTCCTTCGTTTGGAATGTTAAATGGCTAAAATTTTGAGAGTAATACAGGGTAATTCGGATTTTCCAATTACTCTATATTCACGATTTTATTTTCCTTCAATTTGGAAGGAAAGCAGGAAAATTGGGCGGAGAATATACGAAATGACAAAATTACCCCTCCTACCATAAATACATCTCTTTCATTTTCTTTTACGTTTATGCTCTTTCTTTCATTTGCTCTGAGTTTGTTTTGCAGGTTTTATTTCATATGAGAATAAAATATTTAAATGTTTACAGGGAAAGTAAAGGGTTTAAGTTCGAATACTTTACCTGTTGTCCTAACTTAGGCCCCTCATATCATCATGCTAGGATTTTATGATTTTATTTTTTTAGCCAAAAAGCTTTTCTTTTTTTAATTGAATTTTAACTTTTATTTGTTGTCATTGTGTTCTTAATTTTCTTTTTAGAAAATGTACTTAAAATTTTATTTTGACAGTCATTAAATTTATCTGTTATCAAAGTTAGATAAATAATAGCATAATTTTAGTATGTATTGAATTTTAAAATTTTATTAGGAAGAAATTTTAGTATGTATTGAATTTTAGAAAATTGTAATAATTAATATTATTACCATAAAATAATATCATAAGAGTATAAATATCAAAGTTTCATCTACTATTCAGAAGAAAATCTAATTTACTCTATATTTATTTTAGGTTAACCAAACAATGGAAATGAAAGTAAGAGGAAATCAAATTTACTTCACTCTCATTTTCTCTCATTTCTCTTAATTAAAGTAAATTCAACTTACTATTATCCAAACAAAACATTAGTTATTCTTTGAAGTGTAAGGAGAGGTAAGTGATTTATAAAAAAATGTCTTTCAATTTTATTTTCATCTTATTTATTGAAACTTAAAATTAACTTTATTTATAAAATTGTTTTTGTCATTTTATATACTTATCATTTCTTTAATTACTTCTTTATTTTTATTTTTTTCCAAACAATAGAAAAGTATTCACATACCCTTCTCATTCTTTTCCTGTTTCTATCCTTCCCTAACCTTCCATTAATTACCCCTCCCTGCACCATCCAAACAGAGCCTTAAACTCTCATCTTAATAATTCTGTAGTCTTTTTATCAACAAAAAAGAAAAGGCCAAAGAAACCAACTAATTCTGAAACATTTCAGCGAGAAAAAAAAAAAAAAACCTGCAATATTACATTATGTTGGACGATGCCACTTTCAGTTCACTGTTAGCTTTTGCCAGGTCGACACCAAGCAGTCTGCTGATAAAGATATTCATCCCTGCCAAGATACTAACTGCAACTGCCCATTCAGTGAAGTAACCTGTCTCTGGCTCCGGATCCATATTTTTTAACAGTGGTTTAAGATTTTCTTAATTCTTCATTGGGCTGAAAACGTAGAAGATGGTGACAACGGGCTGCAATGCTTTTTGTTTAATTTGAAAGGTGACCCAATCATAAAGATATAGTTTGAATGAATCTTGACCATGTTTTACTATTTTTTACCTCATTGTCATTTGCATTCGCATTCTTATTCTTTTCTTGCAGCCATGGCACCACAGGGTTTTCTATGCTATTGAACTCTACAAATTTGGGAAAAACTAATATCTTGAAAATGAAATCTACAAACTTGGGAGAAACTAGCATTTTAAAAATGGAATCTATGAAAAAGCATTGAGGCCACAATTAATTTTGGCTTGAATACTATATTTTTTTTTTCTCGTGCTTAATTGGATTTATCTTTGATCTTTTTTTTTTTTTTATCAATTAAAGTTTAAAGTTTTTAGGAGTTACATATTATTATGCCTTAAAAACAAAAAATGATTATTCACTACATCATTTATGAATTTAAAAAAACAAGAGCAGATCGGATAAGACTTTTGGCTCATAAACAGATATATCATAATTGTTAGTAATTTTCAAGTTGTCATTTCACTTGAAAACGAGAGGATCTCAATACCTCTATATTGCATCAGAGTTGACTACTTTAATAAAACAGTCATACTTTATTTTCAGAACTATTTGATTTTTTTTATTGAGTTTCTCAATTTTAAAAATTATACATTATATATAAATATCATGATTTTATTTTTTTTGCGTATTTTTTAAATTATTTAAATTTATAATATTGCTCCAAAATTATTTATTTTTAAAAAAATATAATTTTTTTTATTCAAATACGTCCAATACCTATAAAATTACTATAAGAAATTTAATCAAAAACTCAGATACTATTCGAATTGAGTTTGTTCTGCTATGGAAATTTTAAATTATCTACATGGAATTATAAAACTATTTTGAGAACTTTAAAATTATTTTAAAAATTGAATTATGAAGTGTTGTTCATATTTTTAAAAAATAATTTTTAAATTCGCTTTTATAAACAAGCAAAGTGTTTCAATATCAAGCAATAAAAAGAGTTTATTTAAAACTAGTAAAAGTAGGGATGAGCAAAAAAACCGATGGATTTGGTTAATCGAAAAAAAAAATTTGAAACCGAACCGATAGACTGGTTAACCGATTGTAATGGACTGGTTAATGGTTAGTGTTTTGAAAAAACCGATATTAATGGACTGGTTAATAGTTTTTGACTTATGTGACTGGTTAACCGAAACGAAACCGAAATTTTAGTTAATTTATTAATTTTTTAATAATTTATAACAATTTATCCTAATTAAAGGTGATCATGTGTTTTTTTCATTATACTAATTATTTTTAAGTTTTTAAGTTTTTTTAATTGGCTATTTGTAAGTATAACAATTTATATAATTAAAAGTGATTATGGACCAGTTAATATATTTACTTATTAAATATTAATTTTTAAAAACAAATTTGCTTATATCCACAAAATTTTTTTATTTTATCAACAATAATGTTATATTATAGTGAAAAAATTTTAATTTTTAAGTATTTTGAACATTTTAATTTTATTTATGAATATATTTATAATTATATTGGTTAACCGAAAAATATTGATTAACCGATCCGAAAATCCGAAACCGATGGACTGGTTAACCGATGACAATGGACTGATTAATGGACTGAAATTTCAAAAAATCGATATTAATGGACTAGTTAATTGACTGAAACTCGTAAACCGGTTAACCGACCATGCTCGCCTCTAAGTAAAAGATATTTTGCTGAGACGATAATTTAAAGTTAATTAGTCCCCACATGTGAGCTTTGTTAGATTGATTACTTTTTAATCCTTCATTGAAGTAAACAGTGAAAATAAAATACATCTTTCTTTTCAACCTAATTGGCTGATGGCATAGTCACTGAAACCTAGCCACTCATGAAATCATAAATTATATTTAATATTTTCTAAATTAATTAAAATTATCATTTAAGATAGGATTTAACGGTTGAAAAATAACATAAAAGCTAGCCTGATTATTGATCCACGGGTTATCATCCACCGTACACTTAGCCCGACCTCGAGCCTATAACCATACAAACCGGACTAAACAGTGACCAGTAACCAGTAACCAACAAAACAATCCAATGGAATCCAGCGATGCTGCACCTCTAATTTTTCTTTTTTGTCAACTCCAAAATTAGATAAATCCAAAAAATAACCGTTCCCTCCGTTACTTTTCTTGACGCCGTCTAGCTGTCTCAGCTGACGTGGACGACCACCTACACATGAGTCTGGCGTAAATTTATTTTAATGTCGTCCACCTGTCCTGTCGTTGGTCGTAGCGGACGTGAAACGAAAAATTATTATGTATCGCAGAAAAAAAAAGAAAATTTATAGAAAACTCATTTGGATTCCGTCGAATAAAACGCTACTACAAAGCATAATATTTCACATTTCCACCATCTGGCGTCGCTTTTTGGCGGTTTTGAGCTTTTCAGTTTCGAACATTCGCTCGAATTTCTCTCTCTCTCGCAGTTACTCTTCACTCACTCTCTGAGGTCAGATCTTCTTATATTCTTCGTTTTTAACGCACCGTGTATTACTCTTCTTCCCACTCTTTCTATCTATCTATTTTACTTGATATTGATTTTTCTTTTTATGGATTTTATTTTCTTAGGTCATGGTTCTGTAGATCGGATGGTTTCAGCTTTTGTGGACTATCTTCGCCGCTGATGAGTGAGGTTTTTTTTTTTTTTTCCTTTCTAAAATTTTGAGCTTCTTTACTTTTCTTTTCGACCGTCTGTTTGTTTACAGAGAAATTGAAGAGAAGTGTACAATGAATTTTGATGTTATTTTCTTACTTTTCTTTGCTCTTTTTAGGCGGATAAGCTAAACTCAGCTGAGTAAACTTTTTTTTTTTTTTTTTTTGCAATTAGTGCTTTGGAATAGAAAATTTAAGTAAATCAGTTTTGTTTACAGGTCAGAAATAAGTAAATAAGGAAAAGGGAAAGTAAGTTAATGAGTGTTGTTTGAAAAAAAAATGAAAAACAAATTATATAATTTTGCATTATTGGATCTGCATTTTTAGTTGTCCGAATATAGCAGCAGTATTTTTTTTTCCTTATTTCTCGATTCTAGATATCCGATTATGGATATAATTTGTTGAACACAATAATTAGTACTATTATTTTAAAATTTTTATTTTTATTATTATTTTTTTTTGTATTACATTATTTATTAACTTTTGGGGGCCTATTTTAGATGGTGCGTTGCAATCGTTATAGTTTCGTTCTATATGTTTTATGCTTTTCTCTCTCTGTTTTTTCTCCATCTTTCTATGTTCTATTGCGAAATGGGTTCACTTATCTGGAGTGGATGTTATTGGCAAAAATTTCTCATGTGGCCTGCTTGTACTGGGTTCTTTGAATTTGTTCATTTAAGTTTGAGTAATGTTAATGGTTTTAGCATTTTCATTTCCAAAGGAAAATCAGTTACAAGATGCTCTTCGTCATATTTGAGCTTTATAACAATGAATGGTTTTTTTCAATTCACTTTGCCTTGTCATTTTTTATTAGGGATAATGCTTACAGTGCCACATGTTTTGGAAATGCAAGTTCAAGGTTAGGAGAAGTAAATGAAATGGACCGGGAAGCGCATTTAAATAAGAAATTGGCCAATATGAAATGTCAAAGGGTGAGTAAATTTTTGTTACTAGAGTTTTGTGGTATTATTACACCAAGCACCAAAATTCCCTGATTTATCATGTTTGCTCAATAATCTTGCAATGCTGGAGGAATTTACCTTACTTCCATGTATTATGTCTTGTTCCTCGCTCATTTTGGTTCCAATCATTGCTGAATGAATTGGTAGTTGGGAAATTATTGTTCGTAGGTGTTTTTTATTTTGACAGATGCGTATAATTCTGTGTACATTATAAAACTTGTGATTTTTAGTGATAAATGGGTGTATGTAGCATGCGTTTTCATTGATAGTTCCCTCCTGTGCACTGTGTAAATGTTGTTTAATTTTTTTAGGAAATGCCTTTTGGCATATGATTTACATTACCTTATATTTATAATTTGTCAAGGCTGCTTTCCAAATGGCACTATATGAAAATTTTCGTCCCTTGAACAGTATTCAGAACTAAGATGGCATTTTTAACAGTCTCTTTTGTACTTTTTTAAGGAAAAAGTACACGAATCTTCTGTTCCTCCATTGGAAGACGAAACAACAGAAGTTAAGCATTTATTTGCTGAACCTAAGCCTGATCATGTTTCCGTAGATGGTGTGTTATGTTTTGGTAAGGAGAATTCATGGAAAAACTTGGAGATTGAGGATTTTTGCTATGGATTTGAGTATGACCTAAGAAGAAAATGTGGTAATTTTCTAATTGTGTTCATCTTCTCTTTATCAATGCTTTCGTTGGTTTTTGAAGTTCAGACTTTGAGTGTCATTAAGATATTAAGAATCAAATCCTTATGTGCTGAAATCTTATCTGTAAAAATTCCTGCTTCAACTAGTCTTTGCTCTTCTTGAGATCTCCTGGTTACTTCTTACTCCGAGGCACAACGATACCAAAAAAATGAAAATTAACTTAAATAATTGAGATAATCTGCACATGCTTAAGAGAATTCTCCTTGTGATAACAAGGATATTTGAAAGTTAAAAGAAGTGGATGCATGTTAGGTTTTGAGATGACTATATATTGTGCATGGATTCCAAATTTGAAAGCTGGCCCTTACTGAAGATGCTGCATGTTCAAACTTCTCTACTTTTAAGGTCTTGTATTTGTTGGTTAATCATTCTTTCCTGTGTTTGCTATTGACCTTTTTTTTTTTTTTTTTGGTCACAAGGTGGGCTGGATTGTAGTACTCAAGGACAAGAGTTAGAGTTTGGAGTATGTATCTCTTCTTGTTGATAAGAGTTATTATTGCCACAATCTCTTAACTTTATATAAAAATTCTTGAACTAAGCATTAATAACAGGTCCCCAGCTAATATACCGGCTCATCTTGTATCTCTTCTTGTTGATAAGAGTTCTTGTTGCCAAAGTCTCTTTACTTTAGATAAAAATTCTTGAACTAAGAATCAATAACAGCCCTCCCCCTACACCCCCACCTCCCCCTCCCCCCCCCCCCCCCCCCCCCGACAACAGCTAATATACCTGCTCATCTTGATTTATCCTGTCTCTTGTTCTTGTGTCACTTCCCTTCCTGGTGATAAAGTTGATTTTGATATGATATCTTATTGTCATTTGTCCATTTATGCTGATGTTGATACTGTGCTCTGCTAGGTTCTTGATGGGCTGCTGGATGAAGTTGATGAAGTAGATGATTTTCATGCAGCAAATGACATCTCTGGGGCATGTGAAGATTTCCTTTTAGGTAGTGTGTCCGTGGTGGTATTAAGTTTTGATGAGTGCAGTTGCACTAAATTCGAGTAATCTTAGTCCTTTTTCTCCTTTTATATATATTTGCGTGTAGATATTGAATTGGCTGAGAAGATTTCTGACCTGGATTGTGCTCCATCAAGATCACATTTGGGAAACTCAAGTTCAGAAAGTCAATCTCCAGTGTTTAGTGGAAGTAGCAATGTTGCTCTAGGATTGTCAGAATCATCATCAGCAACTCTTCCACAAGCTGAATCCGAGAATGGAAAAGTTGAGAAGGAATCAGCCAAATATGAGTTGAATGACTCAACTGACCATAAATGGGATGGCCGAGCATTAGCCAGAGATAACATATGTAAAACTTCACATGAGTTGAAAAATCTTAATGAGGTTGATGATGCAAGGCCTTTGGAAAGTGGCACATCGTCTGATGAAAATGATAAGAAAGCTGTCCAAATAGGCAAAATGGGTGCTCTTCTTGGACATAAGAGATTGCGTAGGCCTACTAAGAGGTACATTGAAGAATTTTCTGGTCTTAAGTCAAAACATGCATCTGAAACAGAACGAGGTTTGGATGTTGATTCAAAGGATAAGTGCTTGAAGATCAGATCCCATGATGAACATCATCCTGGAAGAATGTTGACGTATGCAGCCAAAGAGGAGTCTTTAAGTGGGACTATTACACAAGAAACACTGGAGGAGGATGAAAAACTTTCTGATTTGAAGTCAAAGTGTGTAACTGGAAAGCGGAAAAATTCATACACTGCTTCAAGTGATGAACTCATGGAGATTGGACCAAGGAATGAACATCATTTTAGAAGACTCAATTCTACTTCTAGGGACAAGTCTTTAACAGGAACTAGTACTCAAGAACCATTTGAATCTCTTCCACGGAGGGGGCGCCCAAAGAAACGTCAATCTGTTTCGGTAGGGAAATAGTTCCAGTCACTTAATTTCTTCCTATCATTTTTCAAAAAGTGAAGATTGGACTTGTCTTTTTGCTTGTGTCATATGCAGCAATAAGTGTATGGAGACTTATATTTCCATTCTTTCTCTCAGTATGTGTGTTGCTGGATTCATGTGTAGTATATGATATTGCATGTCTTTTTGCATACTTGTGTTTTCATTTTGGCGGCCATCAAATCATGTTCAGTGTTAGGATGCAGCTCGGTTTTTGTTTGGAAGTAGATCCATCTGACGATCTTAAAATTGAAGATTGAAACTTGCGTGCTTGGTCTCTTGCTGATACATCAGATGTGGCCACAAGTGCTTGGCCACTTAAATTTCTGCGATTGGGTTTTTTGTTCTTCCGCCTCACACTTTTATAATGTGTGTGTGAGGGGGAAGAATCTGGCAGGAAATCTTTCTTGCCTTCTCTCTCTCTCTCTCAAACCCTGTGGAATTGTGTATTGTTATTGCATATAGAGGGTAATGGAAAAATAGCTAATACTATCTTTGAGCACCCTGATTGATGGTGGAATGAGGAATTTAGTTGAAAAGTATATTTTGCTGTTTCCCTGCTGTTACTACATTTACTCATCTGCTTTTAGGCTGCAATTGTTTATTTTATGTAACCGAATTTTAATGTTCTTTTTTTTTCCCCTCCTGCATAGGTTTTTGAGTCTGATGATGATCATAGTGCATCTGAGTCCGAAGATGATCATGTGAAGAAAAGAAAATCTAAAAAGCATGGTGATCGAAGGAAGCATCAAAGAATGTGGACACTTTGTGAGGTGACAAAGTTGATTGATGGGATTGCTCAATATGGAACTGGGAGATGGACTGATATAAAGAAGCTTTCATTTTCCTCATCTGCATACCGCACACCTGTAGATCTGAGGGTACCTGTCATTTCTTTATGCTATTTAATCTTCCAACTTAATTTTCACAATTGAGATATGTTAATAAATGATGAAATCTGCAGGATAAATGGCGAAATCTCCTGAGAGCAAGCTCTGTGCATAAGCAGAAACTGAAACAGAACAGCAAAGAGGTTAGATTTTATACTCTCTTTCTTTATGAACTTTGCCTTCATGGTGTGGCAAGCATTCTGATTAAATATGATTACAGGGTGGAGTGAAATTTTGTCTGGTGCCCTAGAATGTTCCAAGTTTTGCATACTCATGTGCACATGAACATGTACATGTCCGTTTTATCTATATGCCTTATATAAGAAGAAAGTTGGGTAACATTAAGCTTTCTATAATAACGGGCTAGATAAGTTCAAGGCCTTTTATACACGTTTACCTTGCATGTACTTGTGTATGATTTTATCGGTCTGCGTTAAAGACTTTTTCATGGTATCATCTAACTTCACTGATTTTGCATTTTTCTCAAAAGTTAAATTCCTTTAGATACAGTGGCCAAAGTCGGAGTGTATAACTGTCATAAGCAGGCTTTCTATTTTTCTTTCCTCATCTTCTTGTTAGTTTCCCGAGTAAGAAGTTTATATGAAGAGTCTACTTTTTATTTAAACCAGTGTTCCAGGTAAGACTTTCTATAGTCGCATTCCGTTCCTTGCAACATGATTCTAAAAATCGCATTAGCTTTCCCCCGTGTTGCTGACGTCAGCCCCTACTTCAATTAAAGCTCGCTCAGTGTCCGGAATCGGGATCGGGGTGGACCATGGTAACTCAGCGAGTCACTTACTCATGAGATCCAGTCTTGCCTCCCATACTCACCTCAAACTGCTTTCTCTTTTCTTTTCTTTTTTTTTTTTAGACTTGGATCTAGGGGCCCAGCCCCATATCCCTGCTTGAAGAGATGGTCATCTAGTATATAACTTAATTTTTACTATTGAAGCAAATCTAAAATAACTTAAATCACAAGTAGAGCTTTCTTTTCATATATTTTACAATGTGCCAATAATCTATAACGATAATTTTAATATTTTTAGACGGTTATGTCTTGAAGGAAATATGAGATTAATGTGATTAATGCAGGTGGAAGAAAAGCTGAAGCATGCCATGCGGCCATTACCAAAGACTGTGATACGCAGAATTCGTGAACTAGCCATCCTTCATCCCTATCCTAGGTTTAGTCCTGGTGGGAGATATATACGTAGGAAGCACAATTGAGTGGAAGACCCATTTGTGAGTCTGGCATTAAATCATAGAAGCAAATTTTAGTTGTAAAAAAAAAAAAAACAAAGAAGTTAATGTTTTTTCATCTGTCTTTCTCTTACTCTCATGTTCCTTTGCCTTGCACATACACATCATGTTCTCAAAATCTTTGAGAGAAGCTAGTCATAGAATGTGGTGAATGCAATGGCCCCAAGTTTCCAATTGTAATAGATGGGGCTATGGCTAACTGACAATGTTTAAACAAAATGTAGCCTTTCTCTTACAAACTGGAGTTACTTCACTTTTATTGGTAAAGCTTACAGGATATGTTTATGGGCTCTGCCTATGGTACGAGCATTGTCGTAATTCCTCAAATATAACAAATATATCTATGTACTATATTTTGTTTTTCTTAGAGGGAAAGGTGAGTGCAGGCTTGAATGCGAGATCTCTGCATTAGAACTAGTGACCGTCTTCAAGGAGACATGTACTATGTTTATTAGAATACTAATAGCCACAAATTGGAATTTGTTTAGACTTAATAAAGAGAAATCAATGGAAGATGTTTTCTTTTTTATTACTTTTTTTTTTGGGATAGAAAATGCCATAGGAGATGCGCATTAACTGGGCAAAGAAATTACATCCAGTAGAACAGAATCAGAAATGCAACTAGGAACCTCCTCAATTCAAATGCAATATTAACTATTATACGGGAAATAATTAGTCATTTATGGTATAACTTGTATTGGTTTGATTTATGATTAAATTTATATGCCAGAATTACCACGAAATCAATATCTCTTTGGTCTTAATCAAACAGGAATCTTAGAAGTTAGAATCTTATTATTTGCAAGTTATTCAATAATGGTTATATGTTAATGTTCAGGATCTGTTACGCATTTTCATATAATATATATTATTGTGCATGCCTAGAGTGCTTTTGGGAGACGAGTCTTGACAGACCTTTCATCTCAGGCGGCGGGAGCACTTCATCGACGGTGTTCCGTGGATTAAAAAGCTTCAAAACAGGTTATTTTTCAAAACTTGAAAAAATAAAACGCCAATAAAGTTGAGAGATTGCAAGTTTGAAACCTTGTCTAAATCTTGTGAATTAAAAAAAAAAAAACTCATACTCATCGCAAAGAAGCGTACTAACAAACTTATAATAGTAATTATACAATTTTAAAAGCTGTAAGATTACGAGTTCAAAAAGAAAAGAAACCTAAAATTAAATTTATACAAAAGATATTCAAGCAACGTCTATACTTATGATGGTCCGCCATCATCACCACCGCCTTCGTCTCCCGGAGGGGAGCCAGCTTGGTTGTTGTAGTGCTCTCGAGGTATGGAATGGTGATTTTCTATGCTTTTTTCCGGATAATTAACTCTACTTTTCTCACTTTCAAATGCTACAATATTTGCTTTAGTAACTTTCAAGCAACAACTCAGCATCGCCACCACAACCAAACATAAAACTACGTGCTTCTTCATCACCATCTCTACTTATATCCCAATCCAAAATGTACATAATTAATGTTTGAACATTGGGAGTACTATTATAGAGAGTTAGTGCCCCCGCCACAATTACAAAATATTGAGTGGGAATTTTTAGGAAAAGATTTATACGTATAAAACAAAATCTAATGATGGTTAGAGGGGAATAATAATCAATCATTTTTATTTTGGTATTTGTCATTATTCATGAATTATTTTAATAATTTATCACCGTATCAAAACAGTACTTTTTACAATCAATTTATATTTGTAATAATCATGGAAATTTCAAAATGAGGAATATAGTGTGAGCCGATAAGATTAGTAATGAATTAGAACCTGCAATAAGACTAGTCTGGTCGGATCGGATGTTAGCATTATGAAATTTAAATCAGCGAGAAACTTAAAAAAATATATATAGAGAAAGAGAGTCTTAAGAGTTTAATATCTTGAGCTTTTAAAGAATTGGGCTATTTATAAGGTAGAAAAGAGAAAATGACATTATTAATAGAGATATTCAGGTGGAGTAGTTGCTAGGCAGATAGTATAGCTACACAGTGTCTTGATTGTTCATACTCCGTTGAGTGTGTTAGTATGACTGACATAATATAGCATGTTAGATCGATTGGATTAAGTGGCCGTTGGTAGGTTCAATTGGATGCCTTACTCATTTGATGCGACTTTTCTTGTGTGAGCTGTTGGACTTGATGAAATAGACTTTGGAATTTAAGGTAACATAGGCCTTTGTAAAGTAAGAATGAGTCTGTTTACAAGAAAAGATTAGCTTTGGATCCTAGATTATGTTCATCAACTTTATTTTGATTAAAAGTAAGCAAATCTTTGTTAATTGGACAAAATAAAAATCAGAAGGTATATTTTTAAAATAAATAAAACTTAAAAGATTAATTTACTTAAACAAAGAAAAATTCTATGACCATAATGGAGTTCGTGTTTCGATTGCTGTATGATGCCAAACCACAATCTAATAAAAAATCTAAGCAACTTGTTTATCTATAATTTTAACTTTTTCCATTATAATTTCTTTCTCTTACTCTACAAGAAAGACAACATCTAAATCTAAATCACACCAAAGCAATTTTTCATATAATAAGGTACTGCACCAAGTAAATATTCACTGAGCTTCCAAATTGGCAATCAATTTTAACTTTTGAGGACAAATCAAATTCTAACATGTGTCTCTCCACTTAAATATCCTAAGCCTGCCACCATTCACAATCTTTCCAAAGTTTCATACCAGCCATGGATATAGTCCTAAGGTTAAAAGGTTGAGTGCTAACCATGTATATTAATGTGCATGGTCTGATTATATATATATTATTTTCTAATTTGACAGTGGGCATTGGTGTATATAATTAACAGTCGTCCTATGGATTGAAAAGATTATTATTTATTTATTTATTGTGCTCCTCAATTTTACCATGTTTAGAGGTAATTTAGGGTAGGTAGGGGTGGTCCACACGCTATGAAGTCCAGTATGGTAAGATTTTGTGTGGTTTTGGGCTATGAGTCCATTTTATCTCAAAAGTTGAGCCATTTAATTGTTTCAATGCTTCCATAATCTAATAATTGGTAGTTAAATCTACATGTTGTGGTTACCATCCATTCCCAACATCTTCAAATAAAATTTGTTCATTTTTCTATTATATTTGTGTACACCAACAATAATAGTAATAATAAAGTTTCAATTTTTCTAATTTGACGAAAAAATTATAAGAACATGTCGTAAACACTTTCAATAACATTACCTAAAAATGTTTATTCCACAAAAAAAAAAAATTGAAAATGGATACTTTGATACACCGAATGTGATTTGTTTGATGAAAAATTAAAAAAAAAATATTATTTCTAATATAATAGTTTATATTTATCAATATAAGGTACGTATGATGCATTGAATTAACATTCGGAAATAAAAATATGTAAAAACAAGAGTTGACACAGAGAAATAAAAAGAAAATAGAGAAGTGTTTGCTTCCGAAGAGGAAGCATGGGAGTGAGTCACATGAAGATATGGGTAGAGGTAGTTGAAGTCAATTATATTAAAATTTGGACAGCTAATAACAACTGATAAATCCACGTGCCTTTTCCTTTTATTATTACATAATCCTATCAAATCATGCTTCCACACGCTTGGCTTGCCTCTGCCCACTGCGCACACGAAACTTTTTGTCCCATTTTCATTAAATTATCCCCTTTGTTAATCCAATATAAATTTTATTAAAAAATACTTGCTTTGCTTCTCTTCTCATAATATACTCTATATCTTTCTAATAGAATAATTTGATATTTTTAATAAATTTTAAAAGCTCGATTAATTTATAAAATAATATATTAAATATTGATATTTTAGAAAACATGTCCTGATTCCGAAGCAAACAATACATTAATTTTGTAAGAAATGAAATGACTATTACATTGCAGTTTAGCATAGTTGCCCCTTTTTCTCTCTTCTTTCTTCAAATAGCCAGCACAGATTAGGACTCTGTGCTGGCCCCGTCTCATGTGCTCTACATTCCCTACTTAGAGTCTGTATCATACCCACCACCCCCTTATCTTACCCTATCTTCCATCACTTCAACGTCAAATTTTCTTCATTTATTAACTCAAATTAGCATCGGCTTGGTGCATATAGACGTGACGTAGGCAAGAAATTTTAGTTGTATTATAATTTATGAGTGTTTTTTTGAATGGAGTGTTAATACAATACATGCAGTCAAAAATAATAATTTTTTATTATTAGTCAAACGGGTACACATTAACATGCACAATTAGCACTTGTAGATTGAATGAGTTGAATACCCTAATTTGGTGCCACGGTGTAACCCATGTGAAGGGTAAGTCAGAATGGAAGTCAAGACAAGAGTTGTGTTGATGACATGGTTTGATAAAGAGAGGTCCTAATTTATTAGACGAAAAATATGAAAAAGGACTAGACATTGTTTTGAAGCATTTCATCTATCAAAATGTCTGAGAAATTGAAAGCATTTTTATTTATATGATATGTACAAATGAGAGTCTCTTCCGACCGCTGTCTTTAGGGGATGAACCACTGTGCTGCCTTCTCATCATTTCTCTCCAAATTTACTTCATACATCCCACCAATAATATTATAGTATTTTATTATACAACCTTACTTCTATGGAAACATTCAATATATGATAACTGTTTGAATTAATGCATCTGTAAAATAAATGCGGTATAATTTTTTTTGTAAGAAAACTTTTGAATATTACGTCAGTAATTTGAGAGAAAATAAAAGATGAAATAAACTTGGTAGCTTTTTTTTTTTTTATAATATGAACACAAAACTTATTATAACAGTGGAGTTTTGCACGCAATTGCTGACATTTACTCAAACGGTCATCTACTCAAATAAACTTGGTAGCTTAATGCCTGCCTAGTTATTGCTATATTTCCCAATTAGTCTTTTGCACTCAATATATAAGACCAAAAAGAAATGGTGAGAGTTTGTTTATTTGAGTAGAATGTGAGTTGTGAAAATGACATGCCATTTATCCTCTTATTAAGAGAATTCAATTTCATCATATCCTATCATTCACTTTCAAGCTATGTATGTAGCTATTGAAGTTGGATTGTCTTAACGTCTTCAAATAAATTTCTCCCTAAAGTTCAAAAAATCTAACTTGTTCCCATTGTTATGGCATATATTAGTTATCATATTCCCTTTCCTTCAATGTATAATTGATAACTCAGCAAATATCATTTGCTCTAAGTCCCATTCTGTCGGCCCATTTAAACTGGCGAGGCCCAAAGCCCATCAGCTAAAGGTATCAGACACGAGCCCCTAGGCAGCGCACATGCCCGATCGGCTGATGTGACCGCTAGTCCCATCAGCCGCCTGACTCAAGGCAGCGCCCATGCCTACCACTTGCTCCCTGTCATGTCGCCGGATACCTACTCTGACAGCCAGTAATCACTCCCCAGGCACTCAAGTGCCCCTCGACTATCTCTTATAAATAGTCCAGCCAACGATGGCACCAGGTATTGAATTCACACCATTATCTCTCTAAAGCACATTCTCTCTCTAAGCTACTAACTTAAACTTCGGAGTGCTCACGCCTGGTCCGACCGGGCTCTTCTCATTGCAGGGTTATCTCATCCGATCGGATCGACATCTCTCCTACAGATAAAGACATTTCTGGATTTATCATTTGGTGCCTGGCCCATCGACCAGTCATCGCCAAAGTTCTCTCTCAGAACGTCTTTCATAGGGACGATTCGCCGATCGGATGAACGCCTTGGAGACTCGCCGTGTTGCACAGCTTTGCCTCTTGCCGCAAGCCGAGCGTCCGATTCAGCGATCAGCTCAGCAGCCCTCCTCTTGGCCGCCTCCTCGGCCTTCTTCTGGGCAGCCTCCTCAGCCCTCTTCTTGGCCGCCTCTTCTACCTCTCGGAAAGTGATTCCGATCGGCCTATCGTCTTCGTCTGACTCGTCTCGAAGAGTGTGGCGCCGGCGGCGTAATGGCCGAGGAGAGGCCTCAGTTCGAGGCACATTCATTGGTCCAGCAGTAGTGGAAGTAGGCGCAGTAATGGCAGCAGGGGGTGCCGACGAGACTGGAATGGCAGCAATGGCCGGAGTCGTTGTAGAAGTACCGGCCGCTCCCTTAGAGGCTTGAAGCTCGGAAGCAGGGACCAATTTCCTCCTTTTCCTTTGCTCCTGGGCCTTCTTCTCTGCCTCGCGCTTTTGGCGGATCCGGTCGCCAAGTTGTCTGGAGGCTTCATTCCCACCAGCCATCTCAGCTGCACAACAGAAAATTAACGAGATAAGTTTTTTCATACGCAAATTCGCTTCATAAAACATCAATAAAGTGCAATGAATGATTTGATGCACGATGATTGGGTTTTTTCTGATCCTAACGCTCACGTTCTACGTCCTCAGCGTCTTGAAAGCCGGGAGAGCCAAACAGTGTCCGCAAAAGGAATTTGGACTCGTAAGGACCTTCATTCCTGCTGACGGCGGCCATTAACTTTTGTATATCATTCTCGTAGAATTCCTGACCGGCGGCTAGGTCCTTCAGGATCTTGACCCTAGCCAATCGGGTAAGGCGTACTCCAAACCCACCTTTCCTGCCCACCAAGAAATATCGTTCCCGGTACCCTTTCATGGAGGTGGGGACGAACATCAATTTCCTCTTTGGGCGGCTTGTAAAGAAGTACTCAGTTCCGTCGCTCCGGCCCGAGATGTAGAAGAAATGGGTGAAAAGTTCCAGGGTCGGTGCCACCACTTCTATTTGGCAAAGGATTTTGAAGCACGCCACCGATCTCCAGCCGTTCGGATGTAGTTGGTTAGGGGCGAGACCATACCCCCTCAGTATCGCCATCTCAAAGGCGCCCAACGGGAACCTCAGGCCTGCATCTAGGCTCCAGAGGTGGCAAACGAACCATTCTCCGCCATCCTGGCCGAAGGGCCCTTCAGTCACCGCCATTGACTCAGGGCAGGCCAACACTGATATCTCATCAGGAAGGCCGTATTTGGAGGGGATTTCGGCCACTTCCGCAGCGGTTAGGCGAGAATGCGGCTCAGCGGCTGGTTTGTTCTCATACCACTCCAAAAAACTTGTGTCTAATGCTTCAGTACTACTGGAGGCCATCTTCAACAAAAAGAATGAAGGAATGGCGCAACTCTCTTTTCTAAATGAAATGGGTGTGAGAAGAAAAAGGAAATCGCAAAGAAAGCAAAAAAGCAAAAAAGCAAAAAGTTACTTACTTGATGAAAAAGACTCGAAGGGATTCGAAGAAGAAGTTAAGAGTAGTTGCAGAAATCTGGGAATCAAAGGAAGATTTTGGCAGAGCTTCGCTAGAGATTTCGAAAGTAAAGAAGGAATGATTCACAGAGTCCTCTATTTATAGACGAAAGCTTCTCAAAAACGCCGAACAACGCGCCATTCAGCAAGCGCCACGTGTCAGAGGGCATTATGCCTCTGCGAAGAACGAAGCGTCACCCTCGGTACGCTCACAGCATTAAAGGAGAACAGCTATCTCAGCAGGCGCGTCGCTTCAGAAAAAGCGCCTCCCAAATTCAAAAAGCGCGCCAGTACGCGTCTTCGGATCGGGAATCTCCATAACTGATTCCATCCGAACGAACCAACAAAAGCAAATCTATGCCCGATCGGACCTGTTGAGGGGGGACAAGTGATAACTCAGCAAATATCATTTGCTCTAAGTCCCATCCTGTCGGCCCATTTAAACTGGCGAGGCTCAAAGCCCATCAGCTAAAGGTATCAGACACGAGCCCCTAGGCAGCGCACATGCCCGATCGGCTGATGTGACCGCCAGTCCCATCAGCCGCCTGACTCAAGGCAGCGCCCATGCCTACCACCTGCTCCCTGTCATGTCGCCGGATACATACTCTGACAGCCAGTAGTCACTCCCCAGGCACTCAAGTGCCCCTCGACTATCTCTTATAAATAGTCCAGCCAACGATGGCACCAGGTATTGAATTCACACCATTATCTCTCTAAAGCACATTCTCTCTCTAAGCTACTAACTTAAGTTTCGGAGTGCTCACGCCTGGTCCGACCGGGCTCTTCTCATTGCAGGGTTATCTCATCCGATCGGATCGACATCTCTCCTACAGATAAAGACATTTCTGGATTTATCAATAATGATAAGAGAAGGATAAAGATTTTATATTGTGCATTGTGTCAATCAAAATAATTTTGAAATGATCATAGGAATCTATATTTTTTTCATTCAAATTTAATTCGATTTGTTTTTTATTTTGAAATGATCATAGGAATCTATATTTTTTTTCATTCAAATTTAATTCGATAAGTCAATGACCATTTAACCCATCAAAAGTTGATCCGTTTGACTCATAATCCAATCTAATCCATTTATATTTTTTATAACTTCTTTATATGATGTAAATATAAAAATATTACATCCGTGATTTTTTTTATTTGTAATAAAAAAAATTTTAAAAAAATAAAAAATAATGTCATAAAATTTGATTCATTTAATAATGATCATTTGAATTATGATCCAATCTATAACACAATTCATTTATAATCCGTGAAATTTTGATCCGATACGTCATATTATTCAATTCAAATTAATCCGATTCAATTCATTTACCGCTTATAAATATCTGTGTAAAAGATTATAGAAAGTTCTTTATGGCTCTTATTTATTAATTTCAAATGGTATGATACCCTCGCAAACATGATTATGCAAAACTATAAACGGAAAAAACAGTTTACTAAAAGAAAGAACCTAGATCCCAAGATTTGGTTGGTAAGGAGATTGGAAGTCAGAAATAAGAACATTGAATGTAAGAATTGTAAGATTGAAAATTGTGGATTTCCATACTTTTGTTTGTCTCAGTGGCTCTTAAATCAAAGATATTTTGAAGATTTGTAGTTCCAGTATACTAATTAAAATGCATTTAGAAGACCCATCTCCTGCATGAATGGCCACATTGCAGAGATACCATAATACTACTACTGTACTGTTTTTAGACAACACTCTCGTACGGAAAGTACATAATCTCAATTCAAGATTTTGGATATCTATCCTTAATGAAGGCTTATTATTTAATATATGTTGTTTGGTTTTTTTGGTTGATAATTACATTTTTAGATATTAATTTGTATCGGTAAAGATATATATATATATATATATATATATAATGGTTGTTGTGTGCTAATCACTTAATCATTCACTAATTGTGCTATCCAGCTTCACTTTATTACTTAACACTATCCATTAATCAATTAATCAATTGATTAATTGATTGCAGCTTCACATTAAATTAGATTTGTTGAATAATGAAATGTTATATGGTCTTAAAGAGGACATTCCAGCTATAGATGTTGATGTTAACGAATTAAAAAATTTCGAATTCGAACCTCTACTTTTTTTTTCTATATTAAAATAAAATGTTGTGTATAAAATAATAACTACTCGTATAATAAAATTCTCTAAAAAAAATAAATGGCATGATATATTTTTTTTAATTGATCCATAAATACATCGAAAACTCATATAAGAAAAATCTCTTACGGATGTGACATATAACTAGTAAATCTAATAGAGTATACTACCTATATATTTTAGCATATATTAGTAAATTTAATATCGCCACACTTTTATTTGTGGGTCAACTATTTATATATTTTCATGTACAAGCAAATTAAATAATTATTTTAGTTTCCTATATTTAAAAGTTCAATGTTGCGTCCTTATTGTCAAATCTAATAATATTTTTTCTTAAATTATAAATTCAAAATCAATTAATAAATTTCTTCTCAAACGACTCGTTAAGTTTAATTATATTTGGTCCGTCCATGGCATCATATAATTGAATTTTTTTTTTGAAAGAGAAATATAGTATTATGTTAGAATTATAAATTTATATAAATTTATCATTAGATTATAAAATGGGCAGAAATCAATCTCTAGTCAAATGAATATTTAAATAATATATCCATTGAAACACAAATAAATAACAAAATAAGAAGTGGCAAAGCACTTTGCCCGAGAAGCTTATCTTATCTTTATATTTTATTTTTATTTAATTTTCCATTCTCTCAACTTGGGTGGAGTCTCAACTCTTAACTTCGAGAACTTCACTGCACTGATCTTCTCCCGTCCTCGCTACCCTAAACCCCACAAATGATAGCTTTGTTTTTCCCATTTTTACCAATATTACAATTCTTTTCTACTTTTTATATATTAATATAAAAAACAGTCCACGTTATTTCGTACACTTTCGTATTTATGCAAGAAAGGTACAGCACGGCATATCCTCATTTTATTTATATAAATATCATACCAAAATTCTATTTTTTTAATTTCCTTAATTTGTTCAAATTTAATCTCTAATTTCTATTTCATCAAACCTCATTCAATAAAATAGATTAATCACCTGCGCTTCCTGCATATAAAATATGAAATATACTTTTTCCTTTTTAAAATATTTATTTACATCGAATTCATAAAGTTTTCAAACGTGGATCCAATTATATAGTGTCGCGTAAAATAAATTGATAAAAAAAAATTAATATGGTAACTAACAGGTGTATATATTACATCTCATGATTAGAATAATTTATAATCTAGCCAATAATTTTTTTTTATTTAATATTTTATTATTTAACAGTTTACATTATACGACGCACCATATCATCTCCTATCTGCGTAAAAGAATAGTATTATATCTAAAGTTAAGCAATTAAAATCTCAATTAAATAATAAAAATTCAATTAAGTACACCGTGCCCATGTATAAAATATAAATACATGGACGTTTTTTAGAATTAGAATAGAGTCATTCTCTAGCTACCTATCTTGTCAGCCAATTAATACAAGGTTCCAAAAAGAGCTGTTCTTCCAATTTCTACACTATATAAACCCTTTGTTTCAGTGTCTCCACAACCACTTAGCTCCTCTTCTTTCTCTTTTTTTCCTCCTCCTCCGCCGCTAGCTCCGCCGTCTAGGGAGGCATGAAGAACATGAAGAGCAAGTTGTTCAACAAGTCAAGAGAGATGGGAAGTAAAGTGATACCTTGTGAAGGCAAAGCAATACCAAGAGATGTGCCAAAGGGCCATTTAGTGGTATATGTAGGACAAGAATTGAAGAGATTTGTGATTAAAATTAGTTTACTTGAGCATCCACTTTTTAGGGCATTGTTAGATCAAGCTAAGGATGAATATGATTTTACTGCTGATTCTAAGCTTTGCATTCCTTGTGATGAGAGCATGTTTCTTGATGTTGTAAGATGTGCTAGCTCCCCACACAATGGAAGAAGATCTTGCCTCTGCCTCTAATTAAGTTTAATTAATTATGATTAGTAGCTCTGGATTAATTCTTGTTTCTCGAGGCTTAAGCTAATTAATGCTAAAAAGCATAACCCCATTGTTGTATCTTGTATATGTAGTAAGTGTAACATAATTAATGGTAAATTTTGTTTTGTGATGTATTTTATATCGGCTAATTATAATATCATTAAGAGCTAACTTTTGATATTGCATTAAACCTAAAGCTTGATTCAAAGAAGCTAAAATCTTGGGTTCAGCCTCTACAAATGAGATGATATCTGTTATTACTTGCAACTTGTAATTATAAACACTTTTGTGATTAGAACGAATACTGGTCATAAAAGTAATATTTTTAGATGGTCACCCATAGATTGTAGTTCAATAGTATATACTAGTGGGGCGATCACAATTGAAAAGTCTCTAGAGTTAGATTCCAAATCTGGACCTTTTGTATAAAAAAAATGCTTACAAGTAGGACTCGTATTCGAAAGCTGATGAAAGAAATTTAAATGAAAAAGCTTCTTTGCAACAAAAGTACAAGGCTGCCGATAAGATGGTCCTGCCCTCACCTTGCAAAGAGGGAAGCTTTGTTTCGCTAGTGACAGTTTTCAATTGATGGGATAGGTGACACAGTTTATTAAGTGAAACTTGATATAATATTTCGGTTACTATGACTTCAATAAATTCGAACTCAACCTCTTAATTACGAACATCAAACTGGAGATTATTAAGTTTCAAACTCGTTTAATTGAACTTGATGAGAAATATATAACTTCTTAGTTCTTACCCTATCCTGAAGAGAGCCTGTAATATCAAACCAGTGGCATTAAAGGCTGAGGCAGAAAATGATGAAAGTAAGGTCAACAAAAGAAGCACGGACATTCAAAGCATTGCCACCCAATCACACAGATCATTCTTAAGTTAATGGCAGAAACAGCATTGCAAAAGACAGCTTCGTGCTCATTAATACATTTATTAGAAAAAGATGAAATGTATTGTTGGGTAGATATTGAAGCCAATCATATGATTGCTAGTGATGTAAGGAGCAGCTAAACCTTCTTGCTTAAAGCAGAAAATAACAAAAACAAAGGGTTAATTATATGTAAGAATTGTGGCTTTACATACATCATACCATTTACCGCTACATTGTCCTGTTTCATCCAAATAAAACTTTATTTTACCTTTTTTTTTCGATATACAAATTTTCTGAAAAAAACATATTTAGAAAAGAAAAAAAAATTCATGATATACAAACATCTTTCAAAGCCCAAAAAAACATATTTCTTTGGGCTTTGAAAGATATAATTCAAGAATATATCAGCCACATTCAACTGGAAGCTCAAGGCCAATAAGTTAGCTCATAGGTCATCGAGGAAACATCAATTGGATATTAGAAAAGAAAGAAAGCTCATACAATTTACCTCACACAAACAGCATATGTGATGAATGAGCTCAGAGCAGCTCGCAACCATCAGTACTCATAGTCGGTCAAATTACCAAAGTGAATCCGGAAAGCCAAAACAGAATATCTTTGCTACACAGAAAGATATCCTGGTCATAATTCACAGGGCTGACTGATAAACTTATCTCTTGATGACTGTATAATCAATCTGTTCTGGACTATTCAATTGCAATCCATTGCAGGACCTAGGCTGGTAAGAGAATTGACATTCCCTTATGCCAAAGAAGTATAATTTCTATCTAACAGCACATGCACTGTTGCATGGAAAGGATAGACTGTTGTGGAAGTATATCCAAGTTCTGACTCCAACACTAGCATTAAGTGAATTGGAAAGACATTGTCAATTACCTCTGCTCTTGCGCTTGCATTCAAGCTCAGGGTATACTGGCTTTCCACATTCACGCAAATATTTTCTATAGCACTGTCCCTACACTCATTTTGTTCATCATATTTTTAAAGGCACTCACAGATATCATAGGCAATATACAATTGAATCTGTAAGCTATTGGAGACATTGTTTCAATATCATGTTAGACCTTTTGTGTCTACAAATCTTCCTCTTTGTCCCAGGGTTTCACCCACCTATCCACACCCAGAGTTTGACCCCTTCAGGGAGAACTAAGGGCAAACATAAAGCCAATATCAGCATTACAATACTTAAATTTCCATGTTGAAACTTTATCAAGGGTTGGAAAAATGGTAAAGAGGTATCCTACAGGACCTTCTCCAATCTAAGGGATAGAATCCTAGCAATGATCTAATTTGAATTTGTGTTAATGGAAAGTTGAATATCTCAGATCATCATAACATCTGCAACAGCCTTTCTCAAATCTAAAAACCAAAATGTCGCATTGATTACCCCTTTCTCCTAAATTCATAAAAAATATAGAGTAGGGATCTCTTTCCCCACATCCAAACTTGTTCTACAACAAGTCACATGGAAATCATCCAGACTAAAAGGATCTCTCTCTCTTATTCCCTCCGAGAATGGCGATCTCCCAGGAAAAAAAAATTCCTTCCTAACACTGTTGGAAATATAAATACTCCAGAAAAACAAATGCTGAATTGCATAACTATCGCAACTCAAAGCAAATGTACACTAATTAATCTCCTAGTAACAAAAATATACTAGCACCTTTCACTAGTCAGCTAAGATCCATCTTAGCACGTTGAATGAAGGAATAACAAACTTATCAGAAAATCAGAAGAAATGCATGGATAAAAATGCAGCAACAACAGCTAAACCTTAATTTCAGACTAGAATGGAAGAAATGCATAGATAAAAGCAAACAAATAATTTCAACAGTTCATCAAAAGTTTCTCGTTCATACTATTTCATTAATAAATGCATTTAATACCATTGCTTAAAACTTTCTTTTTTCCCAAATTATCATCAGCTGAACAACATAATCATAAATTTGTTCTAACCGATAAAGTTTCCCATCATTTGTTTCTGATGTAGCCATTTAGTTCACTGCCACAATTGCAGAACCAAATCTTGCCTTTTCCAAAATAAGAATGTATACATAGAAATAGAAAATCAAAAAGTTTAACTCAACTTGAACATATTTGCTCAGTTTGAGTAAAACGGGAAAGAAAGATACTATCATAAATTTCAGAAATGAATTTTTGTCAAGATAGGAGAAATGCAAATCAAAACCTTTCTCAATCTATATCTTGATCAGTAACAGCATAGGTATCACAAGTGATTCATAACAATGCGTCGAACAAAATATACACATGAAGCATTCTGATGATAATGTACACAAGTAGTATATATTGCCTCGTGATAAGGTACATACAACATGTTGCTGCCGACTAGACCTACCAACTGCAGTTCTGACTGACTGGAGCTGCAAAAAACAGTCACATAAAGCACTGAAAGCTCACCGTGCATGCATTTTAGCATTACAGCTGATGTTCCTGCCAGGGAAAATATCATCTCTCATCACCATTGATTATTTTATTATCTAATGCCATCAACTAATCCCTCTAATTCTCTCCTCCCAAACCTCCTTCCTTGTGCATGAGCTTCTTTACACCTTGCAGAAAAGTAAAATATCAACCAAGCGACCATAAAGTAAACCTCCAAAGTTGACTGGAAATATGCAGCCAAAAACTTCCCCAAAACCCGAGTTAAGACCCATCTTGTAGCTGAACCGCATAGCATACTCTCCACTGATTTTAATTGGATAGCCTGATTAAACATTGTTGATATCAAATAACAACCTTCCTTCACAATCTCTCTCCCGGACCTTCTTGAATCGATAATGGTAACCCAAGCATCCACCGCAAATATAAAAGCCACAAATGCATCCAACAGAAACCAAGTAAACAAAAACCCAGAAATTTCCTTCTCAAACCCTCGAATCCACGGCGACATAATCGAAAAGGGCATCAATTTCAACCTCACAAATAGCTTAAAAAATGAGTATTGATCCTCAATTTCTCCAAAATACCACAGCCCTATGAGCTGAGTTAAAGCATCCCTAACCGCCCATCTCATTAGAATAAACCCAGTGAGTCGTTTTAGTCCCAATCTAGACCCATCCCAAACAACAGCAACAAAAGAATTAAACCTCCCCAACAAATCATTAACAACAGCAACAAAAACAATCCCCAATATCCAAGAATATATGGCAGTAAATCCAAGAATCACCCACCCATAAGCAGCAGACAAAAAACTTACGAGAAAAAACAAAGCAGCCGCGTCACGCCGACCCAGCTCCAAACCCTTAATAAAGAACTGCAAATCCACAATCCTGTCCAAGTCTCCACCTTTTTCCAAACCCGACGATCCATTTTCCTCCTCCTCTTGCTTCCCGTTATCACTATAATCATTACTATCCAAAACAACACTCTCAGCCTTAAAATTGAATTGAATCCCAGAACGAACAGTTCCCGGAATCTTGATCCCGTTATCAGCGACAAACTCGGAATACCCAAATTTAGGATCGAAGTTGTAAAGAATCACAGAACTGCTATTCGGAGGGAGTTTCCGGTTAGGACCGAAGATGGATTTATCAGTGTCATCATCGCCGGAGAAGAGATCATCATCTAGGGTTCCGACACGAGTCAGGTGTAGGAAAGGGCGGCGGTGGCGGCGAGGAGGGGGGAAGCGGTGAATGCGGGGGTGGGGATGGTGGCCGGCGAGGTCAAGACGGGAAAGGAGGGATTTGAGAGAGGGGTCACGGTCGATGAAGGAGGTGAGGATGTGGGTACCATTCTCGACGAGAGAACGAAAAGAGAAAAGAAGGAAAGAGAGGAGGAGAAATGTGAAGAGATTGGCGGAGAAGGAGGCGGTGGCTTGCTTGATCAGATGCGACGTCGTTCGGATACTGAGTCGGGGATGGTGATCGGACATCTCGCCGGAGAACAGATTTTTGAGATTTTTAGTTAAATTTCCTCTCTTTCTCTGCCTTGGTTGATGGAAAGAGAGAACTGATAATTGCTCTTCTGCGATTTGTATTTTGTGTTTTTTAATTTTATTATTATTTTTTAATTTTCGTTTTCTTTTATGTCGTTGTTTTAGCTCTAATGGGCCACGCGATTACTGTTGGGCTGACGATCACGCGTTGAACTATTTGCAATTCAGCAAGAAACATGGAGGTTAATCCTATGCCGAGGAACATGATTTTATATATAGGATAAATCCGTATAAACCTGAAATTCTCAATAAAAATTATTTGAATATTTAAATTCTAAAAATAATCGTATAAATACCTGAATTTAATTTTTATACAATAAATAAACACAAAATCACAATTGATTGAAATGTGAAATATGAAATGTGAAATGCGCGTGACATACATATACGCTTACGTGAAATATCAACCTATTATATTAAGACACGTGTCCATATCTAAAATTTGTGAAACATCAATCTATTATATTAAGAGACGTGTCCATATTTAAAATTTTATTATTTATTTATTTATTATTATTCTTCTTCTTCTACTTCGCCACCGACGATCCAACAACATCCTCCTTTCTCGTCACAAGCACATCTTTAGCCACACCTTCATTTTTCTTCCCCTCAGCCGCTCTCTCCGGTGTAGAAACCACCGCAGGCACTGCCACTCGCTCTGCTGCTTTCTCCCTGTAAGCCAACACTGCCTAAAACCAATCCCAACTCAGCCGCCTAAACCCTCATCTCCATCACAAAGTCCCGTCAACAGAGATTTAAAAATTGAGAAATAGCCATTGAAAAATCAAATAATTGAAAAGGAGAAAGAGAAGGAGAGGCTCAGAAAGAGAAGTAGATCTGAAATCAATTAAAACTAACAAAAAAATTAGAATCATACAATCCAAGTAAAACCCATTATTCTAATTGCGAAATACAACATATAGCAATGCTTTGTGTAACAAAATCATCAAGATCACGAGTGGTGGCACTTTGAACTGAGTCAGCGCCATCATAGAATCAATATGCCTATCGCCGACAAGTGAGGAGCATCAAAGGACATCAGAAGACTCGCCATGTCACTAGGAATCCCATGGTGGTGTTCGTGTCGCCACCTAATGCCGGAGGTGGCCGAAAAATGGAAAGAAGTTTTCGGTTCGAAGAGGGAAATCTAACCAGGAAGGAGGAGGAGGAGGAGGAAGAGGAGAATAGCATGATGGTAGTAATGGGGGGAAGAAAAACGGCGATGATGATCGTCATGCTATCTCCGGCGCAAGTGGGGTTCTATCCCTGCCTCGCCGTCTCCCTCCTTTACTGAAAGATGAGAGTGAGTGAGTGAGAGAGTCTAAAGGTTAAAATTTAAAGATTGTGTTAATGCGCTTGTCAAAATTTGCAGTTCACTCATTTTGCCACCTCAGAATTTGTGTTTATTTATTTTATAATAGATAAATTCAGGTACTTATCTTATCAAATTGAAAATTTAAGTGCTCAAATAATTTTTGTTAATATGTTCATATACCTGCTTATGGGTTTACCGTTTTTATATATTTATATATGTTTATGGATACCTTAAAAATGATAATTTTTGTTGACTTCAATTATAAAATGAGAATGATTTTGTTCCTGCTTTTGAATTTAAAATTTAATGTTTGTTAAAATAATTATTTAAGAAGAGATTTCGAATTTAAATCTTCTCATCAATTTAAAAAAAAAAATTAAATTTTTAACTAAATAACCTACAAATTTCAATTTACTAGTATCATTTTGAATAATTTCTCATTATTACATATCTATAATAAGCAAGATAATTGAATTTCTGCATAACAATAATTTAGGAAGTTGTCTATGTTTACTTCCAACAGAATTATCATTGATGTTGTATTCCTATGGAGATTTTTTTAGCTATAAATATAGACATATGTCCAAAAATCAAAGTTCAGGTTACTACCATAATTAATGCAAAGGTAAGTATGAAGAAAGGAATGTTTATCTAATTATAATAGTTGCACAAACACTCAGCATGATAAAGTAGTTGATGTTGTTTTCGCAGTTTGTTGGGCTTCTACAGTTAATTAGGTTATCCTATGTGTATAAAATTAAAAGCATTGTTTTGTACCCTCCTTCGCCAATCATCTCAATTATGTTATACACATCATCATACTCCAAACCAATTCCATACACATAGCCTCCATTAAAGTAAATAATAAACTAACTCAAATTACATAGTCTACTAGTTTATTGCCTTAATCATAAAAGTTATAGCTAATGATAAATTATGATGTATATTTGCATGCTAAAAAATCTATACAAAGAGTGGCGACGTTACGATGCGCCTATGCACACATTTTTATTATCAAATCAAATATGCGTGCATCTAAACAATAAAAATGGACATGCATTTAAACATCGCCCGATATAAAAATTCTATTTATTCTGCAATGTATTGATACTCCCTAACAGAAAAAAGGAAATTTCCAAATTTATTGAACTTTGAATCAAAAAGGTTTTTCATATAGTTTTTAGTATATTTTGCTGAACTCCACAATCCAAATTAATTAAAAATAAAAAATATTTACAAATTGCAGATTTTATAATGATACTAAAATCAGCTTTGCAGAATTGTTTTATGAGTACGCTATACAACAATTCTTGACAAAAATGAAAGGCATTTTGATAACCTTACCCTTCAAATCTGTCAGATAGGCATTAAACAGACTTGGCATTCCTCATTATCCCACATTGGCTGAGATGACATTTGCAAATCGAGCACTACCCCAATGCACAAGCACTCCTATCATTCTGTAATCCCATAAGCGATTGAGTCGGTTGTTGTTCTAATTTGAAACTCATAATCACAGTCTCTAAAAATTATACCTCTAGCACAATTTGGCTAGTAAACAAGTCAAAAAGAAAACCATCTAGTAGTTGATACTGATCTAAGAACAGTACTTACCATTCAGCTACTCCTGTTTTTATCATCAAGATCTAATGCTCATTATAATATGATGATCCTAACATGTCGCAAAGTTATAATTTTTATTCAATTAGTTGCATCATCTAAAGGTACAATGCTTTTTAAGAATCTTGTTCTCTATTTTCAGGTGGAAGGATCAAAATCTCATACCAAGTATTAAAATAACAGCAGCAGGCCCCTCCACGATTCAATTAAAATCTGGCTTCTTGGGAAATGTGCACCCAGACCTCTGTATGATGATATTTGCTGCATAGCAACCACCTATTACACAGTCTTCAATGGGTTTTTGTTGAACCAACTGTGATAGAAATCCTCCAACAAATGCATCCCCTGGCGAAACAAAACAATTAATAGTCAACTTAATCCCAAACATATGCAGAATTGGTTTAATCCATCACATTGCACTTTGAATTTTCCATAATTCAGCAATATATGGTCATAGAGAAACTCCAGCTTGAGTATGTCTCCTATTATCTACTATGGACTTATTTTGATCAACTCTTTTAGACATGGCCCCATCAAAGAACTGATTATCATGGGTCAAAGTTTCATCTCGAGTTGAATGATATGCACATAACTGCAAATAATGATTTGAAGTTTTCCATTAAAGAAAAGAAAAAAAAATGTTTTGTTATGAGAAAACTCAGTTTTCAATATGAATCAGACGGATTACTGGCTGGTTCCCAGTTAAACTGGGCTGACTGTTCAGTCCAGTCCGGTTTTAAAACCTTGTTCTCCAGTCCTTCATTTGTAAAGCGTATGCAGGGGTAGACTCATAATTCTGAACACCATTTCGCAGCTCAGTTTTAACACAATACTGCCAAGGATTCCAATGACTGTGCTACTGAGCTTGTCATCTCTAACTTTATTGGACTTTGATACACAGCATACCTGCTCCATTTGTATCAACAAGTTTCTCTTTGTGCAACAATATTACTGGGAACTTCTTCACTTTCCCATCCTCAGCAATAACCACAGGATCAGCACCCTGGGTGATAACAGTAATCCTTTTGTATGTTCCTGATGCTTTAGACCATTGTGAGATTTTAAGAGCTATTTCTTCTACGTTATCTGTCTGGGCATCATAAGTATCCCTCACAGGTCAAGAATTGAACACACTGATGACAAAGCATCTGTTACCAAATATTTATTACCTCCCAACCATGTACTTTTGAGAAGGTTCTTGCTTCAGTCTCATTACCAAAGACAAAGTCCATGTACCTAAAACCCATGAAATGTCAACATATTTAAGTTTGAAAAGGTTATACAAATATACACATTTAGTATGTAGAAAGGGGACTATACGGCAGAACTTTTTCCTGTGAATTCTTGAAGAACTCGCAGATAACAGGAGCCGAAAGATTCATTGAGAAGACCTGCAGTAAAAATAAGCATATCAGTGCAAACTGTTGCAGAACTTACCAAAAAGCAGTGGACCAGGAATTATGTGGAAGCCGTCAAATATACCTTGTTATTTGCAGCTGCATGTTCAGCAACAAGCTGTATGGAATCTGGGGACACAGGGAGAAAAAAGCCAGCAATATAGAAGTACTTGGCCTTCTCAACTGTTCAAATACGTTTAGTGAACATTTAACTCTCGATCAAAGAGAGAAGAACACATGCGAATGAATAGATGATGAAAAGTACCCAATGCCCAATTTTCTGGTCTTTTCAAATGCTCAGATTTGTAGCAATTTGCTGCTGCTAGATTGGCAACAAGTGATCTGCACAGAGGTTTAAAAAAGAATGGGCATTAAATGCTAACCATGAAGAAATGCTAATAAAAGATACATCCTAGCAATCTGGACATAGCAATCAAAACAACTTTCAGAACAAGAAAACTTACCTTTCACCCCCAACAATACAAACAGCACAGGTTCCTGTTGGTACTGACTCATCCATATGATAGCAAACCTGATTTGGTAGCATCATTTAAGATTCGTAATATTATCTTTTCTCTGCTTTAATGGTTAAGGCAAAAAAAAATAAGAAAAGAAAAGCAGAAAGTTGCACCTCTTTTAATTTAATGGAACATGTCAAAACAAGCACTCACATTAACGCCCACACACTCACAATTCTTCTTCATTTCCTCCCCAAATTTGTCCTTGCCTATGCAACCAATGTAGCTGGTTGCACCAGGAATTTGAAGCATCCACTGAAATGGACAAGAAAAAACCATAGTAGTAATTCTATGGCTAATTTGTGCCTCTGCCATTAAGAAATCATATCTACCTGAGCAACTCTAATAGAATTTTGAGTAGCACCTGTATATACATAGACCATATAACAGTGAAAGGGCTGATATTGAAGTATTTAGAGCAATCTACTCTCCCAAAACTCGAACTGTCTTAAGAAACAATGCATTACCTCCAGCAATGTACTCTACATTGTACTTGTTGGCCATTTCTTCATACCTGCAGCATGTTTCAAAGTATTATTAATTCAGCTGGAAAAGAAGAATTTAACAATATCAAAGGGCACAGTTACAAGTTACACCAAAATCAATCAATCAAACAATTGATAACACACATTTAACTCTTTGCAAAGTCAGGTGATAGCTGAGTTATGAGATTGAAACAGATAGTTCCCAACAAATTTCTAGCAACCATATACAAGGAATAAAAGTGGTTTCTGTTACGTTCCTTAGCCAAGGATCTTGTCACAGGGCGATTAACTGAAAAATCTAACCCCACTAACTGTCCCTTACCCTTGTTATTATTTCTTCGACCTATTTTGAATAATTTATCAGCTCGTCAAAGGGAGACTGAAACCTTGGACCTCGTTAAGAAAGAGCTCCAATCTCTAGGTTAACTATAAAATTCTTCTTTTTCCTTTTATTCAATCTCTCGTCCTTTAAATAGGACAAGTTTATTACAAATAGGAAACCTATAATTTAGGAACTAAATTTAAGCAAACTCCTAAATAAGAAATAAATAAATAAAGCAAACAATTAAGCAAATAAATCAAATAATTAATTGGCACGCCTAACATACACGCGGCCCACAAATGAGTCCGTAACATCACCCTCCCCCTCAAGAAAGAGCTTGTCCGCAAGCTCAAAAGTCGGATATGCCTGGCGGAAATGATCAAGAGTTTCCCAAGTAGAATCAGCTGCAGATGCACCTGTCCAACGTACCAACAGCTCCCAAGTGCCACGATTTAAACGGGCACGAATTATCTCAGCAGGAGTGGGAATCACATGGCCATTGTCAACTGGAGGCAGCGACGGAACCGATGAAGGTGGATCCCCCTTAAACGGTTTCAAAAGAGAAACATGGAATACATTGTGGAGCTTAGAATCAGCAGGGAGTTGAAGTTTATAAGCTACGGACCCAATACGCTCCAAAATGACAAAAGGGCCATAGAACTTGGGAATAAACTTGTGACGTTGGGAACCCGAAATCGACCTCTGACGATAAGGCTGTAAACGTAACCAAACCAGATCGCCCACCTGAAATTCTACATCACGATGCCCCTTGTCATAATATTCCTTCATACGAGCTTGAGCTTTCTGCAACTGCCCTTTAATCTGAAGAAGTTCCAAGTCACGGTTTGCCAAAGCTTGATCAACTGCCTCAACACGAGAGGAACCAGCAATATATGATAACAAATGAGGAGGATCACGCCCATACACCACACGGAAAGGAGTGTCTTGTAGAGATGAATGAAAGGAAGTATTATAGCAATATTCAGCCCATGGCAACCAATCAACCCAAGACTTTGGATGGTCCCCCACAAAGCATCTCAAGTACATCTCAATGGTGCGGTTGACAACTTCAGTTTGCCCATCGGACTGTGGGTGGTAAGCTGAAGAAAATGCAAGTTTAGTGCCACTCAAACGGAAAAGTTCCTTCCAAAAAATACTTGTGAACACCGCATCTCGATCAGAAGTAATGGATTCCGGAATGCCATGTAAACGAACAATGTGCTCAAAAAATATTTGGGCAACCCGATAAGCAGTATAAGGGTGAGCCATAGGAATGAAGTGTGCGTATTTTGAGAAACGATCCACCACAACAAACAAGACTGACTTTCCCCATGCCTTAGGCAGCCCATCGACGAAATCCATGGAAATATCAGCCCAGATTTGCGAAGGAAGGGCCAATGGCTGAAGGAGACCAGCAGGACTTAGATGTGCAGACTTGTGACGCTGACATGTGGGACAAGAAGCTACATATTCAGCAATGGCAGATTTCATGCCCTTCCAATAAAAATCACTACGAATCCGGTGCAAGGTTTTTTGGACCCCTTCATGCGTGCTATCATGGAAACTGGAGAGTATGGCGGCAATGATGGGTGAAGAGGCCAGCAAATAAATTTTGTCCTTGTAAAGAAGAAGATTATCACGAATAGACCAAGGAGCAGTCAACTCACCATCTGCAACCTTTCGAAATAGCTCCTGTAAGGATGGATCATGGGTCAGTTCAGCCCGGACAGCATCAAGAAACAAGGGACGGGGCTGACTGATGGCATTCAACTGGGGTTCATCCTGGAAGCAGCGGGACAAGGCATCAGCAGCTTTGTTGAACTGGCCCGCGCGATATTCTACCTCAAAATCAAAACCCAACAGCTTGCTCATCCAATGTTGTTGAGGAGAAGTGGTTATGCGTTGGTCAAGCAGGAACTTCAAGCTGTAGTGGTCTGTACGAATAAGAAAGCGTCGACCCCATAAGTATGGCCGCCAATGTTTCACAGCTTTGGCCAACCCGATCAGCTCCCTTTCATATGCAGCTAGTTTATGATGGCGGGGGGCCAACTGGCGGCTGAAAAATGCAATGGGATGGCTGTTTTGCTGAAGGACAGCCCCAATACCAGCATCAGACGCATCACATTCCACAATAAATCGTGCCTCAAAGTTGGGCAATTGTAAAACCGGAGCTGTGGCAAGTGCCTGTTTGAGCTTCGTAAAGGACTGCATAGCTGCCTCAGTCCACTGAAATGAGTTTCGCTTCAACATACTCGTGAGAGGAGATGCCAACGGCCCATAATCCTTGATAAATTTGCGATAATACCCCGTTAAGCCCAAAAATCCTCGCAATGCAGTAACTGACTGAGGTTGTGGCCAATCAATGATGGCTTGAATTTTACTATTATCCACCGACACCCCGGAAGCCGAAATGACATGGCCCAGATAAGAAACTTGCACCTCCCCGAATGAGCATTTAGATTTCTTGAGATACAATTGATGAGCACGCAACAATTCAAATGCGATTTGCAAATGTGACAAATGGTCATCCCAAGTGCGGCTGTAAATCAGTATATCGTCAAAGAAAACCAAGATGAATTTACGCAAATGGGAACGAAATACCTCATTCATAAGAGCTTGAAAAGTAGAGGGAGCATTGGACAACCCGAAGGGCATAACCAAGAATTCGAAGTGCCCGTGATGTGTGCGAAAGGCTGTCTTTTCAACATCTAACGAACACATTCGCACCTGATGATAGCCTGATTTCAAGTCCAACTTGGTGAAGAATTGAGACCCATGTAACTCGTCCAGTAACTCATCAACTACTGGAATGGGGAACTTATCCTCACTGTTTTGGCATTCAGCTCACGGTAGTCGACACAAAATCTCCAAGACCCATCATGCTTCTTAACCAAAAGTACCGGTGAAGAGAAGGGAGATCGACTTGGTCGGATGATCCCTTGTTGTAACATTTGTGCACATTGGTGTTCAATTTCATCTTTTTGAACATGTGGATAACGGTATGGTCTTACTACCACTGGACCCGAGCCTGGCTCAAGACATATGCGATGATCACATTGGCGAAGTGGGGGCAGCCCTGTTGGCTCTTGAAATAAATCAGCAAATTCGGACAATAAGTGACCAAGCTGGTCATTGTGAGGATCGGTAGTTTGGAGAGCATGTAACTGAAGGTGAGCGGAGTTGTGTAGCCCATGAAGTGTAAGCCGTTTCCCACCAACATCAAAAGACATAGTTAGAGAGACAAAGTCCCAAAGAATGGGCCCTAATGATTTCAGCCATTGAATGCCCAATACCATGTCGAAGCCAGCCAAAGGAAGCACAAAGAAATCAGCAGAAAAATTATTACCCTCAATTGCAAAAACAACCCGTCGGCACACACCCGGGCTGCTCACGTTGTCCCCATTTGCCACTGACACAGTAGTTCCTGACTTGGGCTGCACTTGTATTTGAAGAGAGTGGGCTGCTGTTGAACTGATGAAATTGTGGGTACTCCCTGAATCCACTAGCCCTCGCAAAGGTAGGTTCTGAATGAGAGCCCCGACTTGCATTGTGGTTGCTCCTCTTTGCCCCGTTATGGCATTGAGGGAAATTTCTGGTTCTACCCCATCCCCATGCTCCGGTTCTTCCTCATTCAACTCATCCAACTCTAACCAAAAAAGCTTTTTGCACTGATGATTCATGGAATATGGCTCGTCGCAATTATAACAAAGCCCTCGGACCCTCCTATCTGCCATTTCAGCTCTCGTCAGTTTCTTAAAGTAAGGTGGAGGAGTACTTACAATTTTGCTGTCCGGTTTATGGCTATTAATTCTTGCTGGTGGCATGTGAGGTGAATTGAAGCCACGGCTGTCCTGCCATGCCGTTCCTCGTTTTGGTGGCAGTTCGCGCAATGCTTTATGTTTTGCCTCAAAAGCTCTAGCTAAATGCATGGCGTTGGCTAAATCAGGTGGTGCATGAAGTTCCACATCCAACCGAATAGAGTCGGACAGCCCAGCAGTGAATAAATTGACATGTTGCTCCACTATGACAAATTTAGTAGCGCGCGCCAAGCGTTCTTGAAATTGTCGCTGATAATCCTCCACTGACCCTGTCTGTTTCAGATTGACCAGTTCCCCTAACGGGTTGCCACGTGCCGGAGGTCCAAAACGAAGTGAGCAATACTCCTTGAACCCTATCCAATTGACTGTTGGCCGCTCAGATTGTAGCTGGTGATACCATAATTGTGCCTCCCCAAGAAGATGGAACGCTGCCAACCCTACCTTGTCAATCTCTGCAGTACGCTGGTTGGCGAAGAATTGCTCGCACCGGTGAATCCAGATCAGGGGATCGTTTGTGCCATCATAAGTGGGAAAATCCAGCTTCGTATAACGGGGTACCATTCCTCCACTACCTGCAGCACCGTTTGGATGGGCTAAATTGCCCGTATGAGTCGCGTTTGGGTTGCGAACTGGTGGTGGATGATGACTTGCTGTGGCCTCTGATTCCGCATGCCACCCTCGCTGAAGACCCGTCATCAATTCCTTGAACTGTAGCGACAGCTCTTGCATCTGTCTTCCCAACCGATTTTCTGTTTCGGCAGCCCTAGCCTCACTTGCGGCGATCCTAGCCTCACTTGCCGCCTGCACTTCTTGAATCAGAATCCTTAATCGTTCTTCTGATTGAGATTCGCCCATGGTGTTTGGCTCTGATACCAATTTGTTACGTTCCTTAGCCAAGGATCTTGTCACAGGGCGATTAACTGAAAAATCTAACCCCACTAACTGTCCCTTACCCTTGTTATTATTTCTTCGACCTATTTTGAATAATTTATCAGCTCGTCAAAGGGAGACTGAAACCTTGGACCTCGTTAAGAGAGAGCTCCAATCTCTAGGTTAACTATAAAATTCTTCTTTTTCCTTTTATTCAATCTCTCGTCCTTTAAATAGGACAAGTTTATTACAAATAGGAAACCTATAATTTAGGAACTAAATTTAAGCAAACTCCTAAATAAGAAATAAATAAATAAAGCAAACAATTAAGCAAATAAATCAAATAATTAATTGGCACGCCTAACATACACGCGGCCCACAAATGAGTCCGTAACAGTTTCATGTTTGCTTGACAACCATTACTTGGACAGCGTTAATAACTCAACATCCAATCTGCTAAGTCACTCCCCAGGGCTTACTGATCAGTGATAATTCTAATCAATGAACTAAAAACTTATATTAAATTGAAAAATCAACTTAACTTACAATGAATTTCTACCTTAAAAATGCGTTAAGGCATAGCCAGTTAGCACTTTATAGGCCTAATACCACAAACAAAACTAATTAGCAACTAGCAAGTTAATCCATTACTGGAAATGTTCAAAATTACAAACTTTGCTAAAGAAAATGGTTTATTCAATTTGACCAAACGAAGAATATGAAGTAGGATCAGGATAATTAGTTGATTTAAAACGAAGAAGAGTTGCTTACATAGATTTGTGCATCTCATCGGCGAGAATTGCATCGTTCAATTTGATGTTGTACCTGTTGCATTCACCAAAGTCAACTCAGTTCAGGTATCAGTGAAACATGAATAAATTCTTAGATCAAGCAATGATAAACAACCATGTAATGCAAAAAACCAGAAGATCTTATCAATACAAGACCTATTCACTAGCTGGGTAATTGGCTAATAAATAAAATCAACAGTTTAATAAAATTAACAGTTTCTTTTTAGGGGACTCGAAAACAATCACTAGCTGAGTAATTGGGTAATAAATGAAAAAATTGATAAAACCAATAAACACTGAAACGAATTGATGGTGGCTCTAGCATTAGAAATGAAAACAAAAGAAATACTTAATCCTAAAACTCAGTGACTACACTAGCAATTCTTGATGAATCAATGCAGACTAAAAAAAAAGTACAGTGCATGGTATAGAAAGAAAGAAAGAAACTTTAATACCTTTTTAAGAAGTCCTGGTCGACAACAGCAGAGATATCCAAAAGAGGGTTGCCCATCCCCAAAAGGATTCCTTCAAACGCCATTTTTGTGCCAAAAAAGACGCAGAGATGAAGCAGAGGAGCACTAGAACATTAATATTGGATGACATTTTATTTAATTAATAATTTTTAGCGTTTCTCTTTAATATCTAAATAAAATGATTAAGATTTAATAAAAACATAAATTTCTCATTGCATTTTAGTTAAAATATTTTATTACGAAATTATGTAAAGATTAGAAAAAAGCAATTAATATTTTTAGAATAATTTATTTTACTTGTACTTTTGTTAATTTATTTCTATATTTATTAAAAATACACATAAAAAGTATTGGTTTTTTTTAATATGAAAAAAGAAAATAAAGACTTGAATTTGAGATCTTTTATCAAATTGGAACTAATTTATAGCTAAAATGTCTCTTTAAAGACATAAGAAATATGATATACTCCCTCCGTTATTTATTATCTGTTTTTTTTAGTAAAATTCAAATTTTATTTATCTGTCGCTTTTAAATTTTCAATGCAATTTAATTTTCTCTTTCCAATTTAATTTTTATTTTCAATAAAAATTGACTAATTGGATTTATTTTTTTACATTAAATCACTCAATATGCATTGAATCACTCAATTTTTTTTTTAAATTTAAGACTAATTAATATTTTTTAATTCTAGTGAAAATAATAAAAGTGACAATTATAAAAAAATTGAGGGGGTAGTATTTAATAATTGCTAATAATAGTAATTTTAAGATAAATGAAAATGAAAATGCAAAGTGTGTCCAAAGAAATATAAAATGATAAAAAAAAAATAAAAATATTTCATGAAAAAAAAAAATTACAGAAAATTTGCCAACCATTTTACTGAAAAGGAAAGTGAAGCAATAAGCTTCAAATAAGCGAACGAGATAGAGAAGTAGAAGAGGTATGCAAGAAGTATGATATGTTACTTCAAGATGCTGAAAGAGCGTTACTGCACAAGAAAATAGATCGTGCAACAAAGATCCAAAAACTTTATGCAAACAAGTTATTGACTGTTGCTTTGATACTTAAGGGAGCTTCGACGCCAGATACAAGACAAGGTACATCAATTTGGGAAGCATTTTTCTCGACTTTTATACTAGGCATTACTGCAAGGATTTTCAAATTTTGCATGTCATAGCAATTTACAGAAGCTATTGATTTGAAAGCCAGGTTTTCATTTTCTGCACAAATTTCATCGAGGTTGTCTTCTAGCTGGTATTTTGGAAATCCTGGATGATTTTCAAAGAGTTTTGTGAATTTTGTTGTACGTGGATCCAAAAATAAATAAATAAAAATAACATGGAATTTGACCCTTAAATTTTCCTGTGATTATTGACATAATTAATGAGTCAAATTAGCTTTGAACTTTCAGTTTATGGTCATTTTGTGTCGTTTCATTTTACAAAACTTCCTTCATCCTTCATTTTTTCCATTCCTTTTTACACCATTCATTGCTTGATTGCAATTGATTGTAGACAACGATTTTGCAAGTAAAAAACTGGATGATATGTGGCAAAATGGCTATAAACTGATTTTTTTATTTAGTTTGGCCTAGAAGATAATATTGCTACCGATTATCATCGCCAAAAAGCTTTGAGGGTCATTTTGATAGTCTTATGAGAACATTTAATGCAAATTTTTTATGCAAGAAACAGGAAGTCGTGCATATTTGTGCAAAGAAAAAATACTGACCTGTATTAGCTTTTAAGTATCCGGGGAGATAGTTAATGCTAATGATTTTGCATTCAATGTTGTCTTTTCTTTCTTTCTTTCCATTAATTTTTCTTTCCAACTTTTCTCGCAGCAGCACAGTCTAATCCTATCAGTTGGTTGGTCCAGCTATTGGTTCAGAACCCTACTCAACCCTCAATGCCGAGGCCTGAACCGGTTGCAGTGGCAACATCTGTGGTGGTGAGTAATCAGCCACCAGCAGTGCCTGCACCTACTGATGTTAGACCAAGGTCAGGTCCCATCACGGATGGTTTTATTCGACAGTTTCAAAATGGATATGTTTTACGGGCACCAGCTCCGCATCCTCGATCCTCTATTTCAACACTGCAGCACCCAATGCTCAACCATGTTCTTCCGTATCAGCCAAATCTTCCGTCCTCTATATTGTCACTGCAGTGCCCAGTGCTCAATCATGTTCTTCCATATCAGCATTCCCTGAGGTCCTCTGGCAATCCTCAACAAGAAAATTCAGCATTCCCCTGGGTCATTAATCAAGGAATATAGATCATTGGTTGTGTTTTGAATTTGTATTTGTAGATTTTATCCAACTGCTAAAAATTGGGATGCTAATTGTATCATAGATCATTCTGTAAAAAGATCTCGTGAATAGCATGTACAAATAGTGGACCAATGCGGAACTCTCTTCAACACTCAAATATATTCGACACTTTTTGATATTTTCCAATGCTTAACAGAGGTACTTGAACTTTGCTTACTGCATAACCAACCGCGTGGCACCCTACGATAAATCTTATTTTCATACATATATTATTATTATTATTATTATTATTAGTTATGGTATTGTATTATTTAAATCTACTTCCAATTTACTTAATTCCACTTCATATTTAAATTTTATTAGGTATAGTTAACTTGCTGTTCAATTAACAAAATTTTCGGCAGTATGGTGGCTTAAAAATCATGCTACCAAACCTGCAATTTTTAAATTCATACTTCCAATAAATTTTGTCCACCTCCAATACTCCTTCCACAAACATAGCACTTCAAAATTTCCATACTCATCACAATCACATGGCAACACACCTAACATCACACACATCATTCACTAGGTTCACAAAGTTTTTTGAGTATTAACATATTACATGCCATATATAAAATTTAAACATTGACCAATACATGTTCTATTTTATAGCTACATAACCAAAATCCAAAAAGACGTCCATATGTACATGTCTTTGTTTCCCTTAACTGCTTCAATGTACCTGTCCCTGCGCGCAGTCAAAACAAACCACGCATTAAGCAACATTGTCGCTTAGTAGTAGATACATTTACATAAAATTTCACATACTTTGTTTTATTTATTTAATTTAATTCAATTATAATTTCTATTTTATCCCTAAAATTTTCTTTTATTAACTAAATTGGTAATTTACTCTTTATATACTTCAAATTACTCTAGATTTCCTTAATTCTCATTTATCTTACTTAATTTCATTTATACCCATAACGAAGAAAAAGATTAACATTAAGTTCTTAAGGTTTGACTTTTATTTTATTTTGACCAATTGACTTCAATTTTGACTAGTTTGACTTTCTTTGACCTTAAATTTAATTTAAGTGTGTAAAATTGCAATTTAATCCCTAAACTTTATCTTAATTACGGTTTTGCTCTTTTTAGTCCATTTAGCTATTCTAACCTCTTTATTCATCTTTTTAACTTTAAAATTTCGATTTTACTTTTACGTAACTTATTAAACTCATTTTTCACCTTATTTCTCATTTATTTATATTTATGATATCTTAAATACACTAATTGCCCTTTTATCTCGGTTTACTTGAAAAATTTCGATTTTGCCCCTAGTTGTAATCAGTGGAAATCCTCGAACCGGATAAGCGGGACGAGGACTTCAGTGATTCCAATGTACTGGAGGGACCGCACAATACGGGGTACGATACCAAATTCTCCAATATACTATATAATGAGCCGGCTAAAGCTTTATATGTAATATAATCATATCTCATTGTGAGATTTTGATAAACTCATGGTAATACCGCGGTGCATGTGTCCCTATGGCTAGCCATTCTATTCTAGGGTCCTGGATTACCCACTGCACACTAAGGGCAATACAAATTCTTATATTGCTTTATATTTTCACACTATTATTTTCTTTGATTGTGCTATATCAACATTATTAAGCATTAGTTTGCGTTCATATATATTTATTAATCATAAAGTTCTCAATTATATGCTTAATATTATGAAAATGTGATTAAAATATGCCATTAACAACACAACCACCATTATGTAATTTATGCATAATTATATACATTTATTATTTTTCATTCTAATTAATTCTATCACACTTCTTATGCATCATAAAAATCAATTCTCAGTAAATTCATCAAATAATGTTAAATTTCATTAAGTTAAACTTAAGTATTCCATTGAACCACTATATAAAGAACCTACCCTTTTTAATTTGGTTTCTTGGCATTTTTAAATTCCTAATGGCCTAATTTAACTTTATATCATGTCATATTAATTTATTTTACAAGTTTGCTCAATTGTGTATAATTACATAATGTAAAATTTGTGAGAATTTAGCTAGGTTAGATGAAATTGAATGTAAATTGCATCCACTAACCTCTAATTGGCTTGAAATACTCCTATTCTTCCTTCTCCTTGCCCTTGCCTTCCTTGGCTTTTTCTTCCTCTTGCTTTTCTTCTTATTTCTTTGTTTTCTTGGCTCTTCTTTGATGCAAATTTCCTTCTAAGTTAAAAATGGAGTCTTTTTATGTATGAGGACGAAATTTGAGATTTGAATTTGGAGAGAGAAAGCTTGTGTGAAGCAAAAATGGTGGAGGGAAAAAAGAAAAGCTAGCTTCCGGTTTTTAGAGGAAACAACGGGGAAAATCTGAAGTTTTGGGGAGAATTTCGGACTTTTCTACAGTATTCTATCTTGTCTTCTAATAGTTAAAAGGAATGGCCAAGATTTAATCTCTAACTATTTAATCTAATGGCTTGAAATTAAGCCACTTGTCACCCAATCCTTCATCCCTACCTACCCATTTATCTTAATCTTACACAGACCTGATTATGACTTTATTTTAATGATCTCCATGTCCTCAAATGCTTAAAATATGTTAATTAAACCCATTAATTAATTAAATCCCGCCTTTTTTTCAAAAATTTTCATTTTATATGTCAGAATGCTCTGAAATTTTTTCCTGTGTCCTAACATGTTCAAGAACACGTGGTTAAAATTTCAGCCTATTCCGATATCGTTTCGGTATACTTCTGGCTTTATCGGTCTGACCAATCAGTCCGAAACTCGAAATTCCGAAACTGCCAAAAATTTTATTTTTCACTTCTAATATTTTATTTAAGTTATTTCTAACATATCTATGCAATTAAACTAATTTTCGGAGATTTGTACAATATTTTTGAGTTCAGTCAAACTGATGAAAATTTGGGGAGTGTTACAAACCGTGACCCAGCTAGCTTATTATTTGCACGTCACTGGTATTTTCAAATCGATTCAAGGACCAATTCAACAATAAGTATAACGCTACTTTCCAATCTCAACTATATTACCATCATCATTCTAAAATTCGAGAAGCATTAAACAAAATTCTAAAACATGGAATCACCTCTCCATAAACAACAAATTCTACACTCACTGCGCAAAATTGTAATCATCCCTCGCACACAATGAGGGAAGCTATCAGATACCACTGTAATCAGTCAGCTGACTTGGCAATTTTAAGTTATATTTTTCCTCTTCAAACTTGAAGCAAACAGGAATTATCATGAATATATATATATATATATATATATATATATATATATATATATATATATATATATATATTACAAATATGTTCCTCTATATCATCAGACCTCTCATTCCCTAATATAGATAGAACAGCATACTTCAGCTAACAAAAAAATGGACTGAGAACGTTCATCACGCCCTTTCTTTCCATTGAAGTCGGGATAACTCTCTCTCCAGAAACATTGACGCAAATTACTGAACTCAAAGCTTTAAGAGCCACTGCATATGGTCTGTATAATTCACCAGCTGCTCAACTGTTTCTGAATTTTAGAATTGTGAGAGGAATTACCACCCTTGTCCTTGTAAGAATTTCTGGAAGCAAGACTCCTCCGTCCCCTATAAGCTGCTGTAGCTCGTCTTCTTTGCTTCTTAAGACGCTTGACCAGTTCAGCATCATTTTCATCGGCATCCTCGCTATCTTCTTCCTGGAAAATAAAACCACCACACAAGCTGGTAAATTCCTACAACATAGACCAACAAGTTTAGCATTCCACTAGACTTTTTGAAAAAAGTAGGGGAATTAAAAGATCTTGCTGCAGATCAAAGTTCAAGATGAGTGTCCGTGTAGAGCAGAGGCAAATTATGAATCAAAAGGTCTTCTAATTCTAATGTATCAGCTCCTGACAGTTTTACTTTTGAGTGGGCAAGAAAGAGAAGTCCGTATTGTTAAGTTTAACTAAATGAAACCAATTTCTCAATCGGGCAAATTTGATATATCTAGAGCATTAAGAATCAAACACAAAGGGAAGGGAAGGGAAGGGAAGGGAAGGGAAAGGAAACAGAGTAAAACCAATAATCTCAACAGAACCAAAGACATGTATATGTTCCACAGATTTAAGATTAAAAAGAGGCTTGTATAATCTCAAAAGTTTGAGAGAAAAAATAAAACATGACCAAGTGCGAACATTTCCACTTTATTTTTAAATGAGTTTGAAATGTGCAATGGATCTTTTTCTCCCGAGGTAAGGTTTTCCATGTTAACCAACAGAAAGTAATAACATAAGACAGCAAATACTATTGAACAATTAAAAGGGAGTAAATTCCCAACAAATTCTTGTCTCTCTTGCTAGAAGATGAGGGAACGTTAAGATAACAAGTTACACGAGCCATCACCGAGTATGAGACAGAGAGGGAAAGCTGAGGGGAGTAGGTTCACAAGCAAAGAGAGTAAATGGGGTATGGGGTGAATTATAGGATTTTATTTGCTTATATGGATTAAGAGAGGTAAGCCAAGTTAAAGAGTAGACGCCACAATCAATATTTAGGATTACAGAAGATGATCAAAAATTCAGATTATTGCTTAGAAATTAAAATATAAAAAAGGGGACAATTTAGCGACTACCAATTAACACTATCCTAGATTAGAGCATGAAGTGAGTAGTCCAAACTTCAAATCAACATGGGATATAGCCAAAATGATATCAACTAATACCTTGTCACTCACTTCTTGTGTTCCAGACCCGTTATTTTTATCTGCTTCACCACTTTGCTGACTATCATCTACTTCACCAGATACGGAAGTGCCCTTCTCCTGTTGCATGGAAAAAAAAAAAAAGAAGAGGAAGTTACCACTCAAACAGGGACATTACAAAAAGAAGGTACTTAATAGACATAAAATAGAAGACAAAACCAAATATTACAACCTCCAAGGAGATGAGTGTAAAGGAGGATATATTACAGTAAAAAGAACCAAATATATAAGATAGGCAGCTCAGTCAAGTTGTATCTAACATACAAGGTAAAAGGCTCCAAGGGTTATTATGCTAACTATAGACACTTAACCTAATCTCTATGTGATCTAAGAAATCTATTGTCAAATCTGGTTTTATAACTTCTCTTTTATGTCAAATTTATCAGTTCAACTGGTTCACCCCATTCAGATCAAATCAGTCATGTCAAAGCTAGAATCAGAACCTTATAATTTTTATTTATTTATTCTTTGCTCCTACTGTACAAATTTAATAACTATGAGGCTTCAACAATAAATAAGACTTCATTAATTATGCTAATTTTTCTTAGAAGTTATCATATATGTAGCAAATCTTTAGTCATATAACTAAATGATGGTAAAAGCATGCAAAGCGTGTACCTGTTCTAGCAAATGCAAAGAATCTAACTTCTTGACAGTTGGCTCATTTGACTGCAATGTGTGCGCTTCATCTAAATTTCCTTCAGTGTCAGAACCTGTATCCTTCTCGTTCTCACCTTCAATGAACTGTGAGGAAAAAAAATAATAAATATATTAGAAGAACATCATTTTGATTGTGCATGCCGTAAACCAAAACACAAAGCTAAACCTAGCATACCATAAAACAATTAAAAAAAAAAAAAAAGAAAATGTAATATTGAAAGCATATTATTTGAAGGTTTAAACTCCAACATGGTATAGATGCCCGATGCGGGGTTGAGAATAATATTAATCAGGAAAGATTAGAGATGCAAATGTATATCTGAAAAATCGGATGGCACACCTCACCTCCCAATCCATTATAACAAGGATATCGATGAACAAGAACAAAAGATTAAAACTAGCTTTCATGAAATTATAAGAGAAAAATAGAGATAACATGCACCCACAAAATAAGGAGATTCAAGTGTAAGAAGGGACGGAGGAAGGAACAAAAAATTCCATGCCCAAGAGTCCACAAAAGAGAGGAACGCATTTAGCGCTAGAACTCCAATGGGACCAATGCATAGAGACTGCTTCTGAAGTACTTAGTGGCCATCACATTGTAGGACTTTGAGATATTAAAGATTCGAAAGCTAAAAATAATAAAGCCCTCACAGTCCTTCCAAATTTCAATATACACAGAACTCTATGACTTAGGGAAATGTTGATCCAGTGAGGAGAATAAAAGAAAAAGCATACACCAGCTGAACCACACTCAATAATTTAATAAGACATTTTTCACCATACTTTCTCAATGTGATCCTGATCTTTCCTAGTAAACCCACTAGCAGCAAGTTCCTTGTCAAGAGAACCAACTGACTTGGATATAGAAGAAAAAGAAGGTCTGCCAGTTTCATCAGCATCTGCCTCTGAACCATCATCCTCCTCTGTATGTCCTTCAAATGACAGGTTGAATCTGGGGAGGAAAAAATGGTAAATATCATGCATACAGAGTATATCATGCACAACAACATGGTAAAATAGATACAAACCCAAAAGTGACTAGAAATAACTAGTAGGATTGAAGACAGATTGACATCTGAAATTTCCACAGAAAAATTGACATAAAAACTGCAGAAGGAAATTTCATTCTTTCTTCTTTTCTTTCTTTCTTTCTTTCTTTCTTTTTTTTTTTTTTCCTTGAAGGACTGTTACTTGATACTGAGGAGCCTTAGAGGGATTTGGAGGCAAAGAATCCATATAGCCAACCTTATCTAGTATGGGACTAAGCTTAGTTGTTGATGTTTAAGAAAGGACTGTGAAATAAGGAAAGAATTATAAATGCTGCAGAAAGTTTGAATAACTAGAACTGGAGGAATGACACTTTGTTAAGAATACCAGCAAACCTAGATTTTAAATCTTCATGGCAAAGTTGATTACCAGTTCTCTAGTGTCCCAGAAACATATAAGCTAAGTTGTTACTGACCTCTTGCTAAAAAACTTGAAGATGCATTCAACATCGCGATCGAAGTACCTGAAATTTGGGTACAAAATAATAAAGAATGAATATACATGGACATAGCTGAAACAATAGCGAGTAGTTACAGTGAGTTAACAAGCAATTAGCAAAAACTGAGCATTGGAGAAGGGAATGGTTTACATTTGAGCATTTCGATGTGAGACAGATACCATTTGAGGAAAATCAATCATCGTAACCTTCTCATTGTCATCAATCTATTAAGGACCATAATTCAGCCCAAAAAAAGGTTTACAAGTTAGCTGAAATTGGAATTTGTAAGATTGTTGGCTATCAAAGTGAGTGAACAATAAACCAATCTAATAAAAGCAACTAAACTAAATGGTATTAAATCATGAAAACCTGTACAAAATATATAAATAAATGAAAATGTGCATAAAAAAGATTCAAACTGTAAAAAAGGCAATATGAAGTGGCTAAAATGCATACCATGATGTTGAATTCATTGAAGTCACAGTGGATAAGACCATGTTCTGCCAAACGAACAACAATGCCAATTATTGTTTCAAAAACTGTTTCTGGATTTTGCAATTGCTTCACCTGCACACTATTTGCATAGAGAAACTATAAACCCATTGTTCAAGGAACTAAATTGATTAATTAAGAAGCATAAAGCCCAAACATGGACAAAATTTTCAGAAAGAGGAGTGACAAAGAAAGAGCAAAGAAAAGGTACAAAATAAGCAATACACAGCCATGATGAAAAACGGATCTCATTTTTCATATTACAGAATGTTTTCACAATGTTCACTCACCCATCTACTAAAGCACTTCATTTTTGTTTTTCAAGAAGCTAAATTAACCACATTAAGATACATATTCAAAATATTTTTTTACACAAATGTGCAGGCTAAATCTTTTAAATTAAGCAGTCAAAAGACATCTCAAAAAAAAGTTGAAGCAAACAGTCCAAAATAAGTCTCGCAAATCACAATATTTACAAGTATTTGTAGTTAAGGAAATCATGGCAGCATAGAAATATGTAAATAATGCACAGGGAAAATAAAGTATAGATGGATGAAATACACAATGATGGAGGCTTAACTTACAGAGGATAACCTTGAACAAGTGACATTATTACACAATGCCTGTTACAGTCCACAGCTTTTGGAACTGGAAATCCATGTTCTTCCAGAGCCTGCAAAACCAAACCCATCAAGTAAGCACCATTTTGCAATAACTGTCACCCCACAAAATCAAAGAACTCTGAAGACACAGACAAAAGTAGGACCTTCATGAAAGCAAACTCTTTGAGTGCAGCAAGTCTAGATAAGTAGAGCCAGTTATAACTGCTACGATGCCTTAAATAATCACGCTTTGATTTTACAGCCCTGAAAGAAATTCTACCAAGCCTATGCAACTTCATAGCCAATATTGTACCATCCTCTGCAGCGACCTCAAATATATCTTCAACAAAATGAAAATAAAGGAATAAAGCGTCTATCCAAAATCAAAATAAATATACACAACTAACTCCAACAATAAGAGTTAGAAAAGATTTCCTAGTATGAAAACCTACCAGACTCTTTTCCAACTCCAATTTGCCGACCAACAGCTGTAAACACTCCACGATTAACCATTGTTTTAATCGCAAGAAAATCATAGCCAAGGTAGGTGAGCCGAAACCCGTCATCTACATCAATAAAATAAAGATAACTAAATAAATTGGTAAACTCAAATAGTAATTATGCATATACTGCTATGTATATCTACTTACATTTTGAGGAGTCGTGGTGCAACAGCTTATGCTTGAGCAAGTTTTTCAACACCTTGTACGTGCCTCCATGTCTACAGTAATTATTAAGTTAGAAAAATCAAAACAAGTAGAAGAACAGATATAATATGAAAAAGGACATACTTGAGAGAAGCAATACGATCAATGAGATCCGAAGGAACAATTTCATGCTGAAAAAAAGAAGAGACTTTATCAGACAGGATTAATTATCAAAATAAATATTAAATAATAGAAATTTGAGAGAATAAGTACATACATTCCTCATGCCCATCTCGACAGCAGTAAGAACCCTAAAATCATCTTTGGAGAGGTATCTTAACACGTCTACATCCAATTTCATGTTTGCTTATCTTATCACTATCAAAATTAAGCAAGACTGGCGGTCAAAACTGAGTTAATAATACCGAACTAGTGATGAGAAGAGATTAAAGATAGGATTTTATGGGCACTTACGATGCTCAAAGAAATAGAATACAATTTGGCGGTAAAAGGCAGAGCTTTGATTGGTTGGGAACAGGCGGCTAGTTGCGGCGGCCGATGGGGGATGGCAGCGATGAAATCCGATTGAGTGGCCGCGGAGTGGCGTGTGATGGCGGGGACAAGTGGGGTTTTGTGGAGCAATAGACTGGGGCGAGTCCCAGGGTTTTGCGGTTTTTTGGGTTTATACTTCTTAAGAAAAATTTGCAATTTTGGCCATCTATTTTTTTTTTTTTAATGATCTTCTAAATCTTTATATCTTTAGGATTAAACTCTATAATTTTTTAGGTCTGTAAACTCTATAAATTTTGTTTAATAAATATTAATTTTTTTTATTAGAGAATTCGACTAATAATCCTAACAAAATTAAAATTAAAACTTAATTTAGAGAAAACAAGAAAGTTTATTTTTTTATAATGAAAAAATAATTTGGATTAAAATAGAAACTGAAAAATTTAATCTAAAGTATGGTAATTTAAATGTCCTATGCACATAGACCTAGCAACTGCATCGAGCAGGAAGGATTGGGATTTTCAGATAAGCTTTTTTCGGTTTTGAAATTTTTGTATCTTCATTTTCACGCAGGTCACAATTAGGATAAAAATCGGATAGTAAATCGAACCAAATCTTATGGACTGAAAATAGTTTAAAATATTTAGTTCAATTTTAAAATAAAAATTTTATTATATCGATTCGATTTTCAATATTAAAAAATCAAAAAGAATTGAACTATTAGTAAAATAATGTCATTTTAAAGCCAACAAAAATGGAGATAAAATAAGATAAAGAGAACCGCGATTGAGAGAAATAAGTAATAAAAAAAAGAAAAAAAAATTGAGAGGTTAAGAATTTGACATTGTGGCAATAATTATTTCATATATATATATATACACACACAAAAACTATGTAGTATTTAATTTCGGTCAATTTATATTTCAATTTTTTTTAATTTTTTACTTACAGCTCAACCGTTCAAAATTTAAATAACTAGACGTTTATTTGTTTCAATAAAATCTTAAAAAATTTGGGATAAAAATATTAATAAAACAGAACAATGTTAATCTAATATATTTATAATATTTTTTTAAAGTGTACATATATATAACTATAATTTATAAATAAATATGATATAAAACAAAATATAATTGAAAAAATGAGATCATAGGCTCCAATCGGATCGGAGGTTTCGAATTTGTGTCGAGTTCAACCCTAAATATTTTGGGTCATTCGAATTTCTTTAAATTTATATTTGAGTCATTATTTTCCTATAGATTCATATCATCTCAAAAGTTATCAGGCCTGTATGCACAATAAATATATGCGCGCGTGTGTGTATATATATAATCAACCTTGCTGAAACTATGGGTGACCAAAATTCGATTAAAATCGAACCAAACTGATCGATTTTTTTAATTCGGTTCGGTTTCGATTTTAGAATTATATGAAAATCGGTTAGTTCGGTTCGATTTTGAAAGAAGAAAAACAGAACCGACCAAAATTTTAATATTATATATTATTTTATTCAATTTTTACATAAAAAAATTATTTTTGTATTTTTTTATCAATTTAAGGAGTTTGAATTCAAATTATATATGTACATTTTTCAATTTAGATGTTTTTATTTTAGTTTTATAATTTGTAATTTTGTATAATTTTTTAAATAATTTTTTTAAATTATAATTTTGGATTTTCGGTTAACCAAACCGAACCAACCGAAAATATCGGTTCGGATTGAGTTCGGCTAATACATGTTAATCGGTTCGGTTCGGTTTGCTTAAATACCAATATTTCGGTTATCGGTTTTTTCGGTTCGGTTATTGAACCGAACCGACCGTTGCACACCCCTAGCTGAAACAACCAACCAAAAATCAAAGAAAAAATTCTTCACTACAATAGGACTTGACTTCAAACATAAATTAAAAGTCTTGCAAAACTCGTAGTGATTGCTAAGTTTTCTTTGTTAATAATTACGGAAAATAGAAAATAAAGCCTCGTGTAAATTACTCCATTCCTCCCATGATAAAAATTACTCCCTCCAATTTTTAATGAATGACGTTTAATGTTGGCTAATATATTTTTTTATAATTAACGTTTGAAACTTTAGACAATATTTTAATTTAATTTATCCCATATTTACCTCTTAATTAATTTGCTCATAGTGTGAGAAATAACATTTTAAGAGAAAATTAATAAGGACAAATTAATCATTTACATATCTTATTTAATAGGTTATTGATTTTGAGAAAAACTCCTAAAACGTCATTCATTCAAGAATGGAGGAAGCATTTTTAAAGAAAAACTTATTCCATATAAGATATCACTTTATAAAACTATGAGATAATTAATTACCTGCTACCCTCTACATGCATTTTATGTTTAATTTTTTAAAAGATTAGAAAGCTTTAATAATTACTTCAATGTTTTTATAAGAGAAATAAATTGACACTACCAGAGAGAAGTAACGTAATTGCATTAGGTACCCTTTATTGTTATCACAACAACGAAAATATTAGGCCCTTCAAAAAAAAAATATAAAAAGGAAATTTTAGCTTTTCTAAGCAGCCATTTGCTTGCTCATTTTTAGACACTGAATGGATGGGAAGCAGATTAGTGAATTAGGCTTCTCCATATTAGGAACAGCACTTCGATGGGTCTCTATACAACCAGATTCAAAGTGAGTGTGATGTTGTCTTATTCCACTCAGAAATAACTAAAAACAGGTTTTAAATTATGCCTTCAAAAAGAATACGGTCAACTAATTTGTTGTAAAGCGTAAATTAACTCTCTGCAGCAATCTTTAAAGATGATCACATATCGCCTTTGTAAAATCAGTTGTTGATGCAGTGCCACCGAGATCAGCAGTTCGGTACTTCCCTTCAGCAATTGTATTAAGTATAGCATCCTGAATCTTATCAGCCTTGTCATGGAACTCCAAATGGCGTAACATTGCAACTGCACTTAGCATCAGCGCTGTGGGATTTGCCAGATTCTATTGTCACCAATGAGAACATAAGTTAGAAGAAGTATAAAAGTCAAGAAAGAAACATAAAGCTAGCTCAACAAGAATTATTTCAGTAAGGGTATGAAAGCAGTGTCCAGAATCTTAACAAAAGTTCCTTTCTGGAAGCTTTAACTCTCAAATGCTAATCAATGCTCACAACTCAGTCAACATAGAAAGAACCATAGTCAACATACATCAGTGAGCACATTGTCACAGGAACAGAGAGTCCTTACCTCCAAGCTGCCATGTTGATCACCATAAGTTCATGATGAGAAGAGTTCACAATTCTAACTGTAAGGTTAAGCAATTTCAATTCTTATAGCTACGAGATGGACAGTTCCTTGACAATCTCTTGGACATTACATTTACAGTTCCTAGAACAATCAAGGGAATGCATTTCTTACTGCTGAAAGGTTTCCTCACGCACATAATAAGAGTTATTCCGAACAATTAATGCCTCTTCTAGGTCTGTGCAAGTTATAGGACATTGACAAAGCTTCACAAGCTACAAAATTCCCCCACGAAATCAAACACACACATGTACAGCACAGGGTTGTTGACTACTTGAAGAATGGTCTCAACTAACAATCAGGTATATTAGAATTTCACTCAAGTTTTATCAGAAATCAAAACAAGGCAATTCAGAATATTACATGCCAGTATAAAACAACAACAACAACAACAACAACAACAACAATAATAATAATAATAATAATAATAATGAAAAAGCTAACCTTTCCAGCAATATCAGGAGCTGACCCATGGACAGCTTCAGCAAGAGCAATGCCTCCCTCACCTATATTGCAGCTGCAGAGGATGCCATAGCTCTCACATGACCAGGATTTAAGCTAATCAAAATGAAAGAATATCTTTATGTACCTTGGTGTCAAGCCCAAACCACCAACCAACCCAGCACAAAGGTCACTGATAATGTCACCATACAGGTTTGGCATCACCAATACATCAAAGAATGCTGGATTCTTTACAAGCTGCACAGGGCAACAAGTAATGAGATGTATCCTCACACATACATAGGAGTTCAAAGACATACACATACACAGAGAGAGATCTTTTTTTTTTCTCACTAAAAATAGGAAAGTTGAAAAAAAAAAAGATTTAGCATACCATCATGCAGCAGTTGTCAATAACAACTTCCTCGTAAGTTATCTCTGGGTACTTCTCTGCAACCTCACGGCAGCACTGCAAATGAACTAAACAACTTAATGCATGCATACTTGGGTAAATTACCACACATTCTTTGACATGAAACAAATATACAACAACAATACCTTAAGAAACAGACCGTCAGTTTTCTGCATAATGTTTGCCTTGTGAATTGCAGACACTCTCTCTCGACCATGGGCTTTTGCATAATGAAAAGCATATTCAGCCACTCTCAAACTTGCCTGACGAGTAATGATTTTGAGACTTTCAACAACACCTCTCACCACCTAGCATCAAAATTAAGCACTCACTTAAATTTACATCTGTATATTTTTTAGTCTACGCCAGCATTCTTTTGAAAGAAACTTACTTGATGTTCAAGTCCACTGTATTCCCCTTCAGTATTTTCACGGATAGTGATAAGGTTCACATCATCATACCGGGTTTTATAACCTGGAAGGCTGGAGCAAGGCCTAACATTGGCGTACAAATTAAGTTCTTTCCTGAGGGTGAGATTCAAAGATCGATGGCCTTTACCAATTGGTGTGGCCATTGGCCCTTTCAACCCTACTTTATTGCGTCGAACAGACTCCAAACTTTCCCATGTTAGAAAACTCTGAGTCCTGGGATCTATTTGATCCCCAACATAATGTTCTTCCCACTCAATTGGAACCTCAGCTACTCTAAAGACCTGTTGTGATTGAATGAAGATAACAATAAATACCCAACTAATTACACCTATACAAATGAAAATGTTACATAATCTTGCACGGCAAAATTTTAAAAAATAAAAATAAAAAAAATTAACTGCAAAATAACATTTTTTAAATACCAGAAATTTCTACTAAAGGGATACTACTTTTAGCATATAATACATCTACTTTAGATGGAAGCTACTGAACTTTCTTTGTACTTGATCCTAAGTTAGACATACTTAGGAACCTTGCCATTAAAATTTGATCTGACACTTATGTTCAATTCATTTCAAAATTATTGATTAACAAGTGAGACATAGAGTTCGCACCAGTGAGTAAAATATGAAAGAGGAGTTTAAAGATAGTTCAGCAATGTGTAAGATACTGGTAAGGAACAAAAACGATTAAATATATACATTCAGCTATACCAGGGGAAGTGCAGAGAAATACTTTTCTAAGGTTCTGTAACATAACATGAAAATAGAGTTATAATAACGGAAACAGATATAAGCAACCAACTTTTTACTGAATTTGAAAATCATAATCAAGATGGAGTTCAACTAAGTTAAAACTAAAGAATTCCTGTACGTCAGTACCTATAACGTCCTTGATTCCTGCACGTGAACACAACTCTAGATGCGTCCTATCTTCATCATCCCATTTCGCACAAGTATCAAGCAAAAACAAAACGTAAACCTAGAGGATAAGGTGCTTCAACAAGACGATTAACAAGAGCTGGTGAATTATGGTTCCTATCAATCTAAGTGACCCCCTCAACATGGATAGGTGTTTTTGATCATTTTCAGTAAAGAGAGTATAGGCTGCTCGGAAATGCAACAAGTACATAGTCATTATTAGTGCTCGACAATTTTACAGCTAGAGGAATTGTACAAAATGATTCTAGAGTCGTCCTAATTCCTCTTAGATGCGAACACTATCGGCAGTATTGATTGAGCCAACTTGATAATTAAAGTAAAAAACTATCAATACAGGCTGAATAAGCAACGATTTTAGCATGATTACTATCAATTAATGTTGTGTGTGATGTAATAACGCTATGACCTCAGATTCAATTGAAAGAACAGGCTAATAGTTAAAATCAAGAGCAGCATGAGAAGACATAGAATCAGATTGGATCCGAAAACAAGGGGAGTGAGAGAAAGATAATACATGTTTGACAGACTCGGCGATCTCAGGGCCAATACCATCGCCGGGAAAGAGAGTGGCTTTGATCGGTGAGGACGAGCAGGAGAAAGCCCGAGCTGCCGAAGCTAATAAGGAGAAATCAGGGCTAGACTTGGTAGCTGAAGAGGAGAGGATCTGTGAGGAGCGGGTCCGTAGAGCGCGTCTAAGGAGGTGAGAAGCCATGATTTCTCTAATCTCTACTCGAGTTAGTCTTTGATAGAAAAGTAAAGAGAATATAAACGCAGACTTTCTAAAAATTTATTATTAGAATTAGAATTAGAATTACAATTACAATAATACCACTGCTTCGAAGTTCAAAAGGTTTTCAAACCCGGCGGATGAAAAACGGGTCAACATAAAAGGATTAAGAATTAAAAGTTGAACCGGGGTTGAATCAAAATGTGAAATTTTTAATTAAATGCAACGAGTGGTGGCAAATTGGACAAGTTCGGCGGGTTTGAATTGAGTCAGAAATGGACAAGTCAGAAAATATGGGTCAAATGCCCAATAGATTGGGTGGATTGAATTGACCCATGAACTAAAAACTTTAACCCGTGGTTCGAATGGAGATCCAAGCGAGTAAAGATGTGTTCATCTCATTCGACACACTTTTTAACGGACAAAAATTTTTGATATAATAACAGGGTACTAAAAAGATTATTAAAAAAAAAAAATTGACCCAAACGAGTTAAATGGAGACACAAATGAACCGATATGTGGGTTGACTCATTTTTTAAACAATAAATATTTGTCAATATAATAACAGAATACTAAAATAAATACCATAAAAAAGTTGTCCCAAACAGGTCGAGTGAAGGTCCAAATGGGCCAATATGTGGATCGACCCATTTTTTAACAATAAATATTTATCGACCCATTTGACACATTTTTTAACAAAAAATAATTCTAAATATAATAGCTGAATACTAAAATGACTATTTTTAAAAAAAATATTTAGTCGTATGACCAAAACGGGCCGAGATGTAGGTCAATGCATTTAACCTATTTTTTAACGAAAAATAATTCTAAATATAATAATATGATACTAAAACGACAACTATAAAAAAATATTAGCTTAAATGGGACGGATAGAGATCCAAATGGGCCGGATAGAGACCCAAATGGATCGACCCATTTGATGATTTATTTGTCTATGTGTGAGCTCAAAATTAATTTCATAATTTCAAAAAGTTGCAGGTTTCTAGTTTTTTATTTTTAAAATCTAAAAACTATTTTTAATTTTTGTTATTTATTTTTTAGAAACTGTTTTATATATTTAAAAAATTTATCATATTTATTAATTATTCATGTATAGTTTTTAATTATTCATGTACATTATAATAATAATTTTGGTGGTGACAGTGGCAGCAGAGACAGTGTGGTGGTAGCGGTGGTGGTTTAGGTGGCGGTGGTGTGGTAGCAGTTGAGGTGACGGTAGTGTGATTGTGGTGGTAGCGGCGGCAGTGTGGTGGTGACGGTGGTGGTGGCGGCATGGTGGTGGTGGTGGAGGAGACGGCAGCAGTGTGGTGGTAGTGGTGGTGGCGACGGTGTGGTGGTGGAGACGGCAGCGGTGTGGTGGTAGCAGCGGCGGTGTGGTTATAGTAGTGGCAGCAGCGGCGGTAGCAATATGGTTGTGATGGTGGAGACAGTATGGTTGTGGTGACAGCGGCGGCAGTGGCGTGGTGGTGGTAGCGGTGATGGCGGAGGCGTGATAGTGGCAACGGTGGTGGCGGTGGCGGTGACAGTGGCATGGTGGTGGCGGAGGCGTGGTGGTGGAGGCGGCGGTGGCGAAGGCGGCGGTGGCAGAGGCATGATGGTGGCAGTAGCGGCGGCAATGATGGTAGCGGTGCGGCGGCGATAATAAAAATAAATTAACAAAATCCTAAAAACTATATTTTAAAAATTTTTAGTTTCTGTTTTATATGTGAAAATCACTTTGCCGAACGAGTTTTTGTTTTATTTTTGACAAAAAAAAACAAAAAACCAAAAACAAAAATCTCGCTGAACGCACCCTAAACCTCCACAAAAAATTAATCTCAATCGGAATCTGTTTTCGGGACGGATTTACTCTAACCGGTCCGATTCAACAATTTTTAGTGTTATCATAAAATTAATTTTTCACTTTCAAAAGTTTCTAAATATTATTTTAAGTTTATCCATACCCTTAAAATAACTTTTGGATGTCATTTACTATTTTTAGATGTCTGGTCAAATTTTAATCAAATCAGGATTCCTTAATAAGGCCGAGGATTTTTTTATTTTTAATTTTTAGAGATTTATTTAAACTCATTTTTCATTTCAAATTTTACCATTGGACTCACAGTAACTAGTATTTTTCGATAGTCAAATAAAATATTTTTCACTTTCGAGAGTAATTTCTACTCCGGGTGCACTATTCACCAGGGGGAAGAGAGTAAAAAAGAAAAAAAAAACTCATAACAATAAAAGAGAAAGAAAGACAGCAACAACCTGTTGATCACATGATACATGTCCAAACGGGTTGAAATTTAGTTGGTTTGCTTTTGTGTTGACTCAAGTGGACATTTCTTGGGTTGGGTATTAGTCAGTTTTTTCTAGACGGGTTGTTTGGATTTGGGCCATGTTTGACAGACCTAAATGCAACATAATATTCATGATGCAAAAAAATTTAAAAAATATCCATGATAATATCATTAGTGTTGATATTCGTATTGAATAAAAATTCTTTTTTAAAATAATTAAATTTAAATATAATAATTTTTAAAATAAAAGCGACTAATATTTTATTAAGATACTTAGAATTTGTATTTTTAACTAAAAGAAATCATAAAAAAAAAAATGGTGAAAGAAGAAAAAGTGCAAATATGCACATAAAATGATATATTTTTGTTAAATAAAAAACCGAATAAATTGTTATTGGATCGATTGAATCACGGTACAACCAGCTGGTTCAGTGGTTTTTATTTGAATTTTAGCATTTCTCGATTTTAATCTTATTTGGACAAATACAATGATTGGTTTCGATTTTTCAGGTTGAACCAGTTGGGCCGATTCTGGGTTTCAAAACCATGGTTTAAAGCTTCTGGCTTTAAGTGGAATAGTGTTTGGGCCTGCTTGCATCTCTTTGGGCCATAATTTTCGTGTTGGTCATACATGAATGGGCTTTGGATGGGCTCGGAAGAGCAAGGAGCTGAATGAAAATTCAGATTTGTAAGCGGAAAGGAAAAAAAATTTCTTCATACTCTAAACTAAGAACATTTTTTAATTGAATCACCAAATGAAAACATGAAAAAGAGTCTACATAAAATCAGAGAAAATGTAAAAAAGTAACTTAGCAAAACCAAATTAACCACTTTATTTCTTAAATTTTGATGGATTTGAATTGAAATACAATCGAATAAATTCATAGTGTGATCCGAATTGAAAAAAAAAGTGAAAATTTGTACCCCTAGCCAATAGAAGTTGTTATATCTTTTGTTGCAAGGCCTTTTTTTGATTCAGCTGGTTTCGGAAAAAACATTTAAAAATTTAATGAGATTATAATTTGTGATCAGGTTTACTGTTAATCTCCGTTTATAGTGAAAATTCTCTCTGTTATTTTGTGATCAGGCTATTAAGAAACAATTATAATTAGAAGTTGGAACAGGAGAAAAAAAACCTCCTTTATATCAGGAAAAGATGCAAATGTAAACATAAGAACTTTATTTCATGCAAGTTGAAACAGTGCAACAAAAAATGAATGAAATAACTACCATTAGATGTTATAGGACAATGCAGAAGTAGCATTTTTTAAGTTTTAAACTACTTGAAGAAAACAAACAACTGTAACAACCTTACCATGCCTATTAAACGGAGGCAAATTTTTCAGTCCTCAGTTTCTAATTAAACGTTTAGTTTAGCGCATAAATAAATCGAATGAATTCAATTCGCTTTTTAGTGCTTAGTGCAGTTTGATATCCGTGATGAATTAAATTTTATGAACTCATAAATTAAGCAGAAGAACTTTGTAGTTGGAAAGATATTCATTCAATAACTTTTTTTATATATTACAAACTGTAGTACACAAACAATCCCATCAAAATGTTTAAGTACATAGAAGGGATTAGAACAAACAAATCTTGAAATTGATACAAAAACAAAAAATACAATTAAATTCAACAGATTGGTAGAGGAGCACCATTCCATTCCTTGAGACAATCCATCATTGGATCAATGATCTTCCCCTGACAAATAGCTGTAAAAACCTTATCAAACTCCTCTCCCGGCGACCGGACTTTATCTCCGGTGAGCAACCCAGTTCCCAAATCTTCCCTCACAAACTTGTAAAGTGGATAAGACCTGCATTCCTTGATCCTGTTAGGAATTGCTGCATTTCCATTCTCATATGCAGCTCTAGCACTCTCCACTTCTTTAGGCAAAAGGGCTTTAAATTCTTCTTCAAAAGCTGCAATCTTTTGGAAGATTGAAGTGTTGACATTCTTCTCATTATCCCCATTTTCCAAGGCATGATCCACAATCACTTGCCTTAGATTTTGCATCAATGGATATGTAGCGCTGCAAGGATCATCAATGTATGCAAACACATACTCGCGTTCCACTACTTTGAGCAGATCTTTCTCGCAGAATCTTGATGGGTGAAGTTCTCCATTAGCACTCGTAGTTAACACTCTCTTGGCTACTTGGCTTACAGTGTTTTTCACAGTTTGTCTTAGATTCTCCTCCATATGCCTCAAGTCAATAGCCTGGCAGAGTGCTACTAGGAAAGTTGTGGACATCAGCTTCAAGATATCAACTGCTTCTTGTGTCTTTCTTGATGAGATTAATCCCAATGAGTTCACATCTTGATTGTGCTGCTCCGCGCTTTGGACATGGCTAGTGACTGGATTTGCAAGGTATTGAAGCTCGGAACAATAAGAAGCCATTGCTATTTCAGCTCCCTTGAAGCCATAGTCAAGGCTTGGATTCGTACCAGCAGTGAGATTTGATGGCAATCCATTGTTGTAGAAGTCATTTACAAGCTCGCTGAATTGAGCAAACATAAGCTTCCCTATGGCAGCGATGGCTAAACGAGTATTATCCATCGACACCCCTATTGGTGTCCCCTGAAAGTTCCCACCATGTAAGGCCTTGTTTCTTGAAACATCAATCAAAGGGTTATCGTTAACCGAATTGATCTCCCTTTCGATTGACTTGGTTGAGAATCTGATAACTTCAATCTGAGGACCTAACCATTGAGGTGAAGTCCTTAACGCATATCGGTCTTGCTTCGGTTTCTGCAGAGGATCCATCTCGTGCAACTTCTTAGCAGCTTTAACATAAGAGCTCCCATCAAGAATGTGTTCCATTATAGCAGCAGCTTCAATTTGGCCAGGATGATGCTTCAATTTATGTGTCAAGTGATCGGTAAACTCAGGTTTGCCATTCATAACTTCAGCAAAAATTGCAGACAAGATTTCGGACAAGACAGCAAGGATGTTTGCATCAAAAAGAACCATAGAAGCCAAACCAGAACCAACTGCAGTTCCATTAACAAGAGCGAGGCCTTCTTTAGGCTGCAACTCGAAGAAACCCGAATCGATGCCAGCTTTGCAGAAGGCTTCCTGGGCATTGAGGGATTCACCATTGGGGCCAGTAGCTTTAGAATTAGGCCGTCCGGTGAGTAATCCAGCAATGTAGGACAAGGGGACTAAATCTCCTGATGCAGTGATTGTTCCTCGGAGAGGCAAGCATGGAGTGATGCTGTTGTTGAGGAGCTTGGTAATGGCTTCTAAGATTTCAAATCTAATGCCAGAGTAACCTTGAAGAAGAGTATTGATTCTTACTAGCATAGCTGCTCTTGTTGCAGAATGAGGCAATGTGTGACATGATTCTGTTCCATTCCCAAATATACCAGCATTCAAGAATCTACAAAAACAAGACAAATTTGTTACAATTTTTACAAATATGTAAAAATTATTTATTTTTTTTTATAAAAATGTTGCCCATAAATAACCAAATGCTAAAAGACAAAAGAATTAAAAAAAAAAAAAAAGTTTAAACAGTCATACAATGGGCAAAGCGAAAAGTTTAGCTACAAAATTCCAGCAAATACAAGTACAACTACATCCATCCTAACAAATGTATTTATTTATTTTATGTTTTAACTCACAAGAAAACAGAGTTTGAAAAGGAAGTTAATAGGTTGTATTAGGTGATCAATATTCCCCATAGTTTCTTTGTCTTGTAACTAACTAATTAGAGTAATTAATTAAACTCATATTCCCTATTCTTCTACCCTTTGTTGACCAATCACAATCTTTCATTTCTTCTACGTCAGAATTTCCTCGAATTCATAACCTCTTCTATTCTAAGCCGGCATGACAACTCATGCAACAAATCCATATGGCCGACCGAGTTGGACGCTAGAGAGTGAATCGTCCGAGTCATGAAAATGCAAATTAATGAAGAAGAAGAATAAGAAAACACATTTAGCTTACCTAATGAGCTCTTTTTGTAAAGCACCGCCTTGCTTAGTTCTTCTATGAGAAGTCGCACCAAACCCAGTAGTGACACCATAGCTATCAGTTCCTTTATTCATACTATCCATAACCCAGTCACTGCTAGCCTTAACACCAGCTCGAGCCGACTCAGCGAGTTCAACCTTGACTCCACAATCATGGCTAGCAATAGCCGCAACCTGAGCCACAGTCAAGGTCTCGCCGCCTAGCTTGACCAAAGGCTTCCTATACTCCCCCACCATTCTCTTAACTTCATCCAAATGGCTGCCTTTCATTGACTCAGCTGCCAAACCCCAACTCAGTGGGTCACGAGTTGTGCTGCACAAACTCTCCAATGATCCATTTTTCAACCCGTTTTCGAGGATTGCTGCCATTTTTATGAATTACCCAGATGAATAAATGATCAAAACCAATGAAAAACTTAGAAAGGAAATCTTGGATATGTTATGATTATTAGGATTTCCTGAGAGAAAGAGAAGGAGAGAATGGGGTTTAAATAGATAGAGGGGAGTTGTTTCGTTTTAGTGTAAAATGGGTAGGTGAGCATAAGGAGGAGAGAGAATAAGAATAGGTGGGTTTGTTGAAAATTAATATTGGCCATTGATTTGATATCATCTAACGGATGAGATTAATTATTGAAAGAATGGGTGAAGTTTGACTAGTGGTGCATGCGATGGATTGGTGAGGTTGTGGTTGGTGAGAATTGAAGGATTTTTTTTTTTTACATTAATCTAATTAGGTCAGGTCCATATCAACATGATCATATTTTTCATTAATCATATTAATGAATGTCAATTGTTAGTTAATTTGTTTATTTATTAAATTATAAAAGAATATACATAATAGTTTCTCCATAATTTTTTAATAATTGCATGAAATTTAACCATTAGAGATTTTAGAAACAGCTTAGATAGTAAGAGATTTTTCAGTTTTAAATTATTAATAGTGCAATGAGTATATTTTAATGCAAATAAATTTATCAAAATATGAAAGCTAAAATCACATACTAAATAGACCCTTAACACAGTCTTAGTTTTAAAGAAAAAAATTATATCCATATAGTAATATGCAAATTGCATTCGGGTTTGAATTTCGTTTTTTTCTTTGGGATAAATCATATTAGAGATTCGAATCAATTAAGATTAGACAACTTAGGTTGTCCACTTAAAAAAAAAAAGGATGAAATTAGTAGAAGGAAATTAAACTTAGAATTCTATTCTTCAGTACCTTTTGGAAAATAGAGAACTAATAAATCACAATATGCATGTCATGTGGCATATGCTATGTACATCTTCACTACTATCCAGTCATAAACTCATAATTATTATTTTTAATTAAACAAATAAAAAAAATCTTGATGATCATCCTATATATTTTTTTATATTATAATTGCATAATAATATACGGTGATAGTTTGGTGCAACTACATGCTCATTTACACCGTCTAATTAGATGTGTGCATACCAAATGTATTTGCACACTATATTATAATCTTAATAATAGGATTGAAAAATAAATATAATCAAAAAGTGAATTATAGAAATAAAACATAATTTTTATTTCGAGCATAGAAAATTTATAAGGATAGAAATTAATCTAAAATATAATTAATTTACAAAATTATCCGGCGGAAAAATGTGCTGGAGAGATTTAACTCCACATTAAATTTTGGATAAGAGGAGGGAATATTTTATATGACTGAGAAAGATTCCTTAAAGGATAAAAATAGATTATTGGCAGCGAAAGTGAAATAAAGGGATGATGAAATTTGGAAAGATAAATTCTAATTAATAAGAAGCCAAAATAACGGTCAATCATTTATAAATTTATAGTACTATTGGAGACTTGAAATTCTAGATAGAGCGTGTCTGCCGTCTTGCTGGTTAATTTGTAGTTATATTTAATTAACTTTAGTGCTATGGTTCCTCCAAATTAATAATTATATATTGTCTAATTTTATATGGGGCTTAGATTAAATGTGGTTAGATTAGATTTTCCTATTGAATCAAACATTGGTTTAATCCTTAATTACTTCTCTTAAGTAAATAAATTGATTAAGGAGTTGTTAATTTTCTGAATAGTTAATATGATTAATATATGCTTTATTGCTATCCTCAAGGCATGGAATGGGAAATGAAAGGTTGGATTTAATAAAAAAAAAAAAGCATTTTATTTCTTTTATGTACCTATCCTATATGAAAATTTAAAATACTACACTTTAGATATCAAATATATTATATGAAAAAAATACATGCTTTATTACTTTTGGAAAAAAAAAAATCTTGTGTTCTATGTGGCAAAATTATTTTTTTAGCATTATCAACTAATTTAGGGAAAATATATAATTTTCTTTTTAAATTGTTATCATTTAAGATATGGCTTCTGAACTAATTGAGCATCGGATTATCTTTCGAATAAATGCACATCATGAAAAATACGTGATGAATAGTTACAGATAGAAATTTAATAATTTTAATAAATTCGAAAATATTTTATATAGTTTTTAATAATATATTGAATATTATTTTCACTTTTAATAAGTTCTGATAAATAATATGGCACTCAATATTTGAGGACGTAATTTATTAAACGGTGTGACAATTTTAGGAGGAATTTATTTATTATTCCAATTAATTTATTATTATGGTACCATTTCATTATAATAATTGTTTTGTTTTTTTACTCAAAGCTCATCAAGAAAAATTCCTTTTTTTTAAAAAAAAAAAAAAACGGACGCTCTAAGTGACACATATTGAAATAAGGTTGATGTCATTAATGGATCTAAGCCATAAAGATTAGTAATGAAGATATGGAACTTGCACTACACGAATGATGATGGTGGTTGAACTTGAAGTTTATAATATTATTAATTATATGAGCTAAAAAATAATAAAAAGGAAATAATATGTAACTGTCTACTCATGGGGATATATAGATATATATATAATAATATATGCAGACCTGATATTTGTTAATTTGTAGTCAAGTCTAATCTCTACTTAATATTTCTTTCTTTTTCATTTATAAAATTTTTAAATAAACCTGGTCTCCCTTTCTTTAATTAAGAAAATATTGGTAGAAAACCTACCAACAACTATCATTAGCGGCATTGGTCGGTGTCGCAGCATGGTGTGGCATTGATTAGAGTTTCATTTGTTCCTGTTTAGCTTTATTTATAATTATTATTGTTATTATTATTATTGATTTATTACTGTTGGTTTAGGGTTGATAAGGTTTTATTGTTGTTAAAATGAACCACCTAATTGTTTTAACTTATAATCTGTCCACCAATAAAATATTCTTTATAATTAACTATAACATATATTCGAGGATATTATTATTTGTCTTACACGCCCGCTATTTATTTTCAAAACTAATCCGATTATTTTTCAGCAACGTTCTTGGCTAGCTCTAGGTTAATCCATGCATGTTATTTTTTTATTATTTTTATTAAAAAATATAAACATGTAAATCTTTTATCTTTTTTTTTTTTTCCTTTTCTAAAACACTTAATAAAAAGAAAATATACATAAATCTGCTAGCCATAAAAAGAAGATATACATAAATCTGCTAGCCCTACGTACCTTTCTTGACTCCAGGATCCAATTATATAAAATAGATTACAAAAAAACGTGCAATTATATGCTTGACGACCACATTTATTTTTTCCTTTTTCTTAAACTGTTGTCCGGCAAATTATTTATTTTAGGTAAAGGTCTGGGGTTGGTGTAATGAATTATAATAATTATTGGTGTATAAAAAGTATATCTAATAATAGAAATTAAAAATTAAAAATTATATATGTATTTAAAGCCCAGGAAACCTAAAAGAAAAGGTCAAAAAAAATAATAATAATAAAAGTGTTATTGCTCAAAATTGGATTAGTGAGAAAAATATTTAGTCTTCTTTGGCAACAACCATTGACCCATTTTTTTCCTCAAGGGTAGGTAAGAGACGAAAGAGCTGAGTATTTTAAAAATGCAATATTATAAAATAGGCTTAATATATATATATATATATATATATCTTACTCTCATTATTAATTTGAAAAATGACTTATTATTGAGCATTTATATTTGTAAATATTGTAAAAAATAAATATAAATTTATATTATTTTTAAAAAATTAGAATTCATGATATCCAGTCATACTGATATGACATCTAAACTATAATGAAAATACGTGTCTCATATGTACAGTAAAACTAACTGAATTGTAAATACGAAGACAATAAATACAATCTCTTTTTTTTTATTATTATTATTACTTATTTTACATCAATCATATTCATACTATGTAGGGGTGAGCAAAAAAACCGATGGACTTGGTTAACCGAAAAAAAAATCCGAAACCGAACCGATGGACTGGTTAACCGATTGTAATGGACTGGTTAATGGTTAGTGTTTTGAAAAAACCGATATTAATGGACTGGTTAATGGTTTTTGACTCATGTGACTGGTTAACCGAACCGAAACCGAATTTTTAGTTAATTTATTAATTTTTTAATAATTTATAACAATTTATATAATAATTTATCCTAATTAAAGGTGATCATGTACTTTTTTTCAATAGACTAATTATTTTTAAGTTTTTAAGTTTTTTAATTGGCTATGTGTAAGTATAACAATTTATCTAATTAAAAGTGATTATGAACTAGTTAATATATTTACTTATTAAATATTAATTTTTAAAAATAAATTTGCTTATATCCACCAAATATTTTTATTTTATCAACAATAATGTTATATTATAGTGAAAAAATTTTAATTTTTAAGTATCTTGAACATTTTAATTTTATTTATGAATATATTTATAATTATAGTGGTTAACCGAAAAATATTGGGTAACCGATCCGAAAAACCGAAACCGATGGACTGGTTAACCGATGACAATGGACTGGTTAATGGACTGGAATTTCGAAAAACCGATATTAATGGACTGGTTAATGGACTGGAGCTTATGGACCGGTTAACCGACCATGCTCACCCCTAATACTATGTGATTTCCGTTTGCAGAAAAGAAAACATTATGACTCTTTCCCTTCCAAAATAATTTGTTTTTCTATTTTCACACATTTTAAAAAAATAAAAATTATTTGTTTACCAATTATATTCATTATTTATATTATGTATGAATATTATTGTAAAAATTAAAGTAATGAATATATTAGTATAATATTGAAAATATAAATTGATAGGTTGATGTGGTGGGATATATGTTTTATGACCCTGAAGAATGTAATGGAAAGATATAAAATTGTGGTATTAAATATCATAAGTTTTGTTTGAAAAATGGTATAAAAAAAATTGCATGAAAATTTATTAATCATTAAAAAAATAAATAAAAGATATTATAAACAATTCATAAATTAATTTTATAGTTTGAGACGTATTAAAACAAGGTATATATTTTTTTTTTTACATAAAAGTTATTTAATGTAAATTTTTGTTAGAAAAGAACAGTGGTTTGGGGTTGTTGAGAATACAACGTATACATAGAAGAATAATATCGTTCGACCAACTGGATAACTAATCCTTCAAAATAGTCAAAATAAATAAACAAATAAATAGTTTGCATGTAGGACTTGGTGCTGTTTCAGTAAGAAACCACTTCAATTTTCTTAATAATATTAATTACGGAGCAAATCAATCCATATTTGATTCAATTGAAATAGATTTTGCTTATGTAAATTTTATAAATAATAAACACAAATTTATATTCATTTCGAGAAATTAGAACTCGTAACACTCAACCGTATTAATAGTATCACACAACGTACATCAAAAGCAGTAAGAAAGCAAATCCGTTCCATTTTCAAATCTTGCTAGTGTTATTGTATGTGTGTGACACGTGTTTTCATTAGAGCGGTTTAAATGTCATACCGGTGTAATTAAATATCACATAGTTCAAATTTTCAAATGTATTAAAAATTGATGTTTATTATTTACAAAATTAACATATATATATATATATATATATATATATATATATATATATATATATATATATGTATATGCTCAATAAATTATTATTAAAACTTAATTAGATATTCAAATGAATTATAAAGTCAAATATATGTGTTTTTATGCATATTAAACTTAAAACAATTACCAGAATACTAATAAAGTTATTTATCAAATAAAAAAAGTATAAAAACAAAAGATAATGATAAAATTATACAAAAAAAAAAGGAAATAGCGACGGCAAATCTAGTTCCTAAAATGAAAATTTTTATCGCTAATAAGTTTTAGTGACAGAACGACGGCTAGTCGCAATTCAGGCCGTCGCAAGCAATTTAGCGACTAAAACAAGATTAGTCGCTAAAATTAGCGACTAAATTTTTGTCGCAAAATCTATTAATTTTGAAGAAGTTAATCTAGTCGCCAAGAGTAATTAGCGACTAAATTTCAGTCGCTAATTTGTTATTGCGACAGTTAGTCGCCAAATTTACTCCGTCGTTAATAATTAGCGACGAATCTAATTTCGGTCGCTAAAAATTTAGCGACTAAATTGTCTGTCGCAATTCCATCGCTAATCTATTGAAATTTTTTTTTTGGTAAAATTTCATGGTATTATTAAATGAAATAAATAAATGTAAATATAAATGTAAATTATAATCCAAAATATATATAATTAATATTTGTACATATATATGCAAATTATAATCAAATATATAGAATTATAATCCAAAACATATATATATTAATATTCGTACGTACATAGTATATATATCTAATACAGAATACATGAAAACTAAATTAAAATAATAACCTTAAAGTGCCACATATTATCATCCTAAATAATAAATTGCAATAAAAGTATCATACATAAAAAAAAAAAAAAGATATAGAGATTGATGTTCAGGTAAGGCCACCACTACCAAAATGAGAATCATCAAGCGGGTCAGGACCGTGTGGACATGAAGGGCCGACATCATCATGTGGTGCAGGTGATGTAGTTGTGGTACTGGGCTGAGGGGTCAAGTGCGGAAACAACGAACGAATAGTCGTAGCGACAATCTCCGCAACATCTTCTTTTGTCAAGCAAGGACCACCGGAATGAGAGGCTGTGCTTGCACCAGCAGCACACGATGGACCGGATGGATAAAAACCAGGAGGCACATATGACCCTAGACCGTAAATTGTTTTCCTTTTATTGCATCTCGCGGCCTCGAAAAACAACTCAGACTCATCAACCGACGATTCATCCTGCGATCTTTCAGATCGGAGTTGCTCAAACCTCTCCTGACATGGTAAACAACAGCAATTTTTAATAAACGTAAATATAAGAACAAATCATAGTTTACAACAATTTAGCATTTGAGAAACTGAAAATATTATGAATAAGTAAAGTACATCTAACTTACATGTACCTCCCTGCTACGATCCGCCACATACGTCTTCCCATCATGATTTATAGTATGTGTGTGCAGATAGACCTCGGGAATTGTAGGTGGCCGGCCCAACTCTTTCTCCTATATTGTGCAGTAGAAAGTAGTAATTGAAAAAGAAGAAAATGATTAACGAAGAGAACTACTTGCTTTGTTATTAAAACACGACATTTCAATTTTTTTTCGTCTTTATGATATTTCATTATATTGTATGAAGTGAAAATTCTTTAAAAAATCAATAAAAATTTTGGCAGCACCTCCCCTATAATATTGACAACCTCTTGTAAATAAAAATTCATTTTACACTTCTTAAAAGCACAAATATACTCCGATTCCCTCAACAAACACCAACACGATTTGCCTATCCTCCAATATGTAAATCAATCAATATATTGTCATACAATTCGCACATTAATTGAAATACATTCTTTAATTGGTTCTATATAATCCATATAAAAAAGGCTAAATGTTTCAAAATTACTCAATTGAACAAATCAATTGGCAAACATTATGATAATTAAAATTGACTAATGTAAAAGTATAATTTCTGTTAGAATTGAACTACTTACCAGTTGTGAGACATGCTCAACAATAGAAATAGTCCCACCGGTGTATGATCCAGGAGCCTTCTCTTCATACCCTCCATAGCAATTGATTTTTTTCTGATTAGAAAGTTGAATGCGTGGAGGTAGATTAAAAATCTCATTCCACCTAACCCATGCAGCTTCTGGAAAGTCTCTCGGCCTTTGCTTGGCGTACTTTATGTGGTACACATAATCCTTGTACCTCTGAGCTGCCTTTGTTTCCCAACCTGCCCTAACAACGCCATTTGCATCAGCATCCCAATGGCACTTTTTCTGTATATACACATGACAACAAAATCATTAGTAAATACAATAATGCAATAATCCAATTAATTTGCAAACTTAAATTTGTAACGAAAAAGTTTCAACAATATTCGAATGTACCCTTAATTCTCCCCAATAAAACTCCTTAACTTCTCTAGAAACCTCCTTCCAACTAATGCCATTAATGTCTATCCGCTGATGGAAGCTGCTGGTTATGATTCTGGAGCATTGTGAGGAAGGTTCCAGCCTGCAAAGTATATAATATAAAAATGATGAGGTTAAACATGTTATTATCACTTAATCGCAATTTGTATAGGTTAAAACTTATAGGCCCCTTGGGTTCACTGTAATGCGCAATCGACTGTTATTTTCATTTGACACTTCACATGTAGTCGATGTACTGCTGTTGGCTGTGTGCGGAGTAGGAGTTGATGCAGATGGCGTGAATGTGACAGGAGGCGACTGTGCATTCTAGGATGAAGGGTCTCCCGGTACATCTGACATGTCCCCAAAAGGTGGAGTAATTGAATCCCCTCCAGAACGTCCCCCCTGTCGACCTCGACCTATAATACCCCGTCCTCTACCACGACCCATACCTACAAAAATTGTGAACTATACATGTATGTGTATAAAATAAATTACATACAGATTCATAAGTGCACATATCAATGCTATTTTTCATGTGATATATAAAATTTAAAGGTTTTACACGTTACAACATGATACTCAAAAAAATTATTTTTGATCAATTAGTAACTATCAGACGACTGTTCAAATTCCTCATCCTCGTCCTCATTGCTATCATAATCAGAGAATTCTTCTTCATCATCGTCCTCTTCATGTTCTTGAACCACTTCATCAACGTTGTCAAGTTCAATCACAACACGCAAATCAATATCATCTTCATTACCAATATCAACTGTTATATCATGCAATGTAACTTCATCATCTTAGAAGGCATTAGAACTTGTAGTAGCAGTATCATCTCTTGCATCTGTTGTGACAATGAAATCCCTTGTTTCACTGAAAACACAGCTAACCAGTTAGATCTATCTACTCTCAAAGAGGGATATCTTGCATAATACACTTAAGTAGCTTGCATTGCTAGGATAAATGGCTCATATTTGTTGAAACGACGATATTGGTTTACATCAACCATTCTATATTGGTTGTGTATCTTAAGACCAATGTCTATAGTGGGATCAAACCAATGACATTTGAATAATACTGTCCGTTTTATTGGTAACGAAGGGTACTCTAACTCTATAATCTCCTCAATCCATCCATAGTAATCACCAATACTATCACATGAGTTAGAGCCTTTTACACAAATGCCACTATTCATTGAACGTCTCCCAGAAGCATGGCTTTTTGTGTGAAATTTGAATCCATTGATAAAATAGATTGAGTAACACTTCACTCTCCGTAATGGTCTTTGTGACAAACTACAGAGGTATTCATTGTCAATCCCATTGTAGCGGACCTTATTTGAAAATAGAAAACATGGAAAAGTTATCAGCAATCCAATGTTTAATGATATTTGAAAGTTATATATAGAAATAGTGTTGGCCTTACATAGAGTTCCAACCAGTCGGCGAAGTACTTATCAATATTCGCTTCAACTTGGCTTGGTGTAAGATTGGGATGCTTTTCATGTAAGTTATTACAATATATACTTTATTACAATGCAGTAAAAAAAATTTCATTATTCACTTAGTAGAAATCCTTGCATATATCGCAGTTTAATATTTAAATAAAATACTCCCTACCTCAAGAATGGTGCAACCTCCTCGCAATTTAATAGAATATATGTATGCGCTGCCTGATACTCCTCCGATGTTAATGCTCTGTCTCGAATTTCTGAGCATGCTCGGCCAGGGTAAGTGAAAATTATTAAATTTTCAGTACTTGGTTCCCGACAATCTCCATCATCATTACGAGATGGTCGTCGTTGTCTAGTACTGATGTGCGGTTCAAAATAATGCGAGAAAAAAGTAGATGATTCTGAAAGTAAATACGCATTGCAAATAGATGCCTCAACTGTTGCTTTGTTACCAATATTTTTTTTTAGCGTTCGAAGAAAACCTGCATACGACCAGTATAAATAATTAGTTTATACGTGCTTTCGTCCGTAAAGTTTGACAATACATAATGTATATTATTATACTGATATTTACCTTTCAAACGGATACATCCATCGATATTGTACAGGGCCAGCAATCCTTACTTCATATGGTAAGTGTACCATTAAGTGCTCTATTGAGTCAAAGAATGACGGTGGAAATATCTTCTCCAGCTTACACAGAATTTTGGGGGATGTTTGTTTCCAATGCTTCGACATCTTCAACTCGGAGAGTACTAGATGTCAATTCTTTAAAAAATAAGCTTCACTCCGTGAGGACTTGCCACACATTTTCAGGTAGTAACTCCCGGAATGCAACAGGGATCAATCGCTGCATGAATATATGACAATCGTGACTTTTCATGCCAAACAATTTCAGTTTTGACATGTCAACACACCGACCCAAGTTAGATACATATCCATCTGGGAACTTAAGTTCTGACAACCACTCAAACAATTCTTTTTTTGATTCTTTATCCAGTGTGTAACATGCTTTTGGATATTTGCCACTAATTGGATCTATTGCCAACTCTGGCCGACAACAATACTTTTCCAAATCTGAATAGGCTTTGGCATTGTCTTTGGTTTTTCTTTCAATATTTAAGACCGTGTTAATGACATTGTCGAATACATTTTTCTCAATATGCATGACATCAAGATTATGTTAAATCATATGTGTTTTCCAATAAGGCAAATCCCAAAAAATGCTCCGCTTTTTCCAGCCACAAGACAGACAAATAAAACCATTAATCTCATCCGCATCAAGCTCAGTAGCTTTCACAAGACCCCACTGATCAATTTTTTGTAGAATTTCTTCCCCATCTCTTATTGGTAGCGGTGGCAATGTTTCGATATGTCCGATTCTAAAATTCCTTCTATTTCTCCTAAATGGATGATCAATAGGGAGAAATTTTCTATGATTGTCAAACCATGTTTGTTTTCCACCACTTTCTAGCATAAATGATTGAGTATGTTCCATACAATAAGGGCATGCATACTTTCCAGATGTACTCCAACCAGACATCATGGAATATGCTGGAAAGTTATTGATTGTCCACATAAGAGCAGCTTTCATCATGAAATTTTGCTTCGTTGACACATCATATGTAGGCACCCCAATATTCCACAATTCCTTCAAGTCATGAAACAAGAGCTGTAAGAAGACATCAATTTTTTGTTTTGGATTCTTAGGACCAGGTACAATAACAATTAGAAACATATAAGCTTCCTTCATACACATCCAAGGAGGCAAGTTGTAAGGCGTGACTATTACAGGCCATGACGAATATTTTCTCCCATATTGTCCGAATGGCTGAAAATCGTCTGTGCATAACTCCAACCTTACATTTCTAGTCTCAGCGAAAAATGAAGGATGAGTTTCATTGAAATGTTTCCAAGATAGGGAGTCGGAAGGATGCGGCATAACCCCAACATCTTGGATATGATCATGATGCCATCTCATATGTGGTGCCATCGCTTTTGACTGAAACAATCATTGAAGCCTTGGTATCAGTGGAAAGTAATACATCTTCTTATATGATTTTGATCTATTCTTCCGAGATCCTACACGCAATTTGAATCTTGGGTGATTGCAAAACTTACAATGCGTCAAGTTTTCATCATCACGCCAATACAACATGCATCCCTCATTGCAACAGTCGATTTTCTGAACGGGCAATCCTAAGCTTCTAACAAGACTCTTAGTTTGGTAGAAATTCTCAGGCAGTATGTTACCCTCAGGCAAAACTTCCTTGAATAGTTGAATGTTTGCATCAAAAAATCTCTCCGGCATATTAAATTCGGATTTTGCATTCAACATCCGAGCAACTACCGAGAGCTGCGAATGGTTATCACAACCGAGATACAATATTGCATTATCAGATTCCAAAAGGTCATAAAATTCTTGACATTGAGGATTTGGTGGCTCATCCGTTGAATTTCCACCCCAATTTGATGGACCGGGTTCATTTGGGTGAGACATAACGCCTTGTGCATTATTATAAATAGTTTGCTCTTCCGAAATATATTGTTGCCAATGGTTATCGGGAAAAAAATTAGGACCGACTGCATCAAGAACCATTTGCTGATATGGATTACTAACCTCTGCACCACCAACTGATTCATTAATTATTGGATTCCAATTCGGCTCGTCAGTAGCAATGTGTGTCTCCCCATGGCAATTCCAAACCAAATAATCCCGAACAAAAACCCACCTACGGAAGAGGTGGCTCATGACAGTTTTCACGTCTTGGAACTTTTGGTTCACACAATTTTTGCATGGACACCTAATAAGATCGCCACTCATTTCTTTCGGATAAAAAGTGGCGAATTTAATAAAATTCTCAACACCATAGACGAATGATGCATTAGTCCTTCCACTTGAATCTCGTCGATTATACATCCAACTACGATCTAAGGGTTCCATTAAACCTAAATATTCGAATTGCAACACAACAAGAAAATAAACAAATGTTTAGTATTCCCCTTTATTCAAAAGAACATAGCATAGTTGTGACGCGCGCCGGAACCAGCAAGGCCCTCTTCGGGAATCCGCTTTTAGGATTCGAGGGATTGGTTCGCGTCTTTTCCGATCTTAGGTGTTATGAGATATTTTCGGCACCTCCTTTCACAATAGAACATTGAAAAGGACCATCCATTGCCATAACACCCTTAGGCACTTTTGAGGTATTTTGGAGTCGCCACCCAATTTACAAGAAATTGGGAAAGTTTAACCTCTTATCGGTCTAAACCAGAGATGGTGTCCGGAACTTCACACTTATTGGTGCATTGGTTAATTATAAATGGGTTTTTGAATTACAAAATTTTATTTTTCATCTCACGCGATTAATGCATTGAATTTAAAGCACACACATCATTCACATATGTAAAGCGGTAAATAAAATTTAAAATAAAGACAAAATTAAATTACAACAAAACTAGAGGCGGAATACAACCCCATCGTAAATAAAATATAAATCATACATAAAACGGGGTATTTATTAATGTTGAGGACGTTGGTCCTCTCATGTACAATTAAAGAAAATCATTTTAAAGTGACAATTTATTTTGGATGAAAAAAACTAGGACTTTGGTCCCATTTTATTAGAAAACCCAAGTTTATTTGTAAAAATATTTTTGTGTGATTTTTTGATTAAGCGTGCAAAAAATAAATGGTTTAATTAATTATTACATGCCAAATAACTCAATAAAACAAATAAAGGAAAAAATAACAATTATAATGAAATAACAACTCCTTGGATCTCCTCCTTCATTCATACGGGTGCTCAAACAGGGGAACACAAGTATTTGACACCGACAATAAACGCAAATAAACTTAATGTTAGTAATCGAAACAAGAAAATCAATTAGACATTTATAACAATGCATAAATTAAATGAAACATGCATATCATGTGATAAATACATTAAATGACATATTAAAATAAATTAACAAATTAATAGATAACTATTTAAAACATAAAGTAATAATAATAACAATAACAACAACAACAAAAACGATAATAATGATAATAATAACGATAAACGATGATAGTAACAATAAATAACACTAATAACAATATACTAACGACATATATAATGATGATAATAACAAAAAATAAGTAAATAGGTAAATAATAATAATAATAATAATAAGAAGAAGAAGAAGAAGAAGGATGAACAATTAAAAGAAAATGGGAACAAATAACAACATTAAAAGTTAGATCTACATCTAAGAACAATATTAAAGGTTAGATCTACATCTAAAATAAATCAACAACAAATATATAGATCTACATGTTTACCAATTTAAATGTCAGCAAAAATGTTGAAAACAAAATTAAATCAAGAGATCGAGTCTAGAATGTTTACCCTCAGATTTGACTTACTTTTGGCCGGATGTTCGAATGCTTCGGCCCCACACGCTTCACGAGAAGGCAAAATATCAAAAACGCAAATTTTTAATATTTTGCTCTTGAAAAGATGAAAAAAGGAATTTTTAGAAGAAAAATCGGATCTTTTTTAGAGAGAGCTCTTTTTTTCTTTTCCCCCCTAAGATTTTTCAATCTCAAATCTTTTGCTCTCCCCTTTTTTCAAATGAAATGAAATCCTATTTATAGGCACGATAGACCGACGGGCTGCCCGCTCGTCGAAAGTCATCGATGGGCTGCCCATCGCTCGAGTGACCGACGGGCAGACCACCCCTCGAGTGACCGACGGGCTGGCCGTCTGTGGAGCAAACATCCAAATTTTAAGTTAAAAACTCCCCCAAAAATTTTATTTTATTTTATTATATATATATATATTAAAGTAAAAAAAAAAAAAAACGCGAATGAAAATCCTTGCTTCTCGTGAGCGTGAAGGGCCAAAATTCCCGAACTCTATCTGTTCTTTTAAAAATGGGCATCGTTTTCGTCATCGGGCAATCTCTGATCTAGACCGACTCAGGACCCAGTGTCTACAATAGTCTGAGTCGCTTTTATCACTAGGTACAATTATATAAGATTTGAAACTTAAATACCAAAATAACAATATGAGGAAGAAATTCATGTGATTCAAAAACAAAATCACTATATATTTCCTTATAAAAATTCAGTACCAAATTCATTAACAATATAAGATTAGAAAAATAAATCAATACAAGCAAGTATCTACATTCAAATAGCTAGAAAAAAGTAAATGCAATTTAAAATATATATCACAATTTATATTCCATCTTATAGTTTTTCTTTTCTTTTTTAGATTATAATTAATATATGAATTATCTAATATGTCCTAATTTAATTGTCTTGTAATCTATAGCAAACTTAGTAATTTTTTTTTATTTGGGGTTTGGTGATGAAACATATCATGCACCCATCTCCTTGGAACATTTTCTTTTCTTATAGTCAAACAAATTGGAGGACCAAAGAGGGAGATGGGTGGCCACTATATATATATATATATATATATTATATGAGTTTGATAATCGAAATTCACTTAACTCATAAAAGAGGACAAATCCCTTGTTTTAATGTTTAAACAAATTTATACTTAAAACACAAACTCAAAACATTTGGTTAACGTAAAAGACGACCTATCATCTCATTTCTTCATCCACTAACGAAATTAATGATCAATTATTATGCATGCAGTGTCTAAGAATTGAACTAAAACAAACTGTCATTCCATCAAACACATTATTTTTATCAAAAGAAATATTAATAATATTAATAAAATGTAGCACCCAGCATTTGCAACATTAATCCTTTAAACTTTTGTTTTATTTTTAATTTTTTTACAAATTAACTCCTCAATACACAGAAAACTTGAAATTAAACTTTGCATTCCATTTAAACCATAGCTCGAGCTTTAAAACTCAAGTTAAGATATTGGCAAGCTAAGTCTGAATTCTTTAGAGCTTGACTAAGCTTGGTTTCAATTTCCATACACTATTGATGGCTGAATGAGGAGCTCCTTCACCCAGAACTCCTTTAACATTAACCATCACTAACAAATAAGCATTAAACCCAAGGAAGGGGACCACACTATAGATTCAGAATCTGTTCATGATATTAGAAATTATATATAATTAATATGCCAAGTTTGTTCTCTTGTGTTTTAGTTTGAAGATATGTAGTCTTCATCAATGTAATTTATCTTACAACTAAAGAAACTAATTAAAGCTGTACAAGTAGACTCTAATGCTTGCTTTTGTTGGCAAAAAATAACTATTTTCCATAACTCAAAACAGAATCTAAACAACAACATTCATGATTACTGTTAACTCCAATCCTATCCAATACATACAACAGATCCAGCACAGCAAAAGGCACCAAAACAAATAATAAAACACATAGATTCACAATAAACACTTCTACATTCAGAATCAAGTCTTCAAACCTAACAAACTCCACATCTATTAAACTGGAACATACCTCTTTTGTTCGTTCTACTTCACCGGAGTTGGATCGGATGGCAGACAGCTAGCTCGGTTCTCCTTCCTCTTCCTTTCGCACAACCAAATCTCCCCCAAAACCTCAACATACAAGAACACTTACACATCAACAATTCACCCAACCCCCAATTTGTTTTAGAAGAGCAGAAAGTACGATTTGCTTACCTCTCACACCGTACCGTCGATCTAGCCGGAGTACCAGACGTCGATAACACCGCCGGCGATAATGGCGGTCAACACAGGTGGCGTGGGGTTGGCCGAAAAAGGGGATCGAACTTCTATTTCGGGTTTGTGTGTTTTTTGAGAGAGACAGAATTTGGGGGTTTAGGTTAAATTGATTCTGTATGTAAATCAAATTTTAGCGATTAATTTGCGACTAAATAATTTAGTCGCTATTAAACTTCACCGACAACATTATTTAGTCGCTAATTAGTCGCTACATGCGTGAGAAATTGCGACAGCGTTTTTTAGTCGCTATTTAGTCGCAAATATATAAAAAAAAAATTCAACGACAGAATTTTAGTCGCTAATTTCGTCGCAAAAAATAGCGCGCCAAACTCCCGCCAAATATTAGCGACTAATTACTTTTACCCGTCGCTATATGCGTTTTCCCACATACCAATTACGATATTGCGACTAAAAATAATTTTAGTCGCAAATCTGTCGCAAATTAGCGACTAAATTGGTTTAGTCGCTAATAACCCTTTTTTTTTTAGTGCTTACCAATTTTAAAAAGTATAAATGCAATTATTTTCTATTTTAAAACTTGAAAATAAAAAAATACATTTTCTACAAATTCAAAAAAAAATTAGGGATAAAAAAAATAATCCTTAAAAAAATATAAAACGAAAAAATGAATGATATTTAATATTGCAAATGGGTGGGTGGTGGGTATAGGAAACAGAACCTTGATTCTTGGCCATACATCATGCCCACCTACCACACCATCAGTGATCACTCTATTACTGGCCCGCTCAACAATTAGGTATTGGATACGGTCCTCCGTGGAGGATCCTCTTCCCCATCTTTTAATACTTAGATTAGATTCTCATATCATTTAATAATTAATGTACAATTATATTTAATTTAGCCGTTAAAGAATATGTATATTATCCTATGTGGAGAACCATAAGCTTTGCTCAATCATTGAAATACTCTAATATGTTAAATTTTTCTTAAAATAATTAATAAATGTAGAATTAATGTTTTTAACGTTTTAGATGTTAACTTTATCTTTATATTCGTTTGGGGAAGGTTTCAATTATACTCCCTCCGTTCCTTAATATCTGTCACTTTTGACAAAAATCCAAATTTCATTTATCTGTCACTTTTATATTTTTTCAATGCAATTTAATTTCTTTTTTTCAATTTAATTTTCTTTTCCAATACAAATTAACCAATTAGATTTAAATTTGTACATTGAAACACTCAATATACATTGAATCACTCAATTTTTTTTTTCTAAATTCAAGTCTAATTAATATTTCTTAATTTTAGTGAAAACAACAAAAGTGACACCTATTTAAGAACGGAGGGAGTATCATATTTATAGTTTACTTTATTAAAGTCCTATTTCATCACTGTTTTATAAGAAATGTGGTATTAAATCGAAACTCCTCCCTTAAATCTAAGCTAGCTATCACTAAAAAAAAAATCTTACAAGAATATTGTAAATAACTCAAAGACAAATTGGATATCTAAATAACTCTTACAACAATATTGTCTTTACATGCTATACAATCACTTTTGTTTTTTTTTTTAAAAAAAAAAAATTTATATTAGAATATGATGCGCGTACATTTCAATCATTTAATTAAAAATAAAATTTTAATTTGATAGCTGAGATTTGTGAATATTACTCAAATTGAATTGTTGGATCAAGAATAATATTTATGAACCAGACTGCTACTCTATAGAATCACACGAATCCATATTTTAGTATGTAATATTATTAAAAATACATGAACGAATAAAATGCATATTTTTAATATATTTGCTGATTGTGAATTGAAATTAATTTAACTATTAGGAAATCCCATTTTCGCCAAATAAATTTAAAATAATGGTGGTTATCATAATAAGTGAACATAGAAAGAAAGCAACTCCACGTTATACAGTTGAAATACGTATGGTTGACAGCGTACCCACACAAGTTCCTTTGAGGTGACACTTGTAGACTGGATAGGCATAAAATTATTTGAGATTTTATTATTTCCTTTTTTTATATTAAAAGAGTATTAATTAAGTTTAAAAAAAAAATAAAAAAGATGGTAAAAAATTGATTTGGAAGTAGAGAGGAGAACTGGGAGTTGGTAAGAGATAAAAGGGTGGTAGGTTTGGTATAGCGGGGATCATGTGAATTTGGCCTACCACTTTTATGCAAAATTAAAAATATCCAGAGATAATGATATCTTTAATTATTTGGAGTAGCCGTGTGATGGTAACCATTTGAAATTGATAACTGTCTTTGAGTTCATTCACATTATTATTAGCATGGTTGATGTCAGCTGGGGTAATTTTTAAATATTTTAATATAATTAATTTTTAATAAAAATATTTAAATATATCAGTGAAATTAATTTTTAATAAATTAATTATTAATGAGTCATTTAGTGAAATTAATTTTGAAAAAAAAAAACATCAAAGATATTTTAAAAAAATTTCTAAGCGGATCAATTGACTCCACTCATGCTATACTCCCTGCGCCTCCGGTTGATGTAATGCCTAAGGGTATGCCTATGCCATCCCACTTCAACTTCCACTCGCGTTCTTTCTTTAATCTCTTTTCTTTGGGGTATATAGTTCTGTTTTTTAATTACACACGCGCATTGAATATTACACTTGCCTTGAGATCTAAGTCCATCTTCATATATTTCTTGACATATATATATATATATATATATGAAGTTTTGCCATTTTATCACTAACCACGATTCATTCTTTAATTTTTTAACATCAATCGGTTTGAATCTCTACTTAGTTTCATCCCATCTCCATTATGATAATCAGAGTCGCTTTCTCTGTTACTCTGGTGGGTTCCCTTATAAACAAGCCACTGCCTATATTATTAGTCGTTGACTCATCCTGCAACGAGCAAAGGCTCCTCCAACTGCTCTACTTGTATATATATATATATATAAGGAAAAAAGAAAAAGTAAACTACTTTAAATTTGAGAACAATTATTTTATCCCTTCGTAATTTATAATATTAAGCATTAATTAATAGTACTTATTTTGAAAATGCAAACTTCATTATAATGAAAATATAAATTTATTAAATTTTTAATTCTATTCTATATACAAACACTAGCCTGTTCACTTACAGAAAATTGGTCCAATTTTTCAGAAATTTTTTTTACAAAAAACAGAAAATAGAGATCATGTTTATTTTAGTCAATTTTCTAAAATATAAAATAGAAAATAAATTTTTCAGTTTTCTAAAATAAAGAAAATACTGGAGAACTAATAAAAGATATTTTCTAAATTTTCTAAATCATTTTAATACATATAAATATGTGTGTATATATTCACACACACACATATACATATATGCGCATACATATATATGTGTATGTATATGTATGCATAGACATGTATGTACATACATACATATACATATATGCATGTATGTATATATATATATATATATAGACACACACGCATATATATACACATATGTATGTACATGCACATACACATACTTATACATATATATATATATATATATATATGTGTGTGTGTGTGTGTGTGTGTGTACGTATGTATGTATGTGTGTATATGTGTATACACACACACACACATATGCATGCACATGCATATGCATATATATATACACATATATGCAAATGCACATACATATGTGTGTGTATACGCATACACACATACATACATACGTATATATACACACACACACATATGCACGTGCATATACATATACACATGCATGCAAATGCATATGCATGTGCATATGTGTGTGTATATATATATACATATATATATATATATATATATATGTGTGTGTGTGTGTGTACATACATGCACATATATATAGAATATAAATACTTTAATTCACCATTTATTGATATGTATGTGCATATACATATGCATGTATGTGTATGTATGTACATACATACGCATATATATATAAAATAATTACGCTAATTTTTCATTTATTAATATGCATACGCATATTCATATGTATATGTATATATACATACATACACATATATATAGAAAATAAATATTCTAATTTTTTATTTCTTGATAATTAAACACGTTTTCTAAATTTTTTATAGAAAATAAATAATCTAATTTCCTAAAAAAATAGAATACAGAGAACAGAAAACTATTTTCTGTAAGTAAACGCACCCTAAATATTATTTTTTTAGAAAATAGTGCCATGCAATTAATTAAAAAAGTTTGTTTATTTTTAGACAACTATTTGAGGATATTATGGACAATTCAAAAGTTAATTATAGAATAAAAATAGAAAGTTGGCTATATTTTAGAACGGATAAAAAAAAAAATAAGAGTAGTATTTTATGACGGAAAGCACTTTACCTTTATAACGGATCGATCTGGCTCTACGTCTCTAAACATAATTAATTCTATTCCAATACAATACCAGTAAGTAATCATACAAAAAAACATAAACTTCACTTTCCAAGATCCAATATTTATGTTCATTTATATGAACAATAGCAAAAATCTATAATAAACTGAGACATAAAAAGAGTAATATTAATTATGTTTAGAAGTTAAATATAAATTTGTTATAAGATGAATATATACAAACCTAATTTGTAATAAAATTGAAAGCTAAACTTGAGATGGTTTATCTTGTGGTGGAGGAAGAGGAAGAGGAGGCCCAAAATGCTGAGGAGGAACTGCAGCAGCTTGTCTTCTGCCCCAATTTCTACCAAGAATGTAACATAATAGCCCCACTATTATTATCAACAATATTAATGGTAACGACACCACTATCACATATCCCATTGAAGCCTTTACTGCGCCAAATAATAAATTAATAAATATATTTTTATTATAACAGTAAATATATATATAACCGAACTATAACAATTAAAGTTCCTAAATTTGAATTGAATCTAAGTTTTCATCTGAATTTAATAGTGAGAGTGTTTTTTTCTTTGCTGGAATCAGAAAAATACCGAAATTGCTAGAGAATCACCCTAGTCTATTGATGGATTTGGATATCCATCTAAAACTAAGTTGGAAATCTCAAAGTACACAAGTTTTCTACTTGACTATAATAAAAGAACAAACCCCACAAGATTCCAAGTTAAAATTATATGATTAATAGAAACACAAGTAGAATCATAGATTTTTCTGTTATATTAGCCATCGAAATCATATAATTTCAATTTCTGACATCAAGAAGTTAGAATTATTTATGCTCAAACGACAGCAAAATCAAGCTTTAGATGAATTTCAAAGAGAGTAAATTAAATATTAGTACCTGTTTGTGATGAGTGGTAAGCAGTTAATGCAGAAAGAGGGATGGAATTGAAATTCAGGAGAGGACAAAGATGAATGAAAGAGGTGAGGTGTTGTGCGAAACCAAACCACTCCACGTGCCCACCTTTCTTATCGCTATTTATATTTTCTACTTTCTACTTACTCCGATAATGACTCATTTATTTTATTATACTGTCAATTACTACAACCGTCAATTTGGAGTAAGGTTTCGAGGTTTGCGTACCCATTTTCCTTTCTTCTCTATTCAGAAAAACCATCGATTGCATAAAATTCAAAACAATTATTGAAATAAGATATGGATAGATGTCTCTAACTGAATATAGTCTTAGTATATTTATTTTCCTACTCTTGACTGATCTATATATCTATTATGGGTTGCTCATTATACAACAAAAAGAATTTATAGGCTGAATGCAAATTAATAAAACTTCAAACATATATATAAGAACTCCAGTCAGTTGAAATTTACATGTTTTGTCATACATTTGAATAATTAATGTTTGTTCGAATTCAAAGAACATTTAAAATAAATGAAATTTGCCAGTATTCTTGTTTATATGACTTTAAAAAAATACATGATGGCATGATGCTCCTAAAAAGATTGTTAACAACAGAAATGCAATTTATCAACTTTCCACCTTTTTGCCCATTTTCTTTAATTATGCTGCAATTACATATTTTGTAATGTTTATCCTATGTATACATAACATACAACCAACTGAAATTTGCAGCACATTAAAACTCTGTAATACACAAGTGGGTGAGTGAGAGCTAGAAAGAAACAGAGAGAGCAACAAAACTCAGGCCTCCTGATCTAAAAGTATAAGCTGCTTTTCAAAAGCAAACAGCTACATATTTACCGGTTGAAGCAGACTCATGAAATATGCCATTTCTGAGCTGAGGAGCTTATGTCTAAACCTTGATTGACCCAACACTCCTCATTTACTCCCTATCGGCTTGTTGGATAATCGGCGTTTGTACCGTTTAAGCACCGAAGCCAAATTTTCTTTTCCCTTCGGGAAAGCCACATCACCAGCAGCGGTGCCTGAGCGACCTTTCCGGCAAGATATGGCAATCTCTACATCCTTGATTAAGTCAAGAATCATTGCTCCAGTGGTGGATTTCCCCTTCCCAGGTTTTGCAGCAGGGGGCAACATTCCATTCGCAACGGGTGGGCTTGACCTACGTTGGTAAGCTGAAGAGAGCTGAAGACAGAAGCACGGTGACATTGGACTTCGGGGCTTTGAAAATGCCGGATCTATAATCCCCTGCTAGTTTAGACAGATGATTTTAGATGTCTCAAAAGCTTGCAAAAGCCATGACTGGCTACAAATTGCCAAGTAATCCAAATGACAAGACTCAAAACACCAGCCAGGTATGATTTGCCACATGTAAAAGGACAAGCAAAAAAAATTGTAGGAAATGAAAATCAAGTCCTCCAATGAATAGAATGTCGGTCTCTTCTAAATGTTAAAAACAGTTAAAGATTACCAAATATGAAACATCAAATGCAGGGGGTAAAAACGCTACATGCAATTGAAATGCATTTAAATGGACCATGAAAGGTTCAAGAAATGTACCTGAAGACGATTTAGCACATAAGTGTATTTCCCCCATAATTCTGGCCGGCTTTCCATGAGTGACAAATCAAGAATCCGGTGAATGCACCATACCCCAAAGCTTATTATTAAGTCCGCTTTCCAAACACAGCCCTCCCCACAATTTGGTACTGAGGAGACCAGAATGTTGGCTATACCTGAGTCCTCAAGCTTGGACGCAGAACCAAACTTCCTCTCAGAATAGGAGTATTGAGGCTCACTCATGTGCATCATGCGGTTGTTCTCTGTCTCGACTTCATACAAGCACTTTTCCCTTGCAGCCACACGGTCAATTAGGTCTTCATCTACTCCATCACTTTGCCTAAACAGCCAATCAGACCCTTCTAGTTTCAAAAGCTTAACAATGCAACATCTGAACATCTGAAGAAGCTGAGCCTCTGCATCTGCAACAGATATGGTTTCTTGAGTAATTGAATTTGACCTGCTTCCTAATCCACTTCCAACAGCACGATTTTTATCAGCAATACCAAATTGCTCGTATGGTTGTTTGGACCAAATGGATCCATGATCTGAACTCATGGAAAAAGCATAGGTATCTCCATACCCTTTTGATACACTATCAAAAGACAAAGGACTTCCAACTCCTGATCCAGTCCTTGTATAAAAGGAAGGCTCGAAACTTGTTCTGCGCACATTATCGTCCCATTGAGTGCTCTTCTCGGACATGTAATGGTCTCTGTAAGGACCAGCAAGCCCTGAAATGTCAGGCAAACTATGGTACTTCTTCGTATTGGCCGACATCCCTGTATTACCAGCAGTTCCAGGAGAACAAAGATCATAATATGGTCTTTCTGATTGTAGTGGGCTGTTTCCAGAAGCTCCATATTTCTGATACCTCGAGGCCTGAGAGCCTAATCCATTTTGCAATTTTTGCCCCAAAGCAATAGCAACTGGGTCTCTGTAGTTTCTAGGACCCAACGATGGGGATATTGGTGCTGGTGACTCCATCTGACCATTCAAGGCATTAGAACTTCTCTCCTTGGCGATTCTATTAACAATAGATGCAATCTGATAACCATGTATTGTTGCTGGTTGATTATCCCAGCCTTCAGAAGTGGGTACAGTGCGCATACTAGAATACCGCCTCTCAGCAGTGTCAACAACATTGCGGCTGGAACCTTGCACATAAGCATCGAGTAATTGCATGTGGCTGGACCACAAGGATGATGATCCCCTCGGAACTCCACATGATGAGTCAATATTGCTTGGCACTCTGAGCTGCTTGGGTGAATCACATAAACTAGTCATCAAAGAATCAGACCCTCTACCACCAGCAGATGGGAAATATCCACTATATTCCTTTCCAGTAGCATCCACTTTCAAAGAGGAAGAAGATACAGGCTTTGAATCAGCCAGCAACAGGTCAAATTTCTTGTTCCTTGCTTCTTGAGTTATTAGGCCATGAAAATCATATAGCTGTCCCCAAAATTCATCAAGAACAGCAGCTAATTGGCGCCTTGCAGCACGGCCTAAACCTGCTAATCTTGAAAGACTTCCAGTGCCATTCCCACCTTCATCACTTTTACCACTTAGACTCCTAAACGATGGTGGATCATCAGATGTCAGAGATGAAATGCTTCCAGGAACCGCTTTGGCTGAATCTTCAGGCTCCCAGGTATCACCCTCATCATCCTCCTTCTCAACATGTAAATCCCTCTCTATCTCCAGAGTCTTTTCAATTGGCTCCATTGACTCAACTTTCACTGTTGCAGATTCCAACACACCACCATCATCAGCTTCAGTAGCGCCAGTCGAAACTGATACTGCATCTATCTTGGACATTGATTCCTCTCGATACGATGTTGGGGGGCTACTAAACCTAACATCAGAGCGATTTTGCTCAATCAAGTGAAGCTCCCGATCAGGTTCCACAATTGTGTCTGGCAGATCAGCTTCTACATTTGGACCTGGTATATCCAAATCACTCTCAACAGAATGCTCTGGCCCTGGTACTTGTTCCTGACTCTGAATGAGTTCCCTCTGATCATGTATAGATTCACTCAATAAATGTTCCTCTCTGTGTACATGTAGTTCAGGTATATCAGAGACATCCCAGTTCAATGCCTGAGCATCTATGTGGGTAGTAGATTTTAATGGTGTTGCTGCTAACCAAAGCATCAAACACAATGATGTACAAGCAGTGACAAGAAGTGTAACATATGGGATAGATGCACTGTTACCCATGTTCCAGCTCAAATTACCAACCCAATCACTATCCCCAAAAATCATTTCTATGACAAATATAATCTTTAAGCCTAAGATACCTATGAAAGTAATCAGAGCTATGAACTCCAGAACCTGAGAAATTTTGTGGATACCCATTATTGCCCTTGAGGATGCAACCCGGAAAAGGGGGATCACAGAAGAAGGAAGTAAGAGCGCTATCATAACCTGCACATAAATAAGTAACTGGTATATTCCTTCAACTCCTGAAGTCCATAAACAACAGAGAGCCGGAACAATGGCAATAACTCTGATAGTTGCATGTTGAAGCCAATTAGGTATATCTAGTCTGAGAAAATCATGCAAGACCACTTGCCCACCATGATTCCAGGTTAATGCTGTGATTTGATTGGTAAGATACAAAATTGTCAAAAAGGCAAGGGGTGCCACTGTACTTCTGAACGCCTGAATAAAAACATTTTGGAGCATCAGGTTTGACAAGCTTTTTACAGAATGATATCTCACATGCCAAGAAAAAGGAAATCAGTACCAAATGCTATGACTGTACCTGTTCCATTAGTGACATGGCATCCGAAAAAGTAAGCAATATAAGGCCAGTACTATTGAATACATTTGCTGCTGAGTTCATAAGCACATAGTTCACTAGATAAATGCCACTGAAGATGCAAAAGATGGCAAAAAACTGCTGCTGACACAAGGCATCCTTGGAAACATTTTGAGGACCCTGATACTGCTGCAATATATGAAAAACCAAAAACTCAGAATGCTTATGCAAAAATCATGATTCATATGCAGAAGTGTCTCACAAAAAGAACACATAGACCAAAACCAATTAGCCACAGTGCTTGAGAAAAGATAGTAGCAATGAACCTCACGCAGAGATTACACCCACAGCTACATGTCCCCAAAAGCCAGGACTACATAATGTTATCAGAATGCAAGTCGATTTAAGTGACTCATTAAATGAAACTTGCCACCATTCAAACCAATCAAAGATTATAAACATATTCTTGAGAATTGCCATCTCCATCTCACAAACTATAGGTTGAAGAATGCTACAGCAACAGACCAAGAAGCTCGCAATGTGATAATTGCACTGACAATGATAATTGAAAAGCCAAGAAAAGCAGCAAAACAAACAAAACAACAAACAATTATGTTCTCAGATGCTTATAATAACTGATCTAAAAGTTTATTAACTTCAATTGCATTCTTATCCATTGTGTTTGACCATTTACCAACATAATCCCATACAGGGAACCAAGGGACAGAAGCATTTTTGCATCAACACATCATTCCCCAGAAACCTAAAGAAAAATACCCATGCACTTAACACAAAATTATAGCATGGATTATTCGTGATGATTCGAGACCAAATTTGAACTCGAAAGTTCCATTTGGCCAAATCCAGTGAGACGGACAAGCCTGCCTATCCATTGGAAATGCCACAGACACACACATTCAGAGAAAACTAAACTTCTTTGATAGAAAGGGAATGACTAATAATATAACAGTAATTGTTCCACACTATCATCAAAATGATATTGATTACTAAAATAAAAGGTGAAAGCATAAAAATGAATGACCAAAAGAAGGTGATGGGAAACAGAAATACCAGCACAAAAGAAGAATGGAGGTAAAAATTATGAGGCATAATATTTGCTCCAAGAAGGCTAAAGAAGGTGATGGGAAACAGAAATACCAGCACAAAAGAAGAATGGAGGTAAAAATTATGAGGCATAATATTTGCTCCAAGAAGGCTCATCAGGGCAAATGCAGTTTCCTCGCTTAACCTTGTCACCATCACATTCATGGAAAGTTGAATTTCTGTTTGGCTGCTAAGCACTCCGATAAAATAAAAAAGCAAAATAAAGCCTGCCAAGCACATGCATAGGGCTTTTGCCTTGCATCTCTCCTGGAAACCAGAACAGGAATTACATTGTCAGTGATATATCTCAGATTAGATAGTAGGAAGAATCAAGTTATAGAACTTACCAAGAAGGTGGCAAAAAGTGGAAATAAAACAGCATCAGCAGCAGTTAAAAAAATTCCAGTGGACAAGTCCACCCCTAAAAGAAGATTAAGCCCATGCGCAATCCCGAGGACCTAGTAAAATCAATAAATTCAGATGTTGGGAACTAGACAGAAAGAACTAAAAGTATTATAAATAATCACATTTTTATGCAAAATATCATTAACTTTGGAAAGAGTGATCGGATGCATATGTTAAACAAGAATTACGAAATTTACCATAGTGAGGTCCAATGCAATCACGGAAAGTGCTGTTTGAACTCCGAGAAACATGCATGTAAATTTGTCATACTCCTCACTGCAAATCTAAGGCAAGAAAAAAGGGAAATTATTGATTGAACCCAAACGAAAATATGTATGAGAAAGATAGAAGCAAAGCAACCAATTGCTTAAATAGACACACCAACAATAAACCCTGTTCTTTCAAATGCAATACCTCAGAGTCAGATAACATCTCTGCCTTTATATCTCCATATAGATCGATGGACAAATATATTTTACATTTGAAAATCACATAAGCTACCAAACAGAATTCCCTGGTAATTTGACAGCTATCTATGTGTCAATTCTAAAACTTTACAAATAAATTGCATACCAGAAGAATAAAGCTAAAGTTAACATAATCAAGAGCAAAAATAATGAAAATGAAAATCTAAAGAGGAACATTTGTACCAAAAGTAAGGCAAAGAAGGCATCTGAGCTCTCTACAGAGAAACAGGCATATACCTCTGCAAGATCTCTTCCAGTGACCACACCAATTCGGGCTGAAAGATATTGGCATAAAATAGCAGCCATGTTAAAGAACAGCATTGGCAGTATCAGGTCATACCCAAAACGAGCACCTCCTTCAACAGTTGCTGCCCACTTTCCAGGGTCAACATATCCAATAGCTATCAAAAGTCCAGGTCCAACAGCTGGAAGTAGTCGATGAATAACACCCGGAGGGTGGTTGGAGTTTACAAACTCAGCCTCCATGTTATTGATTGTCACAAAAATCAAAATGTTTGTGCAAGAGCAGGTGTGATAGTGAAATACACTTCCAAACAACAAAACAACCAGAAAAGAATCTCAAGCCAAAAAATTTACATTTTGATCACCACTTAAATCTGCATCCTTCAGAGTGTGCACCACCCTTCACTAATCATTTGTCACTAAACGATCACCTTATTAGACATGCTTTTAATGGGTAAGCCAAAGTCAAACTCACTTCCTGTGAAGCTGATAACTAAGCAGTAAGTATATCATACAATAACACTGATATTGCTGGAATAGCAGCCCTAGAAAATACACTTGGATGAATCAAACAAATAAACTCCCCAAAGGAAAATTAATAGTACAGTTCTCTAGTAGCACATTCCACCATTAGCTGTGATCATCAGATACCATTCGGACCGTCGCATTTATATTAAGTTGCATATTATCATAGAGTGATTGAAATGGCCCACTGCCAGATAACCTATTCATCTCCTGAACATGAGCAGCAATCTAATCTAAATCACGTGAATCTCTCACAAATTATCAGACTCCTGTCTCCTTTGATGTCCACTCCTGATTCGAAAAATGAAATCATTTTGGCATTAACAACAAAAACACAATTTAAACTACAAATTTGAGTAACAGTTCAGAACTCAGCAGAAAGTACATGGATGGAGATACTTCAGTAACTAGATCACCATCTAAAAGGAATATATGACACCACACGTTCAGCTTTCAAGGGAAGAGATATGTGACAATATGTATTTGGAAATTTGGAGGCATCCACAAGTTGTATACATACTGTAGATCGGGCATCAATTTGTCGCCAGTTACAGAGAAGTAAAAGTCGAGAATCAGGCAACTCGTATATACTGGTAACAAAATCAACTTGTTACCATTTATAGTACAGTCGCCAACAAGAGTAATTACATGTATGCACAAGATCGACAGAGGTTCAAGTGTCCCCAGCAATATTAATAACATGGATACAGAAAATCTAAAGAGGCTTATAGCACCGTAAATTTAGATACACGAGATTATCTTTACAAAACTTACTCCAACATTTACTCAAAACAAATTCAAGCAATTACTGCAACAACCTAAGTTATGGTCTTCATAGCAGCTGATCAAATTCCAAATCCCAAAATCCAGTAAAATGCAAAACCCCCACTTAAAACTATACAGATCTGGTTGACAAAAAATTATTCATTTTCTAAATGAAACAAAACCTCCGATCATTATCAACAGAACCCAATTTGAGAAATCAAAAAACATAATTACCCAACCCTCTTAAACCAAAAGAAAATATTTTGAAGCCACAGGTTCAGATTACAGGAAATGACCTACAAAACTATAGAGAATCAGAAACTATCATCAGATCTGAACCATTTGTACGAATTTCAAAGTCAAATATAATAAACCCACCAAAGAAAAGAGTCTAAAAGAGTTGAAAGTTAAGGGCTTTTTAAGTTAGGGTTTCAACAATTGATCATTTTTACCTGTCCTCCTCCCTCTTTCTCTCAAAATCTCTCCCCTTGTCCTTCTCTGCAATCTCTATCTACTAGCACAGCAAGTAGATCTCAAAGAGGCCTTAGCCCTTTAAGACAGACCATCTAATTAATAATTACAAAGTTTTCTTCTCTCTCTCTCTCTTATTTTTTTTAACTTTCTAGAGAGAAGAAGCTCAGTTTCCAGAGGAGTTGAATAGAGAGAAAGAGAGAAGGGGTGAAAAGAGAAAATATATAATGGGATTGTGGGTTGGCTGCCCTTTTATTATTAATTTTTTTTTTTAATTTAAAAATTAATAAAGAAAAAGGATGAATGTGAAAACTGAAAAGCTAGAAAGGTCTTTTTTTTAATGTCAAAACTAAAAAACAAAAAATAAATAACATTTTCTCTTACTTTTTCACTTATGGGCAATCCAATGAGAGTCACTTTCTAATCCATATTCTCTTTTTTTTTTCCCCTCTATAAGACTTTCTCTTTCTAATTTTTTCTCTTTTTTATATGTCTTTATTTATTTTTTCTTTTTTTATATATTTTCCATTGAGAATCCAAATATTATTTTTAAAATTATTCTTATTAAACTTTGAATAAATTGGATTGAATTAATAGGTGGATATTCATTCTCCCCCTTACTCTTAAGATACTAGTAAATTTAATTTTAATATATTAAATATTCTCAATTTGAACTTCCTTGGGCACGTTTCGATTTTTAATCATAATTCCCTTAATTTAGTAAATTTTATTAAGCAAAAAAGTTAGTTTTTTATTCTCGTTTATGAGACAAAATGACTGAAAATCAAAGTTTAATAAAAAAATATAAATTAAAATTAAATTTATTAACATAATTAATTTGATTATATATGACTGCATCCCTTTATAAAAAATAAAAAAATATGATCGATTATTTTGTTTTTGAATAATAACATGGCATAGAGATATTTTGTGCTTTTCTGTATGCATACTGAGTTGACAAATTTTCCATCATCAATTAAAATTAAACCAATGGTTATAATTTTTGATTCGTATAAAAATATAAGTGTTTGATTTCTTAGGTATAAAAAGTGTTTTGAGTATGAAGTTTCTTAGGTAATAGATTATATATTATCGAGTAGTTAACTAATTTTAGGATTTTATATTTTATTAAAGAAAAACATCAATTCACTCTTTGATTTCTTGCATTTCTATAATTTCAATACACAATTAGAGTAAAACGTGCGAAATTATATTGAAACGGAATTAATAATGATGAGACGTGAAGGAATATATTATATATAATGATTTTTAAAATATCCTTCTAATCTTAATTCCGTCTTTACTATGACAATAACACACATCGAAATCACAATTAATTGCTATTAGAAAAATGTTTAAGCAAGTTTATTATATACGACATTATGTGTAACAAAAAAAATAAATCCATATTCATACGGAAGTTTGCATCCGGTTAGTTCGATTTTAAAATGATCAAATATAATATATTAAATTAATTTTAGAGAATAATTGAATCGACTGAAGTTGAATTAAAAAATTGAATCGATCGAAAATATATCGGTTGATTTAATTCGATTTTAGGATATTTTTTTACTTTAAATTGTTATACTAATAAATATAATTTAAACAAAAAAATATATAATAATTATCAAATAATAAAGTCCAGAGCACCATTATTTGAATATTAAAAAATAGAATGAAGTAATTATTAACTGTAATTATATGAATACATAATTAATTTATTATAATGATTTTATGTATGATTGTAATTAGTTTATATAACATACTAAAATAATTATATATAAAAATAATATAAAAGTATATAAAGTTTTGTAGGTTTAACATAAAAATAGAATTGACTAAACCAAAGTAAATTGAATGATAAAACCCAAATAAATGGAATCAAAACAATGGTATCCGATTTTGTTTATAAATTGAATTCGTTTTGGTTGACCCGAAGATGCTGTGCTGTGGTTAATTTCACCAAGCAATTAATTATATTGTAATTTGGCGATCAATTAATAATAAAAAAAAAAAAGTCGCAAAATTTTGAAGCTTATCCGATTTGGATCAATTTATTATTAGTTTTGTATAGGCATGTGATTAGTCCAACCCATTTTGTCTGGTTATACAAAATTTCACATAATGTTTTGTCCTATTATCATTTGTTTCATTAATTTTTCGAAAATGAAAGAGTTGCGTAAATTAGGACTTTAAGCCAAATAATTAGGGTTGAATAATCATGAGAAAAAAGGAATTTTTGGCAATCTAACAATTGATTGTGGTATAGTTAATAAAACAAAAAGAATCATTAATAACTCTACAATGATCAGGGCAAAGGAACGGAACCCACACCAGCCAGCCACTATATTTGAACAAAAACTAACTAAAATAGGATTGTTAAATGACAAACTCTAAGCGAGTATGGTAGAAATTTTGTATGATTTTAAAAAGGAGCTAGCTAGGTTAAGGCATGAAACATAAAAATTGACAAAATAGCACAAGTACAATTGTTTGACAGAATCAAAACACCGCACGTCCCAAATTAAGATTTAGGGTGACAAAGCAGTTAATGAAACTTGGCCCCATCTTTTAATTATCCTATCCACTTCTCCTACATTATGGGATGGGCTCTTCTTCTTTTTCAGTATATATGAGGCTTACGACGATTAGGGTTTCTTTTTTTACATAAAAATATGCATGCTTTCACATCTTTCAAATACCAAAATTAGTGATCTGATGAATAAGGAAAAAAGAAAAGGGAATAAATAATAAATAAAAAGGACAAAAAATTCAGAATCGTTCTGATGTAAATACAGCCAGAGGTGAGCAGCACATAAGAACAAGTTTTTTCACGTCCACGACACATGTCACGTGCCTCTTAGCTATTCCATCCATTTACAAAGTTCATTATCTACCATAATTTTTATTATAATTATAATAGTAAATTGTTAAATTCCAAACAATTGCAAAATTATTTCAATTGAGAAATAATAAAATGGAAAGAATATTCGCTTTTAGAGGCACTGCTACACGCAATTGCTTGTGAATTAGTGCTGGAGGAGTAGGGCCACCTTGAAGAGTAGAAAACAACATATTATAAATATTATAATGTTATGGTACAATTTAATTTAATCATTGTTTATGACTTCCAATAATGTGACTATATAATATTAATTTATATATTTATATTACCTTTTAAATATTAGGAAATGCTCTCCAAGAAAGTTGGCCTCTTAAGCATTTAGGCAATGCCGTTTATATAACTCACCAATTTGTCACTCTAATACTTAATTTTAATTACAAAGCTTGCTGATAACCAGACTTTATAATTAAAATATGTTAAGTTCTAATAACTAAGATTTCAGCTCCTATGTTAATGGTGTTAGTATTAAACATTAATGACCCATTGTTATTGATTATTATTTATTAATATTAGTGGCTCGATTAATTTAATACTTATATAACCCATAGTCATGTACTTATAAAATAAAAAGCATCATTCTTTCATGAAATTATATTTTTGGTCATTATCAAATTATTCTCTAATTTCTCTAACAATATAAGGGTATTAACGTAGAACTATAATATAACACGGTTTCCTCTGTTTATTTAAATATAAATTTTCTAATTAAAAAAATAATTATTTTTTTTACAAGAAATAATACAAAAGACAGTCTTTTCTTTTTTTTTTTTTTAACAAATACTCAAAGGCTTATTGATTACAAATACAATAATACAATATACATAAGCTTTGAGTAGCATTTTGCATTCATATACTAATACAATTAAAAAGTATAAATTTTATATTGTTAATAAAGAATATTTTTTTTATCCAATGATATTAATTTTAATTTGTAATAAAATAATGATAAATGATTCATGTTAGAAGAGAAGTTCTGTATTTTGAAACAATACACAACGTGAGAATCAAAAGAAGAAACATAACAGCAAATGAATAGTAATAATAAGAATAATGATAATACGTGTACCAATCCACATGCTTCATCTCCTAGTCGTTGGCAATTCAATGCATCAAACTACAATTTCTTTGCCCTCCATGTGTATATATTTCTTATTTATTATTAATCATTTAACACCGTGATTAATATTACTATTATTATGCTCAGGAGACAATAATAATATATTTAATTCAACACGGAACGCAAATCAAAGCAACACATCTTAATTTTAAGCCATCTCAAAAACATTTATATACATTGAACTTTGATAATACAAACTCGTAAAAATCATATAACATCTCTGTTAGATGGTCGCTTTTTCACAAATTATCAATATTAGAGTGATAATTTATTTTATTGAATAAATTAAAATGTCTTTTTTTTAAAAAAAAATTTAGACCATCTAATAAAGCGTCTAAAAACAGTTAATTAAATCATTAAATGTTATTATAAGTAAAGTTGGTGGGATGAACAAAGCAATTAATAATTAATTAGTTATAGTATTAACCACACTCTAATTAACCATGATAATAATAAATAATTATCATCGAAATTGGCATAACAAATAACGGTTTGTTAATCACTTTTTAAAGCTGTCAAGAATCTATCCTTTCTAATTTTATTTAGATTTTTAAGGGCTTCGTGGCTCAAATTAAAAGAGTTTATAATCTTATATACCACAGAGGATGAGTGTTCATTGTATCTATCTATCTATATATATGTGTACATTGACATATATTTATACTATACTATTTATAGGGTGAAAAATGTTTTAGACTAAAATAGCCTTATGTTGTTAAATAATTAACCAAAGTAACATTCTTAGAAGCAAAATTAACTTTTACAAAAAAAATAAAAAATAAAAATTTTATTCACCATTTAAAAAGAGTAAGGTTTTGGGATACTCTTTAAGAGTAAGAGTAAGAGTAATTCTATGAGTATGTGAATGTACATAATTAATTATGTCAATGCTCTCTTCTCTTGTTCAATATTTTGATATGCTGCTTCTTACTTTCAACTCAGTCAATAAATAAAATAAAGATAATAATTTTGATTAGAAGGGTATATTGTGCATTTTTGTTAAACAAGATTGGCAAAGCAGTGATGCTACTTAGATTTGAACAGTTAATAACCTTCTGTTGGGTTATAACAAACTGCCGGTATCAAATTTTCGAACAAAAAAGAGCTAAAGAAAATCAATTAAATATGTGATAAATTTCAAATTTGGTTTATTTTTTCTACAATTACAGTTGGTATTCATATATATCCATGGGCCACGGCCCATCAAACACATCAACGCACATACTCGGACAAGCATACCTATAAAGATCCAAAATAAAAACGACATTTCATTTTAATTATGAAATTTCCGATTTCATTTTCTTTCTTTATCCTTTTCATCTTTCTATTTCATTTACAGAAAAGAAAAGAAGAGTATTGTTGAATATTCTGTTACTACTTACTATTAAAATTGCCTGAAATTAAGTGTCTCCTTTCTTCAGTTTCATCCCTTGCAGAGAAATGGAAATCGTAAGTAATTTATTAGGATTAATTGGATTTGGATTTGGAATCTCAGTCGGCATTCTTTTGGGTTTCGTTCTATTCATTTTCTTGGAGCCTCAAGATCCGAAGGTACCCCATTTTTGTTTTTTCAAATGCATTATGGATTTATGATTAATTAAATATTTTGATTATTAAATCTGCAGGACCCAATTATCAAGCCACTAAATCAGTTGGATCCTAACTCAGTGCTTGATATTTTGCCACAGATTCCTATGTGGATGAAGCATCCTGACTATGATAGAGTAATTAATTAACCTCTAATCCATTTCCAAATTATATTTAATTAAAATCTGTTTTGCTTTAATTATATTATCACTTACTATAATTCTGCAGGTTGACTGGTTGAATAAGTTCATCTTTCATATGTGGCCTCATCTCGACAAGGTATACAAAATTAATATCGACTCGATTCATGAACAAATTTAAAATAAGAATTGTGGTTTTGATTTTATGTTGTAGGCAATATGCAATTTAATAAGCAGCACAGTTAATCCTGTAATTGATGAATATAGAGGCAAGTTTTGTATCGACTCCTTATATTTTAAGAGCTTGAGCCTTGGAACTCTGCCTCCTACAATTCATGGTAATTAATTAATTATAGCTTAAATAAAGTCACAATTAAGAATTAATCTCAGATTAGCAACAGTAATTTATAATTTCTGAATGGGCAGGTATCAAAGTGCACCAAACTAACGACAAAGAACTTCTAATTGATCCTGCAATTAGATGGGCAGGAAATCCTGAGATTACCCTGGTCATGAAATTCTTGTCTCTACCAATTACAATTCAGGTTACAGGAACTTGTAAACTATATCTCGATTTCCATTTATTTTTGTATATAATTTAACGGAATTCAGATTTAAATTAAAAATTAATGTAACAGTGTTTATTAATTTAGTAGATGAGTTTAAAGAATATTGTAATTAAATTTCTACAAATATTTTCAGCTTTTGGATATTCAAGTATTTTTAGCACCAAGGATAAGCTTAAGACCTCTAGTGCCTGCCTTCCCTTGTTTTGCCAGCATATTTGTTTCTTTGCTAGAAAAGGTAAATGAAGCAATTATTTATTAATTAAATTAATTTTGGATGAATTTGATAGCTATATCTAATTGCAGCCATGGATAGACTTTGGATTGAAACTGCTTGGAGCTGATGTTATGGCTGTCCCTGGACTGTATCAGTTTGTTCAGGTTTATGAATTTTTAATTTTGTAAAACATTAATTTGCTCATAACATAATATGGGACAACAACAATATGCGGTATGCGCAAATGCTATTCCGTAGAAATCAAACTTCCATTTTCTTCTGCATATTTGCATTTGCATAAATATTGTTAATTTCACCGCAAGCAGGAATCAATAAGCAAAGAAATTGCTCGTCTATATCTCTGGCCGCAAACAATTCACATACAGATTCTTGATAGTTCTGTGTAAGTTTTGATTGATTTTATACTTTTTTCGTCTCATAAAGATGCATATTGTTGTAGTCAGCTTTTCTGATTATTTCTCACATATGCTTGCTTTTCTTTTCATGAAATCTTTTTTTTTTTTCTCCTGTAATAGAGGGGCAATGAAGAAGCCTGCAGGGATTCTACATGTAAAGGTGATAAGAGCAATGAAACTCTTGAAAATGGACTTATTAGGAACCTCCGATCCTTACGTTAAACTCAACTTATCGGGAGAGATACTTTCTGCGAAAAAAACTTCTATTAAGTTAAATAATCTTAACCCCGAATGGAACGAATATTTCAAATTAATTGTCAAAGAGCCTCAATCTCAAATTCTTCATTTACATGTTTATGATTGGGAAAAGGTGAATTTATTTATTTATTTATTCATTATTCTTATTCTTTTTTGAATATAAACTTGAGTCTCTAATTGAAGTTTATTTCACAGGTAGGGAGTCATGATAAGTTGGGAATGCAAGTAGTTCCATTGAAATTACTTATTCCCTTTGAAACTGTACAATTTAAGCTTGATTTGGTCAAGAATTTAAATCCTAATGATCCTCATAACAAAAAATTTAGAGGCAACCTTGTTGTGGAGTTAGCATTTAATCCTTTTAAGGAAGATAATGAGCCAATTGGAACAGGGATAAATCAAAGTCCACCATTACATAAAGGTGGTTTGCTTTTAGTTACAGTTGAAGGAGCTAAGGATGTTGAGGGCAAACATCATAACAACCCTTTCGCATTGATTATTTTCAGAGGAGACCAGAGAAAAACAAAGGTATGTTTTGGCTATGTTCTGATTATTTCGAAATAATGAGTTGCTGTGATTTTTCAGAGTAATTTGAATCGAGTAAAAATTGCTAATACAACTTTTAATTTTATGATAATTAATTGTTTATGAATTTTATTATTATATTTAATTAGATTATGATTTAACTGTCTTTTTAGTTGATTTGCAAAACTCGAGATCCGATTTGGAATGAAGAATTCCATTTTGTGCTAGAAGAGGCTCCTGTAGAAGAAAATATTCATATTGAAGTTAGGAGCAAGAAGAGGACATGGTTTGGGTTCCATTCCAAGGTTGTTCATTTTTATTTATTCATTTGCTGTAATGCACTATGATTGTTATTTATATTCCATGAAGTAATACTAAAAATACTACGATTGTTATTTATGGCAGGAAATATTAGGTTATGTGGATATTAATCTAACGGATGTGGTTTGCAATGGACGGATCAACGAGAAATATCATTTAATCAATTCCAAGAATGGAGTTATAGCCGTTGATATTAGATGGAAGGCTTTTTGATAAGGAAAATGGATTTAACTATTTCAGGAATTGTTTTTGAAGAAATAGCATTTCATTATTGTCTTAGTCAATAAATAAAATTATAAGCTAAATTTATATCTTAATATTTTTAATCTCTTTCTATATTCTTACTCTTAAGTTCCTATTATCGGATTAACTCTCAAATAGAATCACATGTAATTTTTTAAATACATTTTAAAATATTTATAAGGGAGTATTTTACTTTTCTATAAATTTGACAAATAGGGATTCAGATTAATAAATTTGATAAATACGGATCCGGGCTAATAAATATTATAAAAAAAGAAAAATTGATGTTGGGCTAAACTAAACAACATTTTCTTTTTCTTTTTTCTTTGATTATAAGAAAGTGGCATAAAACCCAATTATAAATGCAGGAACAAACGATTTAAATGGGCCTCCTGCACATTCTCCCTTTAATCGAACGCTCATTAGTTCTTTTTTTTTAAAAAAGTTTGATTGGGCCTTGAATCAACTCAATCCAGCCCATCAAATTTCGCTGCTTCTATGGTGTTGTACACGAGTGTACAACTCACAAAACCCTCCAATTTCCAAAACCAAAATCAGAATTAACTCTTAAACCCTACCTATCTCCTTCGCCTTCTCTCTCTTCCGTTTGCAGTCATGTTGATCGAAAACTAAATCGAAAAAGAAGACGACCCATTAATCTAAACCTTCTGAAGTTGATATTTTTCTCTTAATGGCGTCAATATCTCTCTCTAAACCCTGCAAGTCTAGAGTTTATCCCATTATTTCTAAAGTCTCAGTCCCTTACTTACTAAGCCCCCTCCATTTCTGCACTTCAACTCAAGATCCAATTCCCTCCAATACAGAAACTCCTTCAACAAGCTCGCAAATCCGGTCCGAAACTGAGACGCCAAATGCGGATCCACAGAATCAAAGGCAGCTGCGAATTCCTCGAGGTAAGCGTCCTGACCCAGAAAAATTAGAGGATACAATATGCAGAATGATGGCAAATCGGGCCTGGACGACCCGTTTGCAGAATTCAATTCGGGATTTGGTCCCTGAATTTGATCACTCATTAGTTTACAATGTTCTGCACGGTGCCCGTAACTCTGAGCACGCACTGCAATTCTTCAGGTGGGTTGAGCGGGCTGGTTTGTTTCGACATGACCGTGGGACCCACATGAAGATTATTGAGATTCTTGGTCGAGCTTCGAAGCTCAATCATGCTCGTTGTATTTTATTGGATATGCCTAAGAAGGGGGTTAAGTGGGATGAGGATATGTTTGTGGTGTTAATTGAGAGTTATGGGAAGGCTGGGATAGTTCAAGAAGCTGTTAAGATATTTCATAAAATGAATGAATTGGGTGTAGAGAGGTCTATTAAGAGTTATGATGCTTTGTTCAAGGTGATTTTGAGGAGAGGGAGGTATATGATGGCTAAAAGGTTGTTTAACAAGATGTTAAGCGAAGGGATTGAACCAACTACGCATACTTATAATATCATGCTTTGGGGGTTCTTCTTGTCATTGAGGTTAGAAACAGCATTGAGGTTTTATGAGGATATGAAGAGTAGAGGGATTTCCCCTGATGTGGTCACTTATAATACAATGCTTAATGGTTACTATAGGTTTAAAAAGATGGAGGAGGCAGAGAAGTTGTTTGTGGAGATGAAAGGGAAGAATATAGCTCCTACAGTTATAAGTTATACGACTATGATTAAAGGGTATGTTGCCGTTGATAGAGTGGATGATGGGTTGAGGTTGCTCGAGGAGATGAAGTCATTTGGCATTAAGCCTAATGCTCTTACTTATTCAACTCTATTGCCGGGGCTTTGTAATGCTGGGAAAATGGCTGACGCTAAAGAAATTTTGAATGAGATGGTGAGCAAGCATCTTCCTCCAAAGGATAATTCCATATTTATGACGCTGATGTCTAGCCAGTGCAAGGCTGGCGATCTGAGAGCAGCAGAGGATGTGCTAAAGGCAATGATTCGGTTGCATATACCAGCAGAGGCTGGGCACTACGGTGTGTTGATAGAAAATTTCTTTAAGGCTGAGGAGTATGATCGGGCAGTAACATTATTGGATAAGCTTATTGAGAAGGAAATTATTTTGAGGCCACAGAGCACTTTTGTGATGGAGCCGAATGCTTACAACCCAATGATCCAGTATCTGTGCAGTCATGGACAAACAGTAAAAGCAGAAATATTTTTCAGGCAGTTAATGAAAAAGGGCATTCAAGATCCTGTTGCCTTTAATAGTTTGATATGTGGCCATGCAAAAGAAGGGTCTCCTCATTCTGCTTTTGAAATTTTGAAGATCATGGGTAGGAGAGGGGTTGCAAGGGATTCGGATGCTTACAGGTTGCTCATTGAGAGCTACTTGAGGAAAGGCGAGCCAGCTGATGCGAAAACAGCTTTGGATGGTATGATTGAAGATGGGCATATTCCAGATTCATCAGTATTCAGATCAGTGATGGAGGGTCTGTTTGAAGACGGAAGGGTTCAAACCGCTAGCCGTGTCATGAAGAGTATGATGGAGAAGGGTGTGAAGGAGAACATGGACTTGGTAGCTAAGATATTGGAAGCTCTTCTCATGAGAGGTCATGTTGAGGAAGCCCTTGGAAGGATTGAGCTACTAATGCATAGCGGGTGTCATGCCAATTTCGATGATCTTCTTTCTATTCTGAGTGACAAAGGCAAAACCATTGCTGCTCTCAAGTTGTTAGATTATGCATTAGAAAGGGACTTTAATTTGGACCTTAAAAGCTACGATAAAGTGTTGGATGCTCTCTTAGCTGCAGGGAAGACCCTCAATGCATATTCAATACTGTGTAAAATCATGGAGAAAGGAGGTGTCAATGACTGGAGTAGCTGTGAGGAACTGATTAAGAGCCTTAACCGGGAGGGTAACACAAAGCAGGCTGATATCCTTTCAAGAATTATGAAGGGAAGGGAGAAATCTCACGAAAGCAATAAGGGGAAGAAACAAACTCCTTTTGCATCTTGATTGCGGAGTTTTTATTTTTTATTTTTTTTAAGTTATTTTTTTTTTCCATGAGTTGGAGGTCTGGAAACGGATGATTATTCCATTCGAGCAGTAAAACTGGTTTGTTCTTTTACAGGAATAAATTTTCAGGAAAGCAATGTAACATGTTCTGTTTATTGTTTTGAGCACTAGGTGTCATCCCTTTAGACATTATTAACATTTTTCTCAGTGAATTCATGTTTATTGGGAAGGATATTGTGCTGTGCACTTGCAGATTTCTGGATATTGTGCTGTATTCTTGCAGTTAGAACTTAGTTGGGCAAGAGATGCAATGCAGTGTTTGAGGAGATTAGCTAATTTTGATAGAAGATTATCTATTTTGAGGAAAAACCACAAAATGGGCATTATCTAAATGTCCGTAAATATCTAGAGGCTGGTTTTGTCAAGTGGCAGGGCCAATATTGGGCATCAAATGGCAATGGCAAGACAATAAACATCTCTCCACTTGACACCACCAGTGATAAGGCTGCCAATATCTCCACAACACCCCCATCCTAGCCGCACAAATTTTCAAATTGGAGTCATTAATTTTTGAAACTTATAACTATTGATAATTCTCTATCTATTTTTAAGTTTAAAGTTTAATATTCTACACAAATAAAGAAAAGAAATTTTAATTTTAATTGTCTTAACTTTAAATGATAATTCTCTATCTATTTTTAATTATAAAGTTTAATATTCTACACAAATAAAGAAAATAAAATTTATTATAAATTGTTCTTACCTTTAAATGAGATTTCAAGTATTGGGCTTAAATTTTAAAAATTGGTGAACATAAAATTTGAATTTATTCTACTATTTCATAATTTATTTTTGCATAGTATGATTAGGTGCATGGATTTATATTCTCAATAATTAACCATCAGATTAAAAATAAAATAACATAAAATTAGGATTCAACAGTATTCAATTGTGCACAAAACCATACTGGATAAATACTCAATTTTTATAAATTAGTAGTAATTATTAAGAAAATGAAATTAGATTGGTCAGGTAGGTAAATTTCCTTAAAAGAAAAGGGCACTAGAGTAATAACATACACACTTCGCATTTCACACTCTAAACCTGGCTCATAAAATATCTTCTTCTCCTCAGGCTATACCCTTTATAAACCTCTCCTCTACCCCGTAAAAACCTTATCTTTATCATCCTTTCGGGTTCAGAGAGCTTCTCGGCTAAAGCCATGTCTACCGCTACTGCTTCTTCCTTGGTTCTTCCTTCTCTAAATCCTAAAACCCTCTCCCTTTGCAACACCAGCAAACCCGCTTCACTCTCTTTCGTTTCTTCTACGTATTCCTCTTCTCTCAGGCTACATGCTAAATCTATTTCAATTCCCACTTCGCTTTTCCATTCCTTAGGAGCCCTTCAACACTCCTTCTCTTCCCGTTTTGTTCCGAATGTTGCCATTTCTTCTGAGTTTGGACAAGAAGAGGAGGTCTCTAGCGATGGAGATGAGCCTAATTTCTCTCCTGACCTCAAATTGTTTGTGGGTAATCTTCCTTTTAGTGTTGACAGTTCTCAGCTCGCCGCTTTGTTTGAAAACGCTGGAAATGTTGAGATGGTTGAGGTATTTTTTCTTATTGTTAAGCTCAAAGTTCGTACCTTTTTACTGTAATTTACTGTTTTTAGGATTTATTCATTGTTGGATTCCTTCTTGATTTAAATTGGCCTTATATCTGCTTTTAAATGTGATTTTTAGCCGCTAATTTGATATTCAGGTTCTTCGGTTTTGTTATTATTTTTGGTTTGAAAAATAATTATTTCTTCTGTGGAAAGGAAATTTATTTATAGAAACAACTCACACTTGAGAATGTTTTACTCCGAGCAAAGGTTTGTAACCCAATATTAGGTGCTTTATGATATTGTAAAACCTTAGTTACCATTTGCATTGATGTGCTGATGTCTATTTTTTCTGTGGAAGGTCATATACGACAAAGTAACTGGGAGAAGCAGAGGATTTGGTTTTGTGACCATGTCATCTGTTGAGGAAGTTGAAGCCGCTGCTCAGCAGTTCAATGGCTATGTAAGTCATATAATATATTATCTGTTTCTTGTGAGCTTCACTTTCTAATACTTTATGCAGCTGTGGCTAAATGTGTATCAAAATTGATTGTTGAAAGGCTTTAGTAGACCTCCTTTGATTGCTATGGATACACTTGATTAAAATGTTGAAAGCAAAATCATTTTAAAGTTTTCTTGATGTTGCAATTGGTATTTATTAATTGTCGGTCTTTCTGTTTATAATTAGCGTGTGTTCTTTTATTCAATTAATTAGGCTACGGTATCTAATTGAAATGTTTTGTAATTCCAGGAGCTTGAGGGGAGGACATTGAGGGTGAATTCTGGACCCCCTCCCCAGAGGGAAACTTCCTTTTCTAGAGGTGGCGCCAGAGGTGGTGGGACTTTTGATTCAGCCAACCGGTTGTATGTTGGTAACCTTTCTTGGGGTGTTGATAACTTGGCACTTGAGAACTTGTTCAGTGAGCAAGGGAAGGTTGTGGATGCTAAGGTAGTCTATGACAGGGAGAGTGGTAGATCTAGGGGCTTCGGTTTTGTTACTTATAGCTCTGCTGATGAGGTTGAGAGTGCCATTGAGTCCTTGAATGGTGCGGTACGTATCTAATTTTCTTTTTCGTGATGATATACCTATTTTTGAATTTATCTTCGGATTGGTTGCCTTTCACTGAATATTAATGGCCAGTTTCTGAAATTAAATCGTAATAAGTTTCTAATATAGAGTGATAGTCATTCTTCTTCTTCTTTTTTTTTTTTTTTTTTTTTTAATTTTTGTGTGTTGGTAAAGTGCCCGTTGGATAGTTTAATTTTCTTGTGAATGAGGGTTTAGGTCTTCTTCCTGCACATGGCTGGTTGCGTTCTGTGCTAGTTAGTACGTGACATACTGAATTATTGTATTGTATGATAGAGGCTTGAATCTGATACTTGTTTCTTCAAGACTCACTGAGTAATGCATGAAGCTTGTGTGAATCTAACTTATCAGTTTAATATTTCATACATCAGTTATGTGATTAAAGCAAAGTATCCTGAAAGTCATATCTGATATTTGCTTATGCCAATGTGCTTTGGATTCTGAACTGCTAAAAGCTGTACTTACCAAATATTGTTTGATACAGGAATTGGATGGCAGAGCAATTCGCGTCTCTATCGCAGAAGCTAGGCCAAGGCGTCAATTTTGAGAATAAAGTCTTTTTCCTGCTTTCTCTTCAAAAAAATGCTCAAGGTAAGCTACGCATTAACTATATCATATGAAAAGCTACTCGCATCTCATATGAATGGCCAGAATTCATTACAATGTGACATAAAATCTCGAATTTTTGTGACAGGAACTGGGAGATGAACACCTTCAGTCGATGGATGTTTGTCCAGCACATGCTCAACACTTCTCTTTCCTAGGTTGCTTATGGGCATGAGTTATGTGCCTCTTGATTGTATGCATCTAATGACAAAGAGCCTGTCATTGAAATTTCTCAATGTATGTTTTGGGCACCAGTGATCCTGATGGAGAACTCATAAATAGGCTATTTATAGAGTTAAATGTATCAGTTGTTTAGTTCATTTTTGCCATGTATGTTGGTAGCAACTCTTGTTTTGATTCTTAAATGCAGGAAATGCAAATTCAGGATAATTTGCACTAAGATTCAGCACTTTGAAATTAACATTTCCTTGGATATGTTTGGTAGTCTAAAATGGTCCCTGAATAGATTGTGGATCTTGTGAGAGCATTCCTAGGTTTGCTGGCAGAGGTAAACCCTAAACCCTATAGATATTTCATTAATGGTATCGTATTAGGTCTGACATGATTTATGTTTCAGTACAATTTCCTTTGTACTGAAATATTTGGCTCAAATTTACTGAGTAATTAGTGATATTCATTTTTTCTGATGACAGATTATTTTAATCAATTAAGTAGATTCATATAATTAAATATCAAGTTATGTTATTTAAGAGTGTCAAAAATTACTTTTTTTGAGGAAATTGATTTCCATGAATAATTCTGATTTTGATTAATAGTAATGTTCTCAACCTCTGATCGATTTCCAGTATTTAAAGAAATGAAGGCCTATATCCTAATTCAAATGAAAATTCACATTGAGCAGAAATTTTCAACATTTTTATACTTAAATCCTTAAACTTTGATTATATCTGAATCAAGGGGTACGATTTTTGCATTATTCAATTAACAAACAAATTAATTTAAGCTAGGTAAAAGTTTAAATTTTGACCGAAAAGAACTGGGTTATAGATTTTAGTTTAGATAAAATGGTGTGAAGCTCTCATGAGCTTAAATATTCTAAAAAAAACATTATTCAATTTTTTTTTTTTTTTAAAAAAAATTATATCTATCATTAATTTGATCCATGAAATAAATAATGACCTAAACTTGAATAAATAAAATCCATAAAATACCATGTAAATTACTTTTATATTTTCGCGACTACTAAAGTCATCCGTGATAACTCTTGTACTTTTGTTATAACTGAAGTAATTAAGCTCATGTAGTATGATTATCCTTATACTTTGGTAACCATTGAAGTAAATCAACCCCATGTACTAAAAATCCATAAAATACTGATAGGGATGGGGGCATTGAAGCCAAGAGGCAGAACTCATTTTGAACTTGTTGGTCAATACTGATAAAATCAAAGCATAATATTGATTCTTGTCAACCTTTTCATCGTTTGATACCTTAAAATTAAGAGCAAGTCTCTTGGGTTTATTCTTTTCAACTTCCATTTTCTAAGACGACAACCAAATGGTCAAACGACAGTTACATGATTATATTGAACTTATCGTGTTGCTCTTACCAACAGAAAAAACAACAAAGTGGCATATTCCTCATTGGGTTAACTTCAACTCTATTTAACCATTTCTTCTTTTTCTTTAGAACGTAGGAAAAGTTTTGATCTTCATTTGAATGGTATATAGTTTTATTTTCATTATTGAGTTTCTGTTTTTATGTTTTACAAGTTTATTTTTTCTCAATTTTCAACACTTTCTTCACTGCACAAGCGTTAGCTTCTTTCAAACAAGTTTTGTTTAAAGAGCATCATAAGAGAAGAACAAGGAGTCGGCCTGGTGGCCAGGAATCAATTAAAAGTGCAGAAAGTTTTGAATTTGATTTTTTCTAGTGGCATTGATAGTTATTGAGCCCTCCGTATTACTGCAAAATGGCTTCTGATACATCAAGCTCTAGAAGGTATGCAGAAGATGTTGAAGAAGCAAAGTGTACACTGACCCGAAAAGGTCTAATAGGCAAAACTTTTCATCAAAAAGTACTTTCAAGAGTCTTCTCAGAGGATTATGAACACGATACAGTGGTGAAGACGATATTAGATCCTCGAGGATCAGTCATAAAGACATGGAACAACATCCTTTTCGCAGCTTACTTGACTTCATTATTTATAGATCCTTTGTTCTTCTTGTTGCCTCAAGTAACGGAAGACTTCTGCATACACTTATCTACCAATCTTGAAGCTACTTTGACTGCCATCAGGTCACTATGTGATGCTGTTTACTTCATTCACATGCTTGTTCGGTTCCGAACAGCTTATGTTGCTCCTTCCTCTCGTGTATTCGGAAGAGGAGAGCTAGTTGTAGACCCCGAAAAGATTGCTTCGAGGTACCTTCGCAGAGCCTTTTGGCTCGACATTTTGGCTGCTCAACCCGTTCCTCAGGTTTGTAATTGTAGCCAACTATAATAGTTCCCTATATAAATTAGAAAAATGTCTTAAAGGTTTGTTTCTTGATGTCATTTCAGGTCCTGATTTGGGGTGTTATCCCGAGTTTAAGGGGTTCATCAATCAGGCGCGCGAGAATCATTATTCGTTTCTTTATCATATTTCAGTTTCTTCTAAGGCTATATCTTATCTTCCCCCTTACACATCGAATCAACAAGGCTACTGGTGTTGTCTTGGAAAGAGCATGGGCTGGGGCAGCTTATAATCTTGTTCTCTATATGTTAGCAAGTCATGTAAGTTATTACCATTAGTTCTACCTGTTATACTGGGATACATTTTCTGTTGGTATATTTACATATGAAATGTTCTCTTCCTTCAAGGTTTTGGGATGCTTATGGTATGTGCTAGCAGTCGAACGACAAGAAGACTGTTGGAGAGAAGTTTGCAATCTACAACAAGCAGATTGCAATTATTCATTTATGGATTGTAGTATGGTGGATGATCCGGGTCGAGCATCATGGTTAGTATCAAGCAATATCACAGACCTTTGTGACACAAGTAGCAGATTCTTTGAGTTTGGCATTTACAGTGATGCATTGGCCTCTCGAGTTTCCTTGTCGAGCTTCTTTCACAAATTCTCCTACTGTCTTTGGTGGGCATTCAGGAATTTGAGGTAAGTTTCTGTTTATAATCTCATGTTATTAGTTTTTAAGCTAAAAAAAATAATTGCTAATGATCTCTATTTTGCAGCTCTCTAGGCCAAGGCCTTACCACAACCACTTATCTTGGAGAAATAAGTTATGCCATGATATTAGGAATTGTTTCGTTGATGCTTTTTGGACTCCTTATTGGAAATATGCAAGTAAGTCAAACTCATTCTTGAAAGATTATCAACATATGAGCTTTATTTTATATTAACTGGGGCTGAAATTTTTGACAGAGATATCTCCAATCGAACAGTGCACGACTGGAAGAATGGAGGATTTTCAAAACTGATACAGAGCGATGGATGCATCACAGGCAGCTCCCGCACGAAATGAGAGAGAGCGTACGAAGATATAATCAACTCAAATGGTGTTCAACTCGAGGAGTTAATGAGGAAGCTATTCTAAAAAGCCTTCCTATGGATCTTCGAAGGATAATCAAGCGTCATCTCTGCCTTGATCTTGTTCGAAAAGTAAGTTTTTAGTTCAACTATATGTACATTCACATGTGTTCAGCTAATGAAATTGATGTTACAAAACAGGTTCAGCTTTTCAACAGGATGGATGAGCAGATGCTAGATGCTATATGTGAGAGGCTGAAACCATGTCTATACGATCAAGGAAGTTGCCTAGTTCGCGAAGGCGATCCTGTCAACGAAATGCTATTCATTATTAGAGGTCATCTCAACTCTTACACAACGAATGGGGGGCGGTCTGATTTCTTCAACTCATGCCTGATTTCTCCTGGTGATTTCTGCGGCGAAGAATTGGTGACATGGGCATTAGACCCGTGTTCTAGCTCGAATGTTGCCCTCCCTTCATCGACACGAACTGCTATAGCAATCACTGATGTTGAAACTTTTGCATTAGAAGCAGAAGACTTGAAATTTGTGGCATCTCAATTCCGTGTGTTCAACAGCAAGCAACTGAGGCATGTTTTCAGGTTCCATTCGCCGCAGTGGAGAACATGGGCTGCTTGCTTGATTCAAGCAGCTTGGTTTCGATATCGGAGAAGAAAAGAAGAAGCTGAATTGAACAGAATCAGGAGTTTGAATGAAGCTGAAATGGAGCAAAACCACTCATCTTTGCTTCAGGTGGCTACAAACTTTACTATGTATGCATCAAAACTTGCTCGTAGTACTAGAAGAGGTGGTTCCAAGCCAGAAGAGCCTGATTTTAGTATTGAAAAGTAAATAATTTACAAAAACTCTTGTATATTAGATTCCTCCATTGCTTGCAATCCAATCAATAATTCGACTCATGAATAAAATTCTAAATCAAACATAAATAAGAAGTTTTTTCTAAATTTGTCGGCTCTAAATTTCCAATATATATATATATATATATATATATTAAAATGAGAAACCATTCCATGTTGTGATGTAGGATCTTAACAATTAGAAATAGATCCATATTCTGATATTTGATAAACTTTTAAGTTATTTCAGTAGTAGTGTACGGTATTTATTTTTATCTACCGACCCTATAAGCATTTATTACAAGTTAAGAAGTTACAAAATTATTGTTATGAACTTACAACCGTTATTTAAGCAATCATACCGTGGTTATTAAATTATAAGTTGGATAGATGTTACTCTTTTTATTTCATAATACCTGTCACTTTTAAATAAAATTTAAATTTTATTTATTGTAACTTTTAGATTTTTAATGCAATTTTTTTTTAATTTAATATTTTTTGCAATAAAAATTAACCAATTAAATTTAAATTTGTATATTAATTTACTCAATTTTATCTTAAATTTAAAATTATTTAATATTTTTTAATTCTAATAAAAATAATAAAAGTGATAAATATTATAAAAGGGAATGAATATAAACAGTGAGTAAATTCCACTGTTATTGTCTTAACGTACTTACTCTCTCGCTATATGTTGACTTGACTCTCGAACTAAAATCTCGTTGGGTATTGTCTTTCGTGTGCACCTAGAGATCAGCAGCAATCTCATTAGCAAGAAGAGCGACTCGGTTACTGCCAACTGTTAATTTATATATACACGCACACATAGGCTTAATGATTTAATGAACTTTTTTGAAGTGAATAAACTTTGACTTAAAGCCAAAGAGATGTAATATTATATTTACCTTCACAAGAAAGTTGGATTATTTTTAATTAATTATAGTCTCAACTTATTTAAGTATTATTATATGGTGATAACATAAACTATAAAATATTTGATAGTCGATATAATACTTCCTTTGTCTTTACTGACTCCTCTAAAGTTGTAATAGGCACAATGGCCTTCGATTGAAATAGAATACGAAATGTTTCATTTCTTTTTAATTTTTATTATTATTATTATTACTTTCTCCATTTTTCGAGCAAACTTGAAAGGATAAAATAGGAAAAAAATTAATTTAAATTTCTGATGAAATTTAAAATTGAGGGGTGGGGTGATTTTGTGAGAATTTTAAAGGGAGTTTGGTGGACAAATTGATGAGGATGTAACATAAAATGGCATAAAAAAGTGGGACAGTATCAATGAAAGTTCAAAACTATGATGAACTCCAGAAACCTAGTCAGACAGCTCCATATTTCTCTGCGTTCTCAAGCTGTTATTTAGTTATTTATTTTTTAAATTTTTCGACTTTATAAACTTTATAATAATTAGTTATTACGGTTGCCTAGGCATGGTCCCACTGACCTTGCCTCAAATTGTACCATACTTTTTGGCGGACCTTTTCATTGGTCGCCATAGATTGGCCCACTTTGACCATTGGCCCAACCGGATTTATTTTGGTTACTCTTTTTAATTAGATGTCCTTAGTGAACCATACGCAGTGCATGCCATAGTTCAATGAAAAATAAAAAAAAATATTATTTTTAGTATAAAATAGGTCAAAATACGTGTGAAAAATGTGAATTATGAGTTTGATTGAGTTTAAAGTTTGATGGAATGATAAAAAGTAATAGTTTTTTTAAAAAAATAAATGAACCCACCAACAAAATTCACCACTCTACATGATTGGTCAAAAAAATGAAAGCTGAAAAATTTTAAAATAATAAATTAAAATTAAAAAGTGAATAGCCATAGCCATAGCCAACCAAAGCAAAAAGGTCCCACATAAAGGCAATAATAAAATAAAATGTAATTCAATGTTGGGATGTTTTTGAAGAGTAGGAGTGGGAAGCCATCACTATTAAACATTGGATAAGGTAATTGATTTAGTGAAAAAACATTAAATGGATCCAATCCCAACACCATTTTAATGATATTCTTGACCACCCAAAGTTTTTTTAAAAAAAAGTTTTAGGCTTTAATTATTTGTTTAACTAACTTGTATTTATTATATGCTAGAAATAGGCCTATTAAATCATCTTGATTAGCTTAATTTAACTCATTTGCTCCTTTTTTTTTAATGCAAATTAAACTTTCATTAATATAATAAAAAATACATCTGTAAAGTACAGCTAAACTTATAAAAGTTAAAAGTACATAAGATGTATGAAATAAATGAAGTTACTGGATTATATCTCTGAACTTTTTCGACAATAACAGTGGATAATGGTAACACGCGGTGCGCAATCTGGCTATCAGCGGGAAACTCCGTCCATCTGTTGTTCAAAGGAAAACTTCCATAAAAGAAGACTATCAAACTCATTTGCTCCTTAGTTTAGCTTTATAATGAAATTTTAATTGACTCTTCTCAATGCATAAATCATTCAACAACTCATAGCTTTTGAATGGAGTATTAGCCCAGAAATTTTTTATTCTGTATTTTTTATCCATGCAGCTATATATATATATATTTTTTAAAAAAATAGTATTGGTCCCAACAATTATATAAAATTTCATTATGATCATTATATATTTACTTAAAAAAATATTTATATTCACTTTAAATTAGGTTTTTCAAATAAAAAAAATATTTTACATTTATTTTTTGTCCTCAAAATATAATGAATTCATAGTTCTGCCCCCATATATATATATATATATAAAGAATAATTTTAAAAGCAAAAAACACTAGCCAATTGCTGATGGAGCAGCGACCACACTCATAGCCATAGCCATAGTTTTGGAATATGAGGATTTTTAATTGCTTCATTGAAAAGCAACTAAAAAAAAAAATCAATTTAATATATATATATATATATGGCTTAATATATCAAACTGCACCTTGTACTTGTATTTAATTTCAAAATTGATACCCGAACTTTTTAAGTTTTTAATTTATCACCCGAATTTTGAAAAGTTTTTAATTTACCACCTGAACTTTGAAAAGTATATTAAATTATCACCTAATACAATTATATTACGTATAACTTACCACCCACTTCCCTCATCGCGTGCATTTCACGCTCTGGTCCACGTCAGCAAGTAGATGGTAAGTTACACGCAATATTATTGCGTTAAGTAGTAATTTAATACACTTTTCAATATTTAAGTGGTAAATTAAAAATAGTTAAAGTTTAGGTATCAATTTTAAAATTAAATACAAGTAAAAGGGGCATTTGATATATTAAGCCTATATATATTGTTGGAGTCGGGATACGCCCATGACTTCTCGGGTTGACCCGGAATGTATATGTATCGGACCGGGAATCCTACTAATATGGAAGAATTCCATATTAGGGGAATATAAAGGGATTATGCCCCTTGATATTCCATAACCCTACATCTTCCCCTTTTAATTATGTAATTAAAAGGGGTAACTCCCCTAATGGGAGTTAGTGCTCCTATTTATGGGGCATTAATCTCCTTTGGGAGATGTATGCCTATAAATAGGAGGCTATTTCTTTGAAGAAAGGAAGAGAGAAACTTGTAGATACCGAAACTCTGTCGGTTTCACCCCTCGCCGGTTTTTGCACTCCAAGTGGTTTTTAGACTGTGAAAGAGTTGCCGTTATCCCGCTCGTGGATATCAGCCAGACCAGTGACGCTAGAAGGGATCCTTGTAATCGCTTCCGCCAAAGTATCTGCGCTACAAGAGGTATGTAGCATATAGCCCGTTTATATTACCTCCATATATGCATATGGCATGTTGGTATATAAATCCTTCATTGGTATCAGAGCCAATATTTTTGGCGTCCTGGCATGTGTCTAATAATGGATCTAAAATTTTATGTGTAAAATTAGCAGATCTAGGATGCATGAACCCGATATATATTTATTTCGTGTTAAAATATATATTTGTATATATTTTTCGGGTCTAAAAATACGTGTATGTGTACCGTAAATTGAGGGGATGAATATGGGTATTCAAAACGCTAGACTTAAAATTGAGATTTGTAATTTTTGACCATACCATTAAAATCACAGACCCCGAAAACCCCCCACCGAAAAAAATTCGGAGACCTGAATCCGTCGGGAAGGCGGCGCGTGGCTTGCACGCGCCACCAGACGAAGGGCGCGTGCGCGTGGGCGGTGGCTCACACGCGCGCAACACGGGTCCACAGCTATGGACACGTGGCCCAATGGGATTCGGCCACGTGGCTGACCCAGGTCACGCCACGTGGCAGGCAGGGTCCACCAGGTGACACGTATGCGACACTTGGACCACTCCGGGGGTGACATGTGGACGAATGGGATCGTGCCACGTGTCGTGCCATGTCAGCACAGTGACATGTCACTGCCGCCACGTGGACCAATGGGTGATTGCCACGTGGCGGACAGGTGTCGTGCCACGTGGGCAATGACATGTCCACCTTCTACCACGTGGCAGACAGGTGGACCAATGGCGTTCTGACACGTGGCACCATAGGGTTGTGCCACGTGGCAGGGCAGATGGGAGGCGCGCGTGAGCGCGTCACTCCTCCCCTGGTGGCGCGTGTGAGCGCGTGCGGCGTCCTACGACCACCAAATCAGCTCCGGTTTTTTGCGAAACCATTTTTCAAAATTTTTCTTATTTTTTGGTTATTTTTCCAAAATTTTTTGATGACCAGAAAATAAATTCTTATTTTTAAATTATTAAAAATATTATAAAAATTATGAAAAATGTGTTTTCTGTTTTTAAATTATTTTGAAAAATATTTTTGAAAATTGTTTGTGGATCTGTCCTTATTGTTGGTTGAAATGAGTTTCAATTATATATGTTTATACATGAGTGTATTAACTACTTTTTAATTTCTGTGATGTGTTACAGAAATGGTGATGATAAGGACTCCGATTGTTCCTCGCACTCCGTTTGAGATTGCTTTAAGAAATGCAAAAGTGCATTTAGTAAGCAACTTAAGAATGCGAAGGAAGATCCGAGTTGATGACATTGATGCAATAGTGCATCACATAATGTTTATGCATGAAGAAATGCAGGAGTGCATTTGGTTAGGTGGTTTAAGTATGGGAAAAGATGATAGAGTCCTGATCAAAGCGTTATCTGACTCATTTGAATATCATCCAGAACTCAGGGAGTTATTGGAAACTACCTGGTACATTGGAGATAGAATTTATAGAAAATCTATCATCCACTTTTTGGCTAGAGTTGCCAAAAGAGGAGTGTTGAGGAGCAACACTACATCTGTGATGAAATTGAGAAGTGGACGTAATGTGCATCGTCTATGGCTTCATCAACGAACTTATGAGTTACCTGATGAATTAATGAAGATGGTCAAAGAATCAGTCCCAGTGTCAAGAAAGATTTTGGGAAAATCTAGATTTCTAAATTAGTTGACATGAGTGTCAATCTTGGTTAGCGTTTAATTTTATTAAATGGGATTTATGTTTCCTATTGTTATTTTGACATGAGTGTCATATTTTGGATTATTGGATTTTTTTTATATTGGTTGAATGAATGAGTTTATTTATTATGATAGCATTTAACTTTATAATAAATGTGTTTATTTTAAATGCTTTTCATTATTTTATGAGTAAAATGATTGCATATTTATTAAGTGGAGGCTTAATAAATTTAAACCAATAATATTCCCCTCTTAAGTTTGAGAACTTGATAATCCAATAATTCAGATTTACTATGCATGAAATATTAACTTGTAAGGTTGGACATTAGGACTTAGAGGGTAATTGGATACTATTAGTAGCCTTTTCGAATTGAAGCCTGATAGAAAACTTTACTGAGTTATTATTTCAGATGCATAGTAAATAGCATGTATTGCCTTATATCCTTTTAAAATTGTGCATTTTTATTCCATTTGAGATCAGAGGATCTTAATGGATACTGCTTCCAATTCAATTATTGCAAAAACTTAATAAAGATATTAAGATGAATGGTGATAATTGTGAATTCTGGAGTATGAGAATCCAGTGCGTGTTTGGAGAGCAAGAGGCTCTCGGACCTTTAAGTTCGGTTATGGCTGAACCTAAGAACGGCATTACATCATAGTATAGGCGAGACCATAATGCCTATGTGGCATAGAAAAAGAAGAATTTCACTGCTCGTGTCATCTTGCTAAGTGCAATAGATGATATCACTAAGTAGTTCAGCAAGTATCAAAATGCAATGGATCCGTGAATCACTTTGCAAGAAAATTTTAGAGGTGTGTCTCTAACTAAGTTTTTGATCATTGATGATCAAATTTGATACTTATCAGAAGAAGTCTGATTGCTGGATGCGAAAACATCTATGAGAGATGAAAATGATTAGTAAGCTTAGTGATATTGGTCATAAGTTGACTGTTGAGCAATAGGTCCTAACTGTTATCCGTTCCTTACCCAAATGTTAGGAGCATATAAAGATGCATCTAACTCAAACGGACAAGCATTGAGACATTTGAGGATGTCGCTTGTCATTTGAAGCTTGAATAGGACTATTTGACACTGATTAAGGTTGAATGTCATTGTGCATATGGCACATTATTATTCTGGTGAAATGAGTTATAACTAGAATAAGATAAGAAGCTTCAAAAGTAGGATAAGGAAAAAGGTTCAATATCCTTAAAAAGCAAAGAAAGAACAGAATTTTAAGAGGTCCAAAGGCAAGAAGTCGGTAAATGTTTCAAGGGTAAAATATTTTAATTGCCACCGGAAAGGTCACTATGCAAGAGGTTGCACTGTGCCCAAACAGATACAATATTTTGACTCAAGAGTGAGTGAAATTTATGTATCCAACTCAGAATTTCATTCTTTGTGAGTGATAGATTCAAGAGTAAAGGATCAAGATATCTTTGCTAAGAGTTCTGTTTCTGTTCTTACTTTATTGAAATTTGTTTTCAATTTATGTTTTGAGGATAACGGTATATGCTTATACTTAAATGATGATTATGATGGTTCTGGTTAAATGCTGAATGATTTCATTGTTATGGATGTGTACCATGACTATTTGAGAAAAAATAATTAGAAAATCATTCGATAAAGGAACTAGAGCCAAATTTCTATTGCAGTTAGTTCATTCTGATGAATGTGGTCAAATGAATGTGAGGGCAAGGCATGGGGCCTACTATTTTATCACCTTTTATGGATGACTATACTAGGTATGGTCATTTCAATTTGATTGCTCACTAGCCAGAAGTATTGTGTTGCTTCAAGACTTTTATGAAGTTAGTTGAGAATCGATTAGATAAAAGGATCAAAGCTTTAACAACTGACAGAGGTCGGTGATATCCTACAGATAAATTTAAAGTTTCATGTGATGAAAAGTGATTGAACATCAGTTGTTCATTCTAGAAATTCACAACAAAACGATGTTGCGAAAAGGAGAAATAGGACTCTCCTAGATATGGTTAGATATATGATGGCAGAGGCAGATTTGCCAATCTCCTATCGGGGAGATAATTTATTGACTGCCACATATATTTTTAAACCAAGTGCCTTCTATCTCTGTCACATCTATAACTTATGAGTTGTGAACTGGTCGACAAGCTGACCTAAGCCATTTACGACCTTAGGGTTGTGTTGTTTACATCCATGATACCTCATGTAAAATTGGTTAATTGGGACCAAGAGATAGAAAGAGTATTTATGTGAGATATTCTAAAGTATCAAAAGGATACATTTTCATGGGTGAGCAAGAAAATAGCACCGTGACAGAATTCAGATCACAAGTCATTATATTCTTAGCGAATAAATTTTCAAAGTTGGGCAAAATGAATTAGGATTTCACTTTATATTAATCTCAGGAAGAGAATATCAGGATCACTCCATCCGAGTGGGAGGAAATTAGAGGAAAAAAGCCAAGGCTTTTGTCCTCCAAATGATCCGGATGTTCGAGATCCTGATTCAAGTGGGAGTATTTTTCACTCCAGTGGGAGGAAAGAATATGGTATTCCTAACTCCAGTGGGAGTAAGGGAACATGGTTCCAGTGGGAGCATTTTGAATTACGATGAATATATGAGACATGTTTATCAAGATTCAGAATTGCGAAAATCTAAAAGGAAAAGAGTTATGCGCCGACGATTTGAGATCTAAGGATCGAACAGAGTCCTTTTAGTTATCCCACAAGACAAAGAAAGAGAATAAAAATATTCAAAAGGCTTTTTCATGCCCATTTAAGGAAAGTGGATTAATACAATAGGAAGAGATTGACTATGAGTAGACTTTCTCATCTGTTGTAAGATTTACGTACATACGGTTAATTGTGGCCATAGTGGCGAGTTTGAACCTAGAGCTACATCAGATGGATGTAAAGACTGCCTTTCTCAATGGAGAATTGTATGAAGAAATTTACATGGATCAACCTGTAGGTTTCGTAGAAAAAGGCAGCGAACATAAGGTTTGCTGATTGATGAGTTCAATCTATGGCCTCAAACAGTCTTTAAGACAATGATATTTAAGATTTTATGAGACAATCATGTCGAATGGGTTCAACATGATTGATCATGACCATTGTGTTTATAATAAAAGCTCTAAAAGTAATTTTGTCATTTTAACATTGTATGTAGACGGCATACTAATAGCTAAAAATGACAAAAGGTACGTAAATGAAATTAAAGAATGGTTATTATCCAAGTTTGATATGAGCCTAGCATATTATATTTTTGAAGTTAAGATTTCAAAAGATCATTCGAGAAGGTTGTTGTTCTTTTCTTGAGAGAAATATATCAACAAAGACCTTGAACAATTTAATATGCGAAATTGCAAGCCCATTGATACCCCTGTTGCTAAGAATCAGTTTCTCAGCAAAGAGATATGTCCTAAGATGCCGAAAGAGATGGAACGTACGAGGAATGTTCCATATGCCAGTGTTGTGGGTAATCTTATGTATGCAATATTGCATACAAGATATGATATATGCTATGCAGTGGGCATAGTAAGCAGATATCGATCTAACCCAAGCAAAGCACATTGGAAAGCAGTTACGAGGATACTTAGATACCTCGAAAGTACAATACTTTATTCTCAATTTTATGAGGCAAGGATTTGCAATTGAGAGAATAAAGAAATGTTGATTAGGCAGGAGATGTGGATGAAAGAAAATTCATTCAAGGTTTTATATTCTTGTTTGGCAAGAGTGTCATCTCGTGGAGTAGCAAGAAACAAACCTGTGTAGCCCTATCAATAATAGAAGCTGAATTTGTCGCTTCCTCAACTGTTGTACAAGAGACAGTTTGGTTAAAATGGTTTGTGAGTCATTTAAGAGTAACTACCTCAGAGGTATCGGTGACAGTCTATAGTGACAGTCAGTTGTCGATAGCTTATAGTAGAGATAAGCATATTGACATTAAGTATCAATATACGAGAAATATTGTTGCACGAAGAGAATGAACTTACAGTACGTTTCTATGCATGCAGATCCGTTGAGTAAACCTGTAATAAGAGATGTGTTTTGAGGAACACATTAGATCTTTAGGTTTGCGTAGAATTTAATTGGTACTGTTATACTTTAATATAATCCCTTAACATTATTATTTGCGAATAATAACAAAAATTCATTGTTGGCAATACATGAGTGTGAATGTTTATGTGTAAACATTTACTGTTATTTATTTATGATTGAGCATGTCAGACAGAAAAATAGCCCACTCACAAGGGTGTTTACCTTAGTTTTGTCAATGAGTTGATAAAGACTAAGATGAGGCGAATTTTGAACATATGAGATTGCTCGAGAGCCTGTTCAAAATAAAAGTGTCGTCTTGCAGAAAAATACAAGATTTGTCTTGTTAAAGTGCGAGATAAAGACATACATAAAGTTGTATGCTTTGGATTGAGATCCAAATAAGGATTATAAGGAATCCGATGGTAAGTTATATGTAACTATCAAGTTCTGTCTAAAAAGGCCAGAAGTAGTCCTTAAGTAAGTGGACTAAAGTTGGATGTTTCGGTGCATCGCAACCTTACACTTCTGTATGGTGTTATATAAATGTAAGACATGCGCTCCTTTAAGGGAAGGAATGAACACCATAACACATGTTTTATACCATGTGTGCTTATGTGACCAAGGGATGGGAAGTCAATATTATTGATCTCAACTTTCCCTATTGTGCGACCCTACCATATTTCGACCCTTAGAACCCTTAACTTATCCCTGAAATATGATTCAGTGTGGCTAGCTTAGTTAGTTTCCAAGAGGCCATGGAATAATTTCGGTCTGGCGGACCTGACTAGAAAAGCGAGCTGAATCTTGATGGATGGCTTATAGTAAGAGGGGAAGATAGCTTTTTGATCACATTCAATTGTTTCGTGGTTCACCGGCATGCCTATTGTGGTTTCTATGAGTAGAGACATAATAGTGAACACGAAAATTGTTTTATGGGATCATGAGTTAAAACAATGGATGTGAGAAGGCGGTCTAGGGTTTTGGCATACGTGTATAAGAGGATCTCGTCTTTTCGAGACGCTATATATCCCTAACAGGTGTATAGCACTAGTGCTCTCGATGTATGCTGGTCACACGGTCTATCTGCCTGTATAACTGGAGAACTCGACTGAAAATCGTTCAGTCATGTGCGAGTGGGAGATGTTGGAGTCGGGATACGCCCATGACTTCTCGGGTTGACCCGGAATGTATATGTATCGGACCGGGAATCCTACTAATATGGAAGAATTCCATATTAGGGGAATATAAAGGGATTATGCCCCTTGATATTCCATAACCCTACATCTTCCCCTTTTAATTATGTAATTAAAAGGGGTAACTCCCCTAATGGGAGTTAGTGCTCCTATTTATGGGGCATTAATCTCCTTTGGGAGATGTATGCCTATAAATAGGAGGCTATTTCTTTGAAGAAAGGAAGAGAGAAACTTGTAGATACCGAAACTCTGTCGGTTTCACCCCTCGCCGGTTTTTGCACTCCAAATGGTTTTTAGACTGTGAAAGAGTTGTCGTTATCCCGCTCGTGGATATCAGCCAGACCAGTGACGCTAGAAGGGATCCTTGTAATCGCTTCCGCCAAAGTATCTGCGCTACAAGAGGTAGGTAGCATATAACCCGTTTATGTTACCTCCATATATGCATATGGCATGTTGGTATATAAATCCTTCATATATATATATATATTCAAATAAGAATTCATGCTAAGATGCATGTGAATGAAAGATGATTGCAAAAATCTAAACAATTTAAACAAATTTATTTTAATTGAGACAACATATATATGTAAGCTATGTAAACGGAAAAAAAAAAAGTGTAATATTAATATGTAGTTCGTGCATGTTTGAATGCAATTTATATATATATATATATATATAGAATTATCATCATGATCACTGTGTTTTTGTGTGCTATAATCAAATAGATAATTAGCCATATTGTTTACAATTGGATTAAGAGAGAAGCTGGGTCAATTGATTGAAGGTTTATTTGTTTAAGAAATTGAATTTTATCTATTTAATCCTGGTCAATATAAAAAAATCAACTGAATATTCATTCTCAATTTTAAATGATTGGTTGCATATAAAATTTTATAAGGATTTAACATACTGAAATTAAACATAGTCTCTTGAGCTATAAATGTGCTCCAAGAACACGAGACATTGGGATTTAAGGAAACCATCTTTCTGCCTTTCCACTCCCTAAACATTTTATATTTTTCAATTATTAAGTATTTTTAAAAATTATGACGACAATTTTTTTTATTAATTTAATAATAAATAGACATGTATGCAAATTAGTGATATCCACTTTATATATGTAATAATTTTAATCATTGAAAAGATTTATAAATTCATTCATATATCTAATTAGACAAGTGTTATCCTCAATGAAAAAGCGTTTTTTTTTTCTTCTTTATAGGAAGAAATGAATAATAACCCTTTTAATTTATATTTATAAGTTATTAACGCCAACAATCCTTAAAAAAAATATTGAAAATTTTAATTTATAAAAGAATTTGATCATAATTATACAGCCATCTTTTGACGAAAGTAAATTTCTCGTTTTATTGATCATAATTAATTAAGATGATGGCTTTCTTATTTAATGAAGTTTTTAATTTGTATTGGTATATATAGTGGTCTCCAATAATTCGGTAGTTAGAGGAATATCGGATCGGTTTGACTTGGATAACTGTATTAACGGTCATATACTGTTAGAAAACAGTTCTTCTTTGACAAATGGGACTTGGTAGGGCCGATTTTTTGGCATTTTTTATTTTTCTTATTACAATCAGCTACAATAAATGCTTTTTGTTGAGTAATTAAGTGATTAAACTCAATTATGCCATTCAAACTTGTCATCTAATTATTCACTCAGACGTAGTTAAGTGATGTATCTATAGACTATTATATATGTAATATTTATTAAGGTCCACGCACTATGAAATCTAGCTAATTCTTTTAAATAAAATTTTTATCAGGAAGCAAAGAGAAGAAAATTAATTATCAACTTTAAATGGTACGTACCATGGTTATTTTTTCTAAGTAAGATTTTTAATTCGAATTTTGTAAATGAAAAAAAATTTGATATTGAAAAAGCGTTGCACCCCCAATGAATTAATTCATGATTGACACTTTAAAATTGAAAGTGATTTAATTTGAGAGAGGAAGAATTTTGATAGAGAAATTTAAGATTGAATGAATTTTAAGAGATTGAATAAATTAGGTTATAGGGATTTTTTTTTTTTTTTTTTTTTTTATCATTGACGGTATGAATTTTGAATTTATCGTGCTATATTCTTATGTGCACTTCACTTTCTAGCCCATATTAGCAACATAAATTATCGAGGTGATTATTATCATAGTTAATTTATAAAGTTTATATGGTGAAGTAAAAACAATAAAAATCGAGATATGAAATATGAAATTTTTTAAAAATTTAAGGACATTTTATGTATTAAACCTTTATATATATATACACACACTTTTCTTAGATATGTTGCTAGATGTGTAGTTTTCTTTAATTTGTTGCACCGAAAAGGGAAAGGAGTCGACAAATAAGTGATTGATTTAAACCTATACATTTATGATTTATTGAAAAGTCGGTTGGATGATGACAAGATTAACATGATAAAGAATTTGGTGCGTGAACTTATAAGCCAAAAAAAAAAAAAGGAAAATCTATATCAAATAAATGAGTAATTAATCAATCAATATATGGAAATAAATATATAAATAGCTATTTTTCCGCCATAGCTTAACCTTTATGTCGGCAAATTCCTAAATAAGTCATAAAGAGAGGCAGAAAAAAATAAATAAGATGAAAAAAGAAATTGAAAAGGGCAGTAAAAAGCAAAAAATAAAAAATAAAAAAATAAAAAATAAAAAGAAGAAGAAGAAGCATGCATGCTTTCTAGTTCTAGACGTTCATGGAAAATAGAGGCATGCAATGAGTCAAAAGAACTCTTTGCTAAATAGTCAAATTATATATATACATATATTATATTGGAAATTGGGAAATGAACTTTAGAATCCGATAGCATGCATGATAAAGGCTTTAGAATGTATAATAATGATTGAGAAGTAAGAAGGTTTAAGCTTTTGGGTATGTAAAAGTTGACTGAGTATCTTTTGCTTTCTGAGTTTTGTAATTGCAGAAATTAACCTTTTTAATTCATTTACAACCCAATTTAATGCCATGTGACCACCAATAAGCTACTTTCTTTTCTACGGTGGATTTTAATATATATATATATATATGAGACTTTATTAGAGAGGCATCTCCTGAAGATAAGACCCCTAAAATCAAAAGAGAGGAATTAACAAGAAAAATTGGGAAAAATTAATAAAATAAAGACAGAGTGTAGAAAGTCTTCCACTTTATAGCCAATGGTCAAACCCCTTAAAATTAGGCTTTGTTATGTCTTTTGCTCTACATGCACATGCCATAATTTTATTCAATCACATTGCTACAACTCCTTTTTTTTTTTTCGAATTTATTTGACTCATCAAATTGAATTTTTAAAAATAAAACACAAAAATATAGTTATTTATTTAAAGAAAATTGACTATAAAGTTCAAACTTCACACTTTACAATTCCAAGACAAAATGTCAAAAACAATATTAATACCGGTAAATTCAACCTTACTATTATTTATTTGTTCGAACATTTTTTTTTTAATTTATTTATCATCCAAACACACATAATAATACCAACAATATTAATCCTAATAAAAAAAAATAAGTATTTTCTCTTAACAAGTAGTAATTTCGAATTCAAATTTTAATTTTGAAATATTTTTAAATATAGAGCATTATTTTTACCCATTTTTGTATACCTGCTCAGAAAACTTATTATGCACGAAGACATATATTTCGACACCGAAAATATATGCTAAATAAATCAGAATTATAGGACCAGATGTCAAATTCACAGGAAGAAAATAAAAAAAATATTTGTTGAAATTATGCAAGATGTCGATATCTTCCTTATCAGTCTATCTCTGAACTAAGACCTGGAAATTATATAAATATGTAAATGTCAATTAATCTCCTGAAAAATCTGTCATTTCTTATCAACATATGTCGAAAACATATGCCAACAACTTGCGGAATACTTGCGAACAAGTTCCTTGTCTATGCTTCACATTCTACCCTAAATATAATTATAAGTGTCAAATTCTCTATTTCTTATATGAACTAACTTTTTGAAGAATGAATCGAACAGGTATCATTTTGTGATTCAAAACTCTGTAGTAAGATATATTTTCATATATAAACCTAGCTAATATTCATCACTATTAGCAACTTCTGGTCATCTAAAAAAAGAATTTCGGCAATTTTCAATGAAAAAGATTCTGCAATTCAAATTAGTAGTGGTTGGAAAGAAAATACAATAAATATATATGAATTTTACTTACGAGAATTTTTGTATAGTGTTTGATAAAACTACATTAAATGTGCTAGGTCATTAATGTCAAGTGATGACTAGTAATATCCGGTCATTAATGGTATAATATATAACAACTCATATTCCAATCAAGTTTAATGAGTCTCAGCTAGATAGCTCGGTAACCAAATATTGTAAAAAATAATTACTATTATTTTATAAATATAAAATTGACTATAAAAATTAGTTTTAACATACCACGTAAATTATTTAGTTATATACTATTCATTTTCAAATAATAATTTCCGTAATAAAACATTCAAAATTCAATCATAATTAATAGTGTTCATATTAACATAGTAATTATGTTTAAAACCGATTCGGGTGGTTTTGGATTTATCGATACGATTTAAAGGTTTTTCACCAAATAATAGTAAAAATGAGGCAATTATGGTTGCATGAACGAATACGTAGAAAATAGATGATATAGAGTGAAGAAAAAAGACAAAAAAGATGTAGGTAGAGATATTAATCCTAATAAGGATACAAGAAGGGGACAAAACGTGACCGCCCAAACATTTCAAATCTAAAGCTGAGTTTTGAAGATAAATTAAAGATCATCAATTTCCTCCACAAATTAAGACTTAAATAAGTAAAATATTTTGGAATTTGAAGTGACCCAATGAACTTTTAACCAAAGTTTCCTCCTTTTCGTAGACAAACAAACAACCAATTAAAGTTTCCTACATCTTAATGTACCGTAGAAGAACAAACTTTAATCTTTATTTTATGTATTTTTAATTAGGCTATTTTATGATAAAAAAAATCTTGATGTTTAAATTTTCAATTATTTTTTAGCTAGAATATCAAAAACTATTGCACTCAATTTACAAAATAAATAATAATGAAAATATCAGAAATAAGAGACTTATAAAATTTGTAAGTGCACAAGAGGTGTAAATGTAATGGAAAGACATACCATTTCTTTGGTGTTTGTTTTTGAAAAAAAAAAAAAAAAAAGCCCACCAATAATTTTGATTTGTGAAAGTAGATTAGATCATATCCAGTGTGATTGGGCCACGTGTCATGAGAGGGAATGGACGCAAATTAAAGCAATGGACAATATGGTACCATAAACATAAAAGACCAAACAGATGGAAAATTGGACAGACTTCGGTTTCAGACTCAGACAATGGGAGTGCATCTCGGATTGTGCACATAAATTTTGATCCATTTCTTCTGCATTACTACTTGTCACTTAGGACAAATTACTACTTGTCGCTTCTATTTTTTACAAAGATTGATTCAATACGTCAGATAAATTAAATGTATTGAATATATACCGTCGAATAAAAAATATAAAAATGTTCTATCTAATAGTATATATTTACTATCCCAAGATATTTTTGATGTTCCGAACATGTACTTGATTTTTCAACGAGTATAAATAATAAAAAGAGAGAGATAACAAATAGCAAGTTATGGGGACTAAATAGAAGGAAAGAGCAAAGTTTGCATTGGGAAATGAAGGATAATACAGGATTAGGTCGGGTGGTAGTAGGACTACTAGAAGTTGGTCACAGATCTTCTTCACTTCTCTGCTCGCCACCTTGCTAAGTTCTCTAAATTAAACCCACAACCACAAATCATATATATGTTTTCTCAATTAATTATTTTAAAAACCATAAGTTATATTAACTAATTGAAATTTTATTTTCATATAATATATGCTAAGTAAGTGCATTAATTAAATATTTTTAGTATTTATTTATCTGCTGTTTTTGGTCCTTTTAAATATGTCTATGATGTGGTCCGCTAATAATTATATCATATTTTTGTGGATGTTTAGCCTTGGTAAAATGTACAAATTTGATAAAATTGTAAGAATAATTTTATGAAAATGCGTACGGAAATTCAATTTTCTGTAAATAAAAATAGAAATTAGAAATCCCATAAGCTGAATAGAAAAATAAATAAAATATAAAAATAGAAGCGACATTAGGAAGCAAACACACACACACACACAAACACGGGTCAAATGCGCATGCAAGCATGCAGGAATTAAGTGTAGAGTTAATTAAATAAATATAATGCTGAATCCCCTATTAAGAATAGTAATTATGAGTTTGTAATCTCTATACTTAAGGAGTGGGCTGCAACTGCAAGTAGACAAACTATTGATTTAGAAATGTGTATTTATATATAGTATATGCAAGATTAGGCAGAAAAGGCCAATTATAGGGATAGGGAAGTTAAGCAATATTAATTTAGTACCCATTATTTTAATTTGAATAGCATTGCTTCAGTTTCTGCAATCCTGCCTATTAACCTATAACTAAAATTTAGCAAGTGGGTTGTTTAAGTTTTTCTCATAAAAAATAAAGACATACACATTACAAAACAGTGTATAAACATGTACAATGCATGTCCTGTTTTGTTGAGAATACCACACTCGCTAAATATAAAAATATAACATTTTTTTATAATAGCTTTTTAATAATTCTCACACCACAAGTTAAATTTTTAAATAAGTTAGATTAAATCTATTTTCTTCAAATGGTGTCAAAGTCGGGTTAATTTCACCTATACTTACTGATGGGAAATAAATAAGTAAATAAATGAAAACAAAACGTACTTGTTTGTAGCGCGGTAATCACGTTGCGGAAGCGGTACAAGGATTTCCTTTATTGGTTACCGGTCTGGCTTTTACCCACTCGGGATAATAGCAGCTAGATCACAATCTAGAAGTTCCTGAAAGATTAACACAAAATAATAGTGAGTGGGAACGAGCAGCCTTGCGGCGTATAAGTTTTCTCGTTACCAAATTATGAGGATCTCACCTCTATTTATAGAGGTCCTAAAGGTTAGAGTCTTAACCCCAGTCTAACTCAGAATCCTTTCTGAGATAGGATTTGATAATTTAATTTAGATTAAATAACTCAATTTAATCTGAATAGAAACTCAATCCTATATAGAGTAATGGGCGTATCATAACTCTATCACTTACTGAATTATTGCCCAAATTACGCAAAGTAATGAATTTTTTTTTCGTAAAAATTATTGAACTTAATACTTATATACACAAAAATTACTTTCACCAAAAAATTTGTGTGGCATGTCCAGTCAGCATGGACTGCATACGTGTTATTAACTCAGCATGCCACATGACATTTTGTCCACGTCAGCTGCCACGTGGCATGATGACATGACAACCAACCCATGTGTCCAGTACACATGACATGCCACGCGTGCAAAACATACTGATTTGGCGCTATATGGCATGCCAATGTGCAAAGTTTAGTGATTTTTACGGAAATTTTTTTTTTTTCATTCCTTTTGTATAATTTAGGCAATAGATAAGTGATCATGGGTGAAACTAAACATGTCAAAGTGATGCCAATTTTAACGCTTTATGTTTTCCTCATGCGTCGGATTATTGTCAAAATATAATATTATTTATAATGGTTTTAACAATTTTCATCTTATAAGTTATTTTTTGAAACTGAATTGTCCCAGATCCATTTTCTTCATAATAAGCTAGTAATTTTTTTTTCATAAAATAATAAAGAATTTAAGTTATTAAGAATTTAAAGAAAATAAAGAGAATGGACCAAATCAAAATATTTTTGATATTAAATTTAATTTTAAAATTTGAATTTGAATAAGCAAATTTAAATACAACATAGTGGTATGTGTTGGGCAGCATGGTTAGAGAGTGAAGGAGTTATGGGAATGAAATAGAAGAAGGGAGAAAAGGGTGGAAAGATGTGAAATAAAAATAGAAATGTTTCCTAAGAATAGAACAAGTGTGTCAATTAAGGTTGGGTGGATTAGGTACAAAGTGATATGCCCAATTAATCTATTCTTATTTCAATCATCAATACATATATAACCATTTTTCTGATACCTTCTGAATTTTTACCCATACTTTGTTTTCAGGAAGATGTATGTTTTATGCATGTGAATTTTGAGAAATAAAATAAACTTTCATTTTTTCCTTAAAATATTCTACCCATATCATAATGTCCATGGATATATATTATTTCAAAAAATTAATATTTGTTTATTTATCTTTGAACTACTTGGATTCTCATTTATTTAATTATTATTTTTTATTTATTTTCTAATTATTAGCATTGATAAAGGCCATTTCCTTTTAGGATTCTGCATAAATCATTGATTGGATACCTTAATAGAATTATTTGTAGGGCTTTTTTTATTGTATGATTTTGTAAAATGAGTCGATAATATACTATATTATTATCAATATAAAAACATTTTTTTTAACATAACAATTAATATAGGGAAAAAAATGGGTTGTTAGCCAAGCATTTTTAGTAGAGTCCGGAATAAAATTTACGTCCCTTAATTATTAAAACTATATCTCGAAAATTAAATTTCATTTATATTAGAGTTTTTTTGTTAATTTAGAAACTGAAATATAGATGATTGATATATTATCAGGTATGAAACTGCAAAAATCAGATTCTAATTAAGAAACATTGAGCGAATCTCTATGCTTATAAATTCAATATTTGATTAATTTAGTAAGTTAGGAGAGGAGAAAAAGAAAAAAAAAAATAAGTGGTCCACGCGTGCCAGTTTTAGCTGTATGTGTGAGATATGGAGGGAGCGTGCTATGGAGGGTACTTACTCACGTGCGTTGAAGTTTATATATACGCATGAGAAGAGAAGCACTAATTAAAATTGAGTAGTAGTGTAGTGGTCAAGCAAGAGAAGAGAAACAGTCCTGTTTATACTGTGTTCATCTTTCACACATGTAATTAATACTGTAGATTAGAGTAGAGACAGAGCTCAACAGAGCAGCCAAAAAAGAGATTCTTGTATTTTGGCAATTACACTATAGAAATTAGTGGAAATTAATGGAGGTTGAAGAGGGTACTGAAATGAGGCCAACAATGTCAAAGTTCAAAAGAATTTGTGTTTTTTGTGGTAGTAGTCAAGGCAAGAAGAGTAGCTACCAAGATGCTGCTATCGAGCTTGGCAAGGAGTTGGTATTGCTTTAGCTACTGTTTTAATGGCTTCCCCCCTTTCTTTTATTCTCCTTTCTTCTTTGTTGCTTGCTAGTTTTTTTTTTACCATTTTGGGCTGTATTTTCTTGGTTTAAGCATGAAAAAGGGTTTTGCTTGTAGTTTCAAGTTCAATTCTTTATGTGAAGCTTGGGTTTAGTTATTCTGTTTATGACCTGTTTGTAACATGGCTCTTGTGGGAACATTTTAATCTTCAAAAAAATGTTTCATTTTTTTTTTCCAATTTGCTCTTCTTCTTTGTCGTGTTTGTCTCTTGGCATTGTCTTCTTCTTCTTCTTAATGGAAAAAGTTGAGACCTTTCACAAAAAACACATTTTTATGCAAAATTTGAGTTAATACCCATTTCAGAAACTTCACTCTTTGCCTGAAAAGGTTGCTCATTTAGTATCTATAAGCTGATAAGATTGTGGGTTTGATGCAGGTGTCAAGGAACATTGATCTGGTGTATGGAGGGGGTAGCATTGGCTTGATGGGTTTGATATCTCAAGCTGTTCATGATGGTGGTCGCCATGTTATTGGGTAAAACTTTTTCTATCTTCAAGTTTTGTTCTCCATTCTCGTTAAAAAAGAATTTAGAAAAAAATCAGTGACCTGTTTTTTTTTTGTGTGTTTGTGATTGTTACTTTCTTCTCCATCACAATTTATTTTTGTCATGTTATTGTCCCCCCTGCAGAGTTATTCCCAAGACGCTCATGCCTCGAGAGGTATGTCTGCTAGAACCAGGAAAAAGGCTTCTATCTTTTAAAATTCTTCTTTTTCATGTTCTTTTTGGACAAAAGGTCTACAACTTTTATTCTTTTATTACAATGGAATATATGTTTATAAGAGTTTTGGCTATCTAAATTTTCTACCTCATTTTCTTCTTTATTTCTTTCAAATGCATTGATTCATTTCGCTGCTTTTTGGCTGCTTTCATTCACCTTTTAATTCTTTTCTTTGTTACTTTGATTAGTGGTTTTTCTTTCTTACTATTTTTTTTTCTCTCTTCTTTCGTTTTGTGTTACTTTCTGTTTGTTTCTCAAGTCTTCATCATAAATAGTCAATTTACTCAAAAAAAGAATACACAAATTAATAATTAAGCTGTTTTTACAGATACTTGTAGCCTTATCCATATTCCATACTATTACTTGAGTAGTAGGCATTTGGCACTTCACTTTTCTTCATACATATTTGGGTCTTCTATTTTCTGTTTTCTTTCTTGTGTTTTTCCTTCTTGGCCTCTTCCAAAATTGGAATTGTCTGTTTCTTTTTACCTTTTCTATGAGATAAATAAATTACTGGCTAGGAATTTGCTGAGTTGAACTCTTTGGATTAAGTTCCTTATTCCTGCAATACTCATCATTGCTTTTCTGCACAAAGCTCCAAATTTTCTTTGCTATCAATCCTTCAAACTTTTTATTTTTCTGTGCCAATGGTACCCATTTGCAGCTAACTGGTGAGACAGTAGGGGAAGTGAAGGCAGTAGCAGATATGCATCAAAGGAAGGCAGAGATGGCTAAGCATTCAGATGCGTTTATTGCCTTACCAGGTTAGTATAAACCCTGAAAAAAATTCTAACTGGCACGAAATTCTAATTTAAATCAAAGACATCATGTAAGACAATTCAGATGGTTTAATGTTACCGAGTTTAGCATCCAAGATTGTCCACATCTCCAGTTTTGATTATCATGGGGATTGTTGAGTACTTTTCTTTTTTTGATCTCTTACTTCTTCATCTTCTCAAAAAACTTGTGGGAAGAGGCTAACGGTTTTGTAGGATATAAACACACCATAGGCATCAAAGTTGGGATCTTTTGCCTTATTTTAGTGACAAATGAAATTATATGAAAGAATTAAGAGCTGGGAAAAAGAGCTCTACTTTTTTTATTTGCGTTCTTTTTATTGTACTAATCTTTTTTTTTTCAGTCCTTCCTTAAGGTTCTAATTTATACTTTTCAGATAATATCATCATACGAAGCCATCTGCTGTGGACATAAATGGTATATGATGCGTGAAAAGGAATATCTGAAGTGTTACATTAGGACAAACTTTTGAGCCTTATCTCTTCAAGCCCATTAACTAATTAATATGTTACAGTGTAACAGTCCAGACCCTAGTTCTTGACCCATCAACATCTCTACACTGAAAATTAGAGCTGATAAGGAACTATGCTTCTTTTCTGTGGTTAATATATGCTCTTTTCCCTGTGAATATAGTTCTTTAGCTTTTAATGTCACTGAACTCATTTATTTCCTTAGCATATTAAGGGTAAGAGACACAGAGAGACACACTTTAAGCAAAATAGTTTTGACAACTAGTACCTGCACCTAACAGGTAATGATGTCCACTCCTTTCAGAAGCCACTAATCATCATGGAGTTTAAAAGCTTGGGAAATGGAGGCATACAAGGGCAGAAAAGTCAATTTACTCTCTATGTGAACTCCTCATCTTCTTGTCATAGAATCCCCATAAAAGAAAGAAAGTAAGGAAAAAAAAAAGCTTATCCTCTCTGTGACATGATAAGATGAGGGTTATTATGACCTGGAAGAGTTGGCAGAGATTATGCCTCTATTCTCACAAAGGATGCAATAAAGACCATGTTTAGGTCGAGGTCAAAGGAATTGATACTTGACCAACCCCATCAAGCCCCTCTTCTTCCCTTTTTCCCATATAATAATAATATATTGGAAAGGTTATACAAATTAATAGCAAAGATTTGATGGTGTAATCTCCCATATCATCTCCTCTATACATAAGCTATTTTTAAGATTTATTCCATGAATTTTTGGTTCTGTTAAATCCCTCAACTTTCAATTTGAACCCCTGTATTCTTTCAAAAAATGAAATAAAATTTGAACCCCTGTAAGTATGCATTTTTTCAGGACCCAATATGCATACTATACATGTTATCTTTTTTTTGACAAAGAAGGGCTCAATGGATCATAAATCAGAGGTTCATTGGCTCTAATCGAACAATTTTGACAAGTTTAGGAGCCAAAAAAAAATATAAATTTTCATTGTAAATATTATTGTTATACACGTTATGCATTCCTAGCTGCATTAAATGATATTTTTTTCTGGATTTTATACCTTTTGATTCTTTGATTAAACTTTTGTCGCACATTCTATAAGCTATGTGTGGTCAAATTTGGATTGCTTTACGTGAAAAGCTAATGTGTGGCTAAATATAGGTGGCTATGGAACTCTTGAAGAATTATTGGAAGTGATAACCTGGGCACAACTTGGAATTCATGACAAACCTGTAATTTCTTGTTTAACTTCATTTCTACTACCTCTTTTTGATGATTACTTGTTTAACATGAGCAGGAGGCACTGTAATTGCCTTGTTTTTACATATTTTTGAACTAATGATTCTTGATTTTTCCACATTTTTAAAGGTGGGATTGCTGAATGTTGATGGATACTATAATTCTTTGCTCTCATTCATTGACAAAGCTGTGGAAGAAGGATTTATAAACCCGAGTGCTCGAAACATCATTGTATCAGCTCCAACAGCTAAAGAGTTGGTGAAGAAATTGGAGGTAAACTAAGGTCTATAGAATATAGATAGATATAAACTCTTTGAATTGTTTGAAAAATGCATTCAAAATACTAACGATTCTTGAAGTGAAAATTGAAGTGATGTCTTAAACTTTCGTTTCTTTTATTAATTTGTGAAATATCACAGGAATATGTGCCATGTCATGAAAGGGTTGCTTCAAAATTGAGCTGGGAAATTGATCAGCCTGACTACTCAGAATTATGATATCTCAAGGTGACATGACTGGGAATCAATGGCACTGAAAAAAGGTGGATGGGAATTTGGAGCTGAAAGAAACTAATTTTGGCTGATCTTGAAATTTCCATTTCTGGGAATTCTTTTTTCTTTTTTTCTTTTAATGTAAATTACTTCAATTAACATCAATATGTTAAGCTTCTCAGCATTCCCTTTGTCTGAATTTGCTGTTGAAGTTGTAAGTACTAGAGGCTTATGAACATTCCCATGTCACATGTTTACTAATTTATATGCTAATTATCTTCACTTCCCTTTTCTTTATTTTACTTCATCTTCATTTTTTTTGTTGCTGACTTATATAGCCTCAAACATAATACTTAATCCAATCAATTTGGTAAAAAATTTATAAACTGTAATCTAACTGATTTTTAATTGATAATCAAAATTCTTTTATATTAGTTTCAGTATGGTTGATGATCTTGCTCTTGGATCAGTTATTGATCATCGTTTTGATAAGCTATTACGCTTACCAACTAGCTAATCAAACATAGAACTCATTAACTATTTGGAGAAGTTTATGATGTTGATAATTTTAGTGTTAAAAAAGAAAATCAATGTAAAAGTTGAGAAAAAGAGCATCAAGAATGCAATGAAATTAATTAAGAGAAGAAACAAAGGGGACCAGACCAGATTTGTTCCAAAGGTTGAGGCCCTATTTTATGTGAGTCCTGGTTTGGTTGGTGTTAAGGTTTTGTGGACCATAAGACAAGCAGACAGCCCTAACTCAACCAACTAAATATAACTGAAGGTGGTGGGGGCCCATTGATTTGTTAGAGAAAGAGATGGATGACCCACTACCGTCCATCCAATTAGGTAATGACACGTGTCTGAAGGCCCCACAGCAAGAGGTTTTTGGACATGGAGGTTTGGGACAATACGGGAGACCATTTAGTTTGGTCGACCCAGTTCACTTTAGGGAGAAACGTTAGTGGTTGATGTGTGGAAACTGAAAAGAAATAACATTAAGAGAAGGAATGTGTAAAAAAGAAATTGAATTGACTACCCCTAATCTTTGTCTACTTGTGCAATTCTACCCTTTCTCTTCTTTGTCAAGTTTAAGAATAAAAGTACTTTTTTCCAAGAAAAGAAAAGAAAGAAGAAAAAATGAGATTAAGACAGACATCTTGTTAGAAATATGGGTATACATGAAAAAGACAGTGATAATAGGGTGTGAAAATGTCAAAGAGACAGAAAAACAAAACCCTTGATCATAGTTTTATAGTCTATTAAAGTTCTATTTCACTGTCTTCTATAATTAATTTTTTTTTAATGAAATTAAATTTAAGTTATCGAGTAGATTAAGCAACCACAAACCAAATTTGGTAAAGAATAAGAAATGGGACTTTGTATTAGAAAAGCAAGCAAGCAAGCAAATTCTTGCAGGATCACATGGAAGTAGAAATTATTGAAATTATAAAGGGGACAGGAATAGGAATGAAG